>VXAZ01003769.1:411352-436617 GCA_013399875.1 Gymnorhina tibicen | reverse complement strand
CGGCGGCCGGCGCTACCAGTGGGCCGGCGGAGCAGGTGCCTCCGCCCTAGCGGCGGAAGCGCGGCCGGGGACGCCCGGGAGAGGTCGCCGGGAGGGGCGCGGCTATGGCCGTGCGCCCTGTCTGCCCCTCCAGGGCTGCTCTCCGTGTGTCCATACTCTTCCTGTGTCCGTAACCCATGTGTGTCCGTACCCTACGTGTGTCCATACAGCTGCCCCGCCAAGCAGAGAATTTGTTCTGCCCTCTGTGTTCCTGAGGCACCTTCAAGTTTCTCAGTGTTGCCACTCGTCCCAGACAGACGTTTGCTAGAAGTGGGCTCTCCAATGCCTACAAGCCCTACAAGTGAGATGGGAGCCTCCTGATCTCTGGGTTAAATTGAACTACCAGCATTATATGGCATGATGCCCTGGGACATCATGCCAAGGGACTGGAGCATTTTTCGTACAAGGAAAGGTTCAGGGAGCTGGGCCTGTTCAGCCTCGAGAAGTGATGACTGAGAGGGGAGCTCATCAGTGTCTATGAGTATCTTAAGGGAGGGTGTCAAGAGGATGGGTCTGGGCTCTGCTCAGTGCTGCCCAGCAATAAGATGAGAGGCAACAGACGAAAACTGATGCACAGAAAGTTCCACCTGAATATGAGGAAGAACTTCTTTACTGTGCGGGTGACCATGCACTGGAACAGATTGCCCAGAGAGGTTGTGGAGTCTCCCTGACTGGAGATGTTTGAGAACCATCTGAACACAGACCTGTGCCATGTGCTCTAGGATAGCCCTGCTTGAGCAGGGAGATTGGACCAGATGACCCTCTGTGGTCCCTTCTAACCTGACCCAGTCTGTGATTCTGTAATCTGTCCTGTCAGCAGAGGTTTGATCACCACAGGGATCTTTGATATTAGGAGAGGTTGAGGGAGGCTCATGTTTGGACTCCTACACCTTAAAAAGGAAAGCTCTTAAGGTGCTTGATTGCAGGGTAAATATTAAATTGCTTCACCATCTGGAAAAGTTATTTTAAAGAGAACCCCCCCCCTTTCATGAGCAGTGATGTCTGGGCTTGGATAGACAAACCACTTCTATAAACACCATTTCCATACATCTGTCTTACGAAATAAATATTTGAACAATAAGGTGCTTCATCATAGTTAAGCTACTGGAAGGCAAAAAGAATCAATGATTGTGCAATGCATTCCCTGCTTCTATTCCACTACATAAAGTCAAAGCTTTTTCATCTGATTTCAACTGTGCTCAAGTTCTGCAAATACAAAGAGCTTTTAGGAGAACACATGCTAGCAGCTATCCTCAATGAATTTAGAACTGTTTAGGATCTCTGCTTATGCAGAGGAATTGTATGTCACATGTATGCATGTACCAAGAATCCTCTAGAAGCATGGAGCATGAATTTAGCACCAGATGCTTTAGATAATCTTATCCATCAGTTCACAGACCCAGCAAGCACATTGGGCAATAGCACCCTTGTTGTTTGTGGCACGTATTTTAGTCTTGCAGTCTAAAAGGGTTTGGTCTCACTGAAGCCTCGAGGTGCAGTGTTAAGAGTCATCTGAGTGTAATGTAATGGTCTGCAATACCATGGAAGACCATAGTAACATTATCAGTGTGACCCAAGAGAAGGGAATCTGTAAAGCAGCACAGTTGCTGGTGAGAACCTGATGTCTGTTCTGTATGTATGCAGGAGGTTTCACTTCGCTGGACTTGTGAATATTCATCAGTGGCTGAGGTCCATTAAGTGGAGCACATCTTCTCTTTTGGTTTTATTCAAAAGGGAGTCCAGCTTGCTTTCTGAGACTGTGTCAAGTTACAGAAGCTCTCAGAGGGAAGTTATTCTGTGCAGAACTACAGCACGACTGATTTCATATCCATGCACACCCATGAGTGTTGTGATCAGCCTCTTGACAGGAAGAGTTTAGGGCTTCTAAGCCTTAGGCAATCCGTCCCCTACTTTTCTCCTGCACCACCTCCTACGATGTACAGGAACTCACTCCTTCAGTCACCTCTCTGTCATTAATGAGGCACCGCAGACACTAACACTCACTGAACACGACTTGATAACCACCTTTAGCAGTTTGCATTTTAGTTGCATGTAGTTTAAACAGTCTCCAAGATTACAGCACCCTCAAAACTTCTTTAAAACTGAAAAACTGTCCAGGCTTTTTGGAGCCCCATTTGAACGTACTTCAGTTTCATGCTCCACTCTTCAATAGACATCTCAGCAAGGCTCACAGAAAATCTTAACCTCATTAAAAAAGCTTTCAGTCAGCCTTGTAAGTCAAGGTGAAAGTCTAAATGAAGCAGAATGTTGTACATTATAACACTCTTGTTCCCTATTTTTTTTTCTTTCAGTGAAGAAAATCTCAAGGCAGGCTACCTACGGTGCCAGGCCCAGCCAAGCTTCTTCCTGGTCAAAAACTCTTCTTTATTATGCATTTCTAGACCTTTGAAAAGAAGCATAAGTCCATTGTGGGTGGGTTCTTTGAGCCTGTGTCCTTTCTAGAAGAGTATCTGTTGAATCTCTGTAGAGTATTATAATAAGGACTAGATTAGATTAGAGGCTGCCATTATGTATGTGCCTGTATGTGCTGCTGTGGACTTCATACTCTTTGTTTATTGAGAGGCAGGCAGCAAAGTCTTCTGTGACTGTCGTGAAGTTGGTTTGCGGTGGATTTTATTTTCCTTTGGATTTGGTCTTAAATATTTTTCAGCAAAGTAAAAATTAGAAGTTTACTGCTTTGCCTTTTACATTGCTGTATGAATGCAACTTTTTTGTACTTTGGTAAAATGTTTACGTTTCAGGTTTTGGATTAAATGCTTAAATCATAGTTAGGTAGACTGTAACCATGTAAAATCAGATATTCAGGGCTACCCTGTCATTTTTCAGATCCCAATGTTTAAATACTTGTTTGTACGTAAATTGTGAAAAGACTCAACTTTCATAAGCCACATACTGTAAATTTCCTTGAAAGTGGGCTTTTGACACAGGTCCTAGTTGTCATTCAGTTGAGATGAGCGATAGCATTAGAAAGGAGAGAGAGTTCAAAGTGCTGGTGTGTCTGGGATGGGAGATGTTAGTAAGAGCTGTCTACTAAAGGGGAGGAAGCAAGATGCCTAAAAATCTGTCAGAAAACTGAATGGGAAAAAAAATAAAAAAGGAGGGGTTTCCCATCCAATTATATAACATTAGTAGCATGGTGTTCTTGCTACTTGGCACCTTGACAGACTAAAGTGTAACATCTTGGAGTCCAAGTTTTGATCTTTTCTAGGCAGGCTAGCAGATAAGAATGCTGAAGGAATTTTTGGTGGGGTTTTTTTTTTGGGGGGGGAGGCATGGGTGTTTATTTGGGGGATTTTTGGTGGTGTTTTGTTTGGTTTTTTGGCTTTTGTTTGTTTTGGTTTTGGTTTGGTTTGAGGTTTTTAAAATGGTTTTGGGTTTTGTTTGCTTTCAGTTTTTTTAAGCAAATGACATTTGAATTTCTGAATAGCAGTTTGTTTTGTGACTATCACAAGATATTAGTGAATTATCTTTGAGAGAGATTTTGAGACCCACAATGTGCATTTCCTTAATTGCTTTAAATGCATATTAGTTGTCCACAAGGAATTATGCCACAAACAGTTCCCTCCAAAGTAGTAATACTACTACAACTGCTACTACTACTAATAATAATAAGCATAATAATAAGCATAATAATGAATGGTTGTACTTATAGGAAATTGGTAACACTGCCTCAACACAATGTACTCATGGTGATGCACCTGATACCGCAATTTCTAATATCTGAGGCATAATGTACAAACTGTGCCAAGGTAAGTACTTGGGTGTGTGGGAGTGTGACTCCCACATAAGCAGACATGCAAAAGTTAAGCTTTCTTGCAAGGAACATAAGTGAAATTACTAAAACATTGCAAGTTAAAAATCAACATGAAATTATTGAAAAACCCTCTCAGTGCCTAAGAGGAGTTTTTAGAAATGTTCTCCATTATATGTATGTGTTTAATATATAGCTCTTCAGTCAAATGAACTACCACTTGGGTAGGAAATGGGCTCATATATCAGGGGAGGATTCAACTCAAAGTGTTTGGTAAAGACAGCTGCTGTAACTAGGCCTGTTGTTAATAGTACTAATAAATTTTAGGCAAGTTTTTATTTCTTCGTTTACTTTGAACAGGTATAAATTACCTATATAATAATGATTGAAGGATGGAGGAAAAAAGGTATTAAAAATTAAAAGACCGCTTTCATACCTGAAGAGCAAAGTGTTTAATTAGATTTCTGGAATCAGTTGGTTTTCTGATGACTGATTATTGCCAATTTACCTTCACATACAGGTTTAAGAGTTACAGTGAAGTTACTAATGTGGCATATTTTGTACTGCGTATATCTGTCTATGTGTATTTGACAGTGGGAAAAAAAGCTGGAGCAGAGATGACCAGGAGATTAGTGAAACTAAGCTAGGGGCAGATGGAAACTGAGTCATCCTCTCTGCAAGTTCAACTTGGCTTTATCCTGATAAAACATTAACTCTCTTTCTATAGAGATGAAGTGAGTGAAAAAAAACTCACTAAGTTCATCTTCCCTCTTAAATTATAAAGCTGCAGAGGGATGATTTTATAAAGAAAAAGCCTTATTGTACAAGAATTTTGAATATATTAGTGATTCAGGGACTGTGTAAGCAGATTAACTTTTCTCCACATTTGGATCAGATAGTTTGTGTGCAACAAAGCTGTTTCACGGTTAGGATTTAATATCTGAGTTTTGTATGATTTCTGCTGAGTACATCAGACAGTGTTAGGGCAGAAAGATGGCAGGTAACAGGCCCTGAGGCACAGAAGTGTGCTACTGACTGGGAGTATTCCACCTGCCCACAGATCATATGGCCCTCTGTAAATCAGAGCAAATATCCTTCTGCTGTAGCATGCAGTCTCACAGAAGGCTGTGGCTTTTGGGAAATGGTTTAGGAACATGCAGTGCACAGTTATAAATTACCTGCTGTCCCATTTTTGGTGCTCATTCCTTACACTACATCTACCTATTGTCAAGTTCTTGGAACAGGCTGGATGTGCTCTAACCAACTGAGCTAATCTCAGGGTCTACACCGTGCTCTGACCAAGTGAGCTAATCTCGGGGTCAAAAGATTCACGGAGTATTCTGAGTTGGAAGGGACCCACAAGAATCTTTGAGTCCAGATCTCGAGTAAATGGCCCATTACAGGGATTGAACCCACAACCTTGGTGTTATTAACCTTGGAGGATGTGCATTGTTGTTTAGGAATATCAGTGAACAGTAAAAAAGCAGAACTGTTTGCCGGGGGAAATATGAGTCAGCTTCTTATTCATTAAAAATGTACAAAAGAAGACAAACCAATTTTCCACAAATAATTGTAAAACCAGAAAAATTAACCCTGTGTGGAGCTGCACGCTAAGGGTCTGCCTTCTCTTCTTTTGATAGAAGACAATCCTGGCATAAGAATTTTTACTACGTACCTTTGAAACACATGAAATCCCATCTGAATGTAGGAAAATGCTGTTTACTCTCAGATTGGTTGCACATGGGAACAGGTTGCCTGGATAGATTCTACCTCTGTGGCAGTATTCAAAACCCGTCTAGACATGGTCCTGGGCAACCTGCTGTAGCTGACCCCACTCAAGCAGGGGGACTCAATGATATGTTCTCAAAAGGTCCTTTCCAACCTCAACAGTTCTATGATGTATTAGTGTAAATGGACATACATATGTGACTAATGCATAGCTCACCAAGTCTGCCTGAACTTTCTAGATTAAAAGTTGTCAAATTGTAATTTTAACAATTAATTTAAATTGCTAACTTTAAAAACTAATTTATGGTCTTGAATTGGAAAATTAACAATAAATTTAATTGTCGATTGTTAAAATAATTTCTCTAATGGCTTAAATCCCAAGTACATCACCATGCTACCTCCTCTGAACACCTGGGCAAAGGAATTAGTAGGATAAGAAGGAATGGGAGCGGTGCTCCACACCACACCACTTCTGTAGCACTACTTGCATAAAAAAAGTTACGTAATTGTTGATTTGTGCTGGAGACTTAATATGTGTATTTTATGAATTGAATAGGAACAAATCTCTACCCTGAAATTGCCCATCAAAAGTTGTAGAATTATTTGTCTGTGCCCTGTCTGTACCCCAAATTCTCATCCATAAATCTGGATAGTAAAACTTTATGTCTTGTGTCCTGGCTGAAAGTTCATCTCAGCAAGAGCTATTTCTTAATTTATTTTGAAATTATAAATACGTAATTTAACTTCACCCAGTTACATCCTGGACTTCTGAGGAAACATGAAATACTAAAAAATACAGAATTCTCTTAAAAAAACAACATATTATTTTCTGTGACAACCAACTCATAGGCAGCACTGGAAAATAGAGTAAACATCAAATATCTTCTATTGTGAATGACTAAGTTTTCTGGTTCACCTGCAGTAAGGTTTAGCTGATCAAGGGAGAGCAGTAATATGCATCTAATACAACAGCCAGGACAGAGAGAGAGCGTTTCATTCAGTAGCAGAGAGACAGCACTGGCTAGCAAGGACAAGAGTAACTGAATACCCATCTCAAAGATTTGGCATGGCCGGTTTTTTAAACTAGTTTTTGCTTTGATGATCTTGCACAAGCTTGTATTGTGTTTGAGCTGCCAAGCAAACCTGGAGGTGCCTCCCATCATCTGCTAGCCCCCCTGCAGAGGATGCTGATCTTTGCCAATTCCTCCTCTCTTGGTAGGAGTGACTCTCAGCAGAATGCCACACTTCTGGCTTTTTGCTATCTGCCAGACAATACAACAGCAACCAAGCTCTCTCTGTCACCAGCTGGAAGCTCTTGTTCTATCTAATTTTTTATTCTAGTGCTTATCCTCAAAATGTCTTTCACACAACTTGTGGAAACTCTAATTTTTCAGTGTGTGTCCTTCCCATTGATACAATCTGCTGCTGAAGGCTCACATTTCTCTGGGCTAACAATGGCAGGGGTCTCTACTGTACTGTGATGATATTGCACTACAGATGGCTCCATAGGATGCTTTTCCTGGATACTGATGCTTTTTTTGTTTTGTTTTCTTTTGTTTTGCTTGTCCGTGTATCAAAAATGTTTCATTTCTGGAAAATAAGAACATGAACAAGAAATCTTCTGGTAAGGTATCTTCATTGCTGAGATGAATTTTCAGTCAGGAATCAATACAAAGATTTATGGATGAGAATTGGGGGTACAGACAGGGAGCATCCCTTTTTTTTCCTGCCTTTTTAGTTCAGTCCATGGCTATGCTGATGGATTAAACTCCTTCCCTGTTCACTAATTTACACTCTTCCAGCCTGCTTTCAAATCTTGTTCTTAGACACACAAAGCCACTGTGGAAATAGTAGACAGAAAACTATTCCTGTAATTTCCTCACTTATTAATCTGCCATGTGTCTGTATTTCCATAAGTAACAGCCTCTCTTAAAATCAGCTTGGAAAAAAAAATCCACAATAGAAACCTCAATATGTAACTAAAAAGGGAAGGAAACACACATATTGATATGACACCAAAAGTGAATTGCAAACTGGGTTTAGGGAAACAACCATGAATAACTTTCTCCACTGTTTGTTCAGCTTTGTGTGTTTTTATAGTCTGATGATCATTTGAGATTAATTGCAGAGGATGGAAAGATAATATGTGTTAAAAGAGAAAACGAAGGAGAAGCAGGACGTCTAGACCAACCTCCAGAAAGAAACGAGTTATACACTATTGCATATTTGAGTTCTTAGGTAAATCGCCACAAATGCAAATGGGAATAAATGAACATGCTGAAATTACTTCAGACTTTCTTACAAATACCTTTTTCTGAGTTATGATTATTGTTATCCACTTGCTAAAACAAAAATAAAAATCAAAACAGTTTAAAACTATTCAAGCTAAATCGTGGGAATTTTTCTACAAGTCAATGAGATAGTCATAATCCTTGCTTTCCTGGATGACAGTAGTGTTGCACAATGTTTATAACCACTGCAGAGGACACACTGGAAAAATGGGTGTTTGCAAAGAAAAACTAGTACTTAATATCCTTGGGAAAAGTTTGGCTGCCGGAGCTCCTGCCCATGAATCTCAGATTTACTAACTGAATGGAGTAATCACAAGTTACTTTGCCTTTTTTTTCTGTTTATGGAAGGAACACAATTGTGTACACTTTACAGATGCATCATGAAGAGACAGCAGTTTAAGCAGATGTGGAGCAGCATTACTCTAAGGCTTAGCAGTATGATTACTAGCTAATAAAGTGCAATCGAATGAATCAGAATAGGTTGAATTAGGATGTCTTTGCTGGAAGTAACCTTGGAGACTCTAAATATGATAATTAGGATACCTTTGAAAGCCTTTAGGTGCCTTTTTGAAGTATATTAACTGGTAAGTCTAAGTAGTTATGCTAGTAATATGCAACTGCTAGGGATAATTGAAAATGCATGCGACTGCAATTTTTTAACGAAAATATTCATGTGAATGAGGGTGGAAGAAATCCTGTTTATGAGCATTTTGCAAAAAATCTAATCTATTCTCAAGCATCTTCAAGCCGTGCATGAACTTATGCAGCCACTGGCCTAGCAGCTTTATAATTTATGAGCAGCCCAGATGGCACACTATGATTCAGAACACAATCTAAATCTTTGTAAGACTCCGTTTAATTTTGGCTGATTTAGATTAATCACAAAACTGTCTTCTCTATGTTTTCTGAACCTAAGCAATCAAAGGTTTGAGACAATTTTTTATTTTGGTTTTGTTTGCTTGTTTGTTTGTTGGCATCCTAATATAAGAGATACCCTTCTTATCAGAGTAAATTATATCATGAATATTTCCAGAAGTTATTGGAGAGAGGGATTTTTAAAATTCCAGACATTTCTGATGGCAGCTGAGGAAATTTTATGTTTTTTACCTTGTCACGGAGAACATATCCAAGTGTGTCTATTTTCCTTGTAAGGGATTCACTGCAGGACAGCAGTTTGCTGCTTGTGAAAGAACTGACCAGCTATGATGAATTCACATGGAAGAAGTACAAAAGTTTCTTTCAGGGCCAACATACCTAGTTAAAAACCTTATCAACTGCGAGATATAATGATTTGTCTCTTGGGAATTCCTGGTCTCTGGTGAGGATAGGGTAATGCAGGTGAATGCAAATGGCTAACATTTACCATTAGTATAAATTTTAAATGGTTACCTAAGTCTCTCAGAACTAAATTCTCTTAATGTAGAAGTCATCTTTTTAAGATGTTTAATATAATGGGAACACTCAAGGGCTTCTTTTCCACTTCTTTGATATCATTCTTCTATCCTTCATTAATAAATTAGCATGCCTAAAAAATTTTGTGCTACTTTTATTAGAATTAATCTCTAAAGTTTCCTGATTCAACTAACCATCTAAATTTTTTGTCCAATTTTAACACCTTTAGTGGATCTCAGGTGAAAAATTGACCCTTCTTCTTCTGAATGTAATGGTACAGCTTCCACTGATAATGATACATGATCAAGCCTGAGCTCATGTAACTTGCTCATTCAAGGCCAGCGTTCTGGTATCATTAAAACATTAAGAACAATGCACAGAGTGTGGTTTCTATGCCTCAACTGGAACATAATACATTGTGAGTAACATATTTCTTCTCTCAGTATGAGCAGATATTCTTAGTTTTCACTAATGTGCCAGTAAGTTGAGAGGGAAAAGAAATAAATGAGCAGAATATTAAAGCAAATCAAAAAAGCATCTCAGAATGAAAAGTGTGCATGCAAATAAAAGTATGTGATAGTGGCAGGTGCATCCTAAGTCCTCTGCCTTTCTCCAGATTTTGCTTTATTCTTTAAACTCTAAAATTATAGTGATGTATCTAATCATTTTCATAAAACCAAAACAAAACCCACTGTTATTAGTTTGAGCAGATATACCATGTGGAGTTTGTTACCATTTGCTAATTTTCAATTCATTTATTAAGATCAGCTCTCATTTTTTAATTTTCAGTAATCAGTGTCACTCTAGTTATGAAAGCACCTTGCAGTCTAGACAGTACATACTCATTTATGTGATAAATAATGGATAAATACTGAGTGTGCCATTAGCCGTTAATGCAGTAGATTGATTCCCTGCAGCACACACTCTCCATCCTTGTTTTAGCACTTATGCCACCTGTCTCTTGCACTTACTGTATGATGCTTCAATAATGTGAATGGGGTTCCCTGATCATTCTTAATTTAGCTCATTTTATCATCTCATAAGTAGGCTGGCATTGCTCTGACAGATGTGCAAATCAAAAGGTCCCTCACTGCTACCTTTATGATTGCTGTCATTACCCTGCCCAGTGTTTTTAGCACAATGCAGATTGCATGTGGGTGACTGGATAGAATCAGTAGACCTGTTTTCTTTCCACAGATTTCCATTTAAACAAATCACTACTGCTTTGGCTATGTGGCTGAGACAAAGACAGTTTACTTCAAGTCCCTGCTCTCATTTCCTTCAGCTATAGGAACAGGGATCCAAATGGAATTAAATCAAATAGACAGATATCTGCAAGTCATCAGGGCAGGTTGGCATTCAACCAAGATTTTGAAGGAACTCAAATGCAAAATTGCAGAACTGCTGGCCAAGTTGTCTCACAAATCTATGGAAATGGCCACTGTGCCAGACTGCCAGTGAAACTTCCACCCACAGGTAGAAATTTGTGATTGTTATTCATCAGTACATAAGGGAGATTATGTACTGATCAACAGTATTTACGTATAGATTTGCTACAAGTGTATGTCTATGGTTCAGTGAAATAAAATTCTTTCCATTGTACGTTCTATCAATCTAATTAATGAGTTATTTGTCCTTACATAATGCCTTTGTTTTTACTTTGATGCTCCTAAATCCTTCTTATTTTTGATAACCCACTGCATTTAATCTTTTTATGGGTAATATCATATTCAAGTCCTGCTATCCTGTTTTGCATGGTTCCCCCAGTTCCTGGTGTTCAAAGTGAGAGGTCTGTGGCTGCAACTGGATAGCAAATTGGCATCTAACTGTTGCTCTGTAAGGGAATATGCAAATAACTTAAATGTGAAAAACCCTTTTTATTTGACCTGAAACATACTGTGGGAAAGATGGGTGAGAGAGAGCAGAGGAAAGAATGGACACAAGAAACTGAAAGAGGAACATTTTTCCCAAAATAATCCAGGAGTTAAAGAAATCACGAAGTATATGAGAAAGTTTGTTTTAGTTCTGCCCAGCAGCAGAACAGACTATGATCTGCAACTTCTACTTCTTGTTCTCTCCAGCATCTTAGAGGATATGCTTGGGTGGGGAAGGGTTCTAATTATTTTTGGTGACTGTGTATTTTGCATAAATAATAAAATACTTTATTTTGGAGATTAATGTTCAGGTTTTATCTCTGAAGCAGGACTGGGGGTTTATTGTGACCTTGGCTGCTGACAGCTTGTTTTATGCAAAGGAAAAAGTGTCATCTGTAGAAAATTTAACTGTCCTTTAGCTTAGCCACTAAGGCGCTCATGTGATGATAGTGAGGGAGCAAGTGTGAATCTACTCTCATGTCATGTTAGTCATACTGGTCACTTGCATTAAGCCTGGGAGCAAAGATTTGGGTTCCCATTAATAATAATGTTCTTCCTTGGTTAAGAGGAGTCCCCAGACGTGACCAGGGGAATTGATACTTGACACTATCTCCTCCCTTGGTGACAAAAACCTCCTTGTCCACAGAAAGTTTCCCTTCTCATGAAAATATAGAGTGGATTAACTGGAAAACATGCCACATCAAGGCTGTTGACAGAACCAAGAGCAAAATTTCTGCCTGTTCAGATGAGCCAGAAGGTCCCTGGTCTGGTTGCAGCAAAGTTCTCCTGCAAAAGATGTTTCTTCACCATTAGGCCTATGTCCAGCTGGCTGGGTCTGCCCCTGCCTAGATTCCTACTCCCTCAACTGTGGTCCTGCATGCCTGGCTGGAAGCCTGGCTTCCCCCAGAGCAGCTCCTCTTCCCTGGGAGTCTGGGCTTGGGGTGAGCCTCAGAGTAAGTCACAGGAGTCAAGATCCTGCCTGCAGTAAATCAGGAGAAAGCCAGTTGTCCCACTGTCCCCTCAGCTTTCTCCCTTCCATTCAGGAGGGAAAAAGGTGCAGGACCACACTGAGCCACAGCTTACAGGGTTCCTGCTCAGCCTCGCAGAAACCTCACTGAAGGAAATTGGGGAACATATTTAGCTTTGCTGCATACATCATAAAGCATATTTAAATAATGTAATTCAGTTGCTCACTGAATATGCTTCTGGTTTAAAAGAAGACTAGAAGAGGAACAGTAAATGAAGTAGGCATTTATAGATGCATAAACTGCTTTGACTGTAGTGAAAGCATAGCCAAAAAAGATCAGAATGCAAGCCCATTCAGTTTAACCAACAAAAACTGTTTCCTGAAAGGACTGTCAGAAAAGGATTCACTTCTGTTTAATCTATTCATTTTGTGGGAGAAAGCTGTATCTCTTATCCTCAAATTGTCTTACCCATGCATAAGGGAAAAAAAGTGAGCCTGAGAGATGCCCTGTGATTTAAAATTCAGTAGATTTTGCTTCTGATTCCATTAGGTTATTTCCTTCTTGAAATAGACTTTTAAGCAACTGAGTCATGCTATGTTGGAAAATCACACAAAACAATCTGAGTTTCAGAAAAATGATTGTTATGGCTGAACCTTGGAAAAAGGAGTCAGGCCAGCTTAAAATACTAGGTGTATCTTACTGTGAGCTTTATAACACTGAGCTACGTTCACTCTACTTTTCTTGGCAGGTTTTTGCATTCAGGAGAGCAAAGTTGTTTCAGGCTGAAAAATAACAACAACTATTCATGTCCTTCAAATAACACATCCCATGTATCTTTACTGTCAACTAATCTGATTTGTATATATAAGTTATTGCCCTGTCAGTTTGTCAGAAAGGACCCAGTCATATATTGTCTTACTTCAGGGGAAGATCACAGCAGCCTCAAGAAAAAACTTGTGCTGAGTACCAAGATGTGGCAGGTAACAGAAAAATGGAAGCCACGGGAAAATGAAAGCAACAGACCTGTTCTTCCCATGCCAGCCCATTAGTGCTGCAACTTAGTTTATCCCAGTGGATTCCTGATATCCTGTGAACTTGGGTATTTGTTCTGGCTTCTTGCCCATAATCTCACCAATGGAGTAAGGTATTGGACTGATATTAGGGACCAGTTAAACTTGATGCTGATCCTACCACATTCATTTCCAATGGCATAACAAAAGTTAAAGGCAGTGATAAAAATCTCCCCTCAGTGGGATTCAAACAGCTTATCCCACCTTTGTCCCTGTGAAAGCATAGCTCTACTGCATGAGGAAGAGCGCTGGGAAATAATTTTTTAAATCTATATATCTCAAAAGACACAGGATGCAATTGCTGACAGTGACAGCAATTGCTTGACATCTGACTTCTGATAAATACAATCAAGTTCTTGATTCCTCTTGCTGTCCTATATACAAACCCCACCAAAATGTGTGGTGGAAATGCACCAAAAGGGAGGACATTGTATCCACTCTATAAAAAAAAAGGTCACAGAAAGCACCAGGGAGATCTGCTCTTCCTGATTTTCTTCCCTGCCAGTGCAAAGTGAAGTAATAATCTTTTACCTTCAGCTTTCCATCTGTAAAAGAGGTCTATTTTCTTGCTTATACAGGAGACTGGGGAGAATAATCTTTTTAGAAGCAGTTACATACTACAGCAAGAGTAACTGTAATAGAGACAGCCTCCACTAGCAAAGTCTTTGGGGGAGCCTCGAGTTCCCTTTTAACTGACTCCTGCATTTTACCATGCATTACATATACACATACACAATATTTAGCGTATGTAGCATTTACAAGAAATAGCAGGCTTTTAAAATAGTCAGACAAATAATTTAAAATTAACAGGCGAAAAACCGTACCCATGTCCTTAGCAAGATAAGATACATGTTTCTGTTAAATAGTTAAAACCCCCTACCTCTCTTAAAATTCTCCTTAGTATATCTGTGTCTTTACTCTTTCACTTCTAAATAGCTAAAGTCTTTTTTGAGGAGCAGTCTCAGTCCTAGTGTGTCCCAACAGAGTAGCACACCCATGCTCAGCCAGTGCTAGCAGGGTTCCAACTCCATGGGAACAATGAGAACGCATTAGTCTTGTCATCTGGAATATCCATTTAGCTTCCTGGTTTTTTCAAGTATTTTATGTTTTGTCTTCATTCCTGTTTTCTTTAACATAAGTCCTGAAAGATCTGAAGGAAAAAATACGTAGTTAGATTTCACATTGCTCAGGAATTATCTAACTGTTGGAACTGTGAAAATGCCTTTTAGCCCCTAAAGAGAGAAAAAAACTATTGATCACAGAGCCTATGAAAACATTCTAACTATTCTAAAATGTTTAGCTGTTCTACATGTTATAAAAGTCAGTTTATCAGAGTTATAAATAATAGTACAGCCCACTAAAAGTCAGATTAATTCATAGCAATCCCAAAAGCATTTCACCAAGGAGTACAGAAATTTGGGTAGACAGCTTTAGTCAGTTTATTACTAACCTGATTGGACACTCAAGATACTTATAATGGATTTAATTTGGTAATAATAAAATATTGCTTATGCTAATGGTGCTATCCAGATTAATAGGTTTTAAATGGTTAGTGCTATTTTATTGTCTCATCCTGACTAATGAACTAGTCTGTATCTGCACTGTACATTGAATGATAGAGACCAATAACTTAAACAGTATCATACAGTGGTATCAGTATGGGACATCTGAACATCTTTTTCCTTATACATTGAAAAGTAAAGTTGAAGTTTATGAAAGAGAAGTGCTCTCCATTTTTAATGTGTGCAACAGAAACTGTAAATAGCTGACAGAACACTGGGAAATTGGTTTAACTGCCTCACCACTCCTCACTCAAACCATCTGTCAGGCACTTCTTCAGTATAAAAAAAAACAAACACAATTTTCAGAAATGTTTGTTCTGCGAATGCAAACTAATACTTTGAAATTTCTTTCAAGTCACGTAGATGAATATGTATCTTACAACATGTCTGCGTGTAGATATGGTGCCTATTTAACTACTTCAGAAAAAGGTTGTGAAGGCCCAGGCAGGCCATCCAAGATAGGTTTGAATTCTCTGTTTAGCTTTGCTGAAAGAGGAGTGGAGTGGCTGAGGACACACAGAGTGTGGTTTGACAAGTGTCTTCAGCTTGTGTCCAGCTCACTTGCATGTTCTGAAAAAGTCAGTCTTGCCCTCTCCCCACGTGCTCCAGCCCCCATTGCAAGTGCCTTGCTGATGCTGCTGACAGTGCAGCTCCCACAAGTACTAGTGCCAGGAGAGGAGAGGTGGTGGAACAGGGCTAGGGACATCAGGAAGGGGAGGTTCACATCTCTCAGTGACACCATGGATTTATGTCACTTTAAGCAGCTTGTGGAGTTTCACTTAAGAGCCCCAGCTCAGCAAGATGCTCAAATATGTGCCTAACTTGAGGCACACAGGCTATTGGTAAGAAAATACTGAAGCATATGCTTTATTTTTAAACACATTATTAAGAGCTTCCTGAATTGAGATAATTTCCTTCTCAGTATTTCTCTTCCCATCCAGCATAACTTTATTTTTTCACTTCCTGCCAATATGTACTCCTTTTCTCTCTGCACATTGCCAGCCGGCCCTCAACTTGCTGGCTGGCATCTTTTCATTCTCTTAGGTGGAGTGTGTGTGCAGTGCTGCACTATTTTGGGAAGGCATTAAAGATACAAGACAAAGATAAAAATCCTCAGGGACCAGGAATGGGCCCTGGTTCATTGACTACTATAGCTATAGCTTTGTTGTCTTCTGTGTTCTATGAGTCCCATGGAAAGCTAAAGAGAACCTAAATAAAAAGCCTAAATATCTTTAAATAAGTTTGGATTCAGATTTCCATACCAGCCTGTTCTGTTATCAGAACCTAGGGTATGGAGGAAAAATCTAGTTCTGCACCATTTCTCTTTTCTGTCCTGTCTCCTATATCCTTGGAGAGGCAGATAAGGGATATAAAAAAGCTTGTGAGTACTGCACTGTAAGTCAGCTAGTAGGTCCAAGATAGTGCAAGTAAAGATCCCAAACTGTAGACAAGTTAAGTTCACCAGCTACCTGATTTGTTGGTCCCAAATATTTCTTTAACCAGAAGATTTTATTCATGATTTCACTAACAGCATTTCACTGAAGCCAAACTTGAAACTTTCTGTTTTCTCAGTACTTACAGGTTTGCCAGGCATTCCACAAATATTCTTCTTCAGTTGTGGGATCTTGAACAGTACAGAGTATGTAGGCAATATCTTGTTTTATTCATCTAAATGGGTAATACCTGTCAGTCTCTGAAGTCCTGTTGGGATGATAATGGATGACCGGCACTGAAGTGGACTGAAGATGATCTCTTAGGTTGGTTTCAGTAATTTTTTTCCCGCCATGAGATCTCCCACTTTTTATTGTATCTGGCTGCTAGAATATTTTTTACATTGTATGTTTTGACCAAAATCAGAGTTAAATTACACTTCAGACTATCAATTGCCTACAGTCATCATCTGTCTTCAGCCATATTTTGGTTTGTGCTCAGAAACTGAAAATGTAATTTTGATCTTTTGAAAGAAAAGAATTTCACCTAAATTATTTAACAGACCTTTACACCTAACAGCAGCAGAGAAGGTTGTTTTTAATTTATTATATGGCTGTGAGTGTCTATTGCTCACAGCACACAGGGTTAGCTGCTACCAGCTTTTCTGCAGTTTCAAAAGTTTCTGGATTGTTGAAATGTAATTAGAGTTTAAGTGAAGATGCCACAGAACCTTTAATTTGCTCTTTTAGTAATTTCTACAGTGCAGAGACCTTGAGTCAGGAACACTGCTGGCCATGCTGTAAGCCCAGGAGTGAATCTCTTTTTATATGTGTTGGTATCCACCAACAGACTTTCCCCAGGCTTCATGCTAGTTCCTTGCCAAAATATCGTAATTGCATTGGGAATTCACGTTCTTAGTTTTAGGGTAAATATGCTTCTTAAACAGTCTGACAACGTCCTTTTTGACCAAGAAGACAATTTGACTCCTTCCCCCTACCCCCCAGCAGTAATTACTCATACTGAGATTACAACTGAAATTGTTAACAACAGCAATAAAAGTAACCTGTTTGAATTTAATAGTGTCCACCCACTTGAAAAATCCAGAAAGTCTCAAAAAGTAAGAAAACCCTGTACTTGCACACTGATAGTCAGCTAGAGATGGGGCCAAATTGTACATGGTCTCCTAGAGGTGTGCAAGAAATGTCACTTTCTGAGAGTAAGGATGGAAGGCTTACAGGATTGTAAAGTCTAGGACACTTAAGCATTTGTTTAACTTTTAAGCCCAAGAGAACATCACTGAAATCACTAGGTTTATTCCTGCACTTAACAGTAATTATGCCTTTACACACCAGCTTGACTTCAGACTTGTCTGTACTATACTGACTGTGCAACTTACCCAGCTCCCATTGATCAGGATCACTGTGCTGCCCTTAGTGGGTCTTAAGTGATATTAGGTATTCCATTAGAGAAACATTGTTTCCGTTACAGTTTACAATCTTAACATTTGAACACTATCATTAAAATATGTAGCTTCAGAACATACTTTTTTTCATATATGTAGCAGATGGCTACTTACTGGCAACTGGTCATGTATTAATTTTTCAGAAACCTGTTTCCTGAATATGATTAATGACTCACATCCCCCTCATATCTCTCTATTCCAGATGAGTGGTATATGGATTCTGATATGCAAGACATACGCTGAACACCTAACTGGGCTGCCAATGGCTCCAAAATATTATAGATTCAAAAACTCAGGTAATGCCTGGGTATTTCACATTTATAAACCTGTGGTATTCAGGAAATAGAGTTTGTATTGATATTTTAGCTATTAGAATTGATTACATTATGACAAATCAGTATTTTTTTGGAGATCTTTTAAAGCATTTTTGTTTTTAAAGCAGAAAGTATAACATGCTCTGCGCTGTCTCTTCCATTATGAAGAAAAGAATAATTCAAGAATGAACTGAAATTTTCATTGAATGCTTCTCCATATAATCTTTGAAACTGAAAATAATTTTAAAAGCCCAAAAGTTGTCAGACATTTGCAGAAAGAGAGGCCATTTGTGACTGGAAAAAGCCTCAAAAAACAACCCACCATAAATTAGTAGGAAGATAAGAGCTGCCATTACTGCAGCCAGATGAGAACTTCATGCAATTTGTTGTCCTCAAAGTGTGACCAGTTACATCACTTAGGGAAAGAATTTCCTCTTTTTGTCTCCTATACTTTTTCCATGGTACACCCACTTCTGCCAGTCAGTGAGTCATTTAGGGACTGACCCCTGACTATCTGCATATATATGAGCTTGTTTCAATAGCCAGTAATGGACTATCTCACAGCTAATGAGGTGAATCTCGTTTTCAAGACAGTCATAGTCTGGCACCCCATAGCATTCTTCTGTCTCAGGTCTACACTTCAACCATGCACTGTGTTAAGCAGTAGTTAAGTAGTGGGGGGGGTTTGCCTGTTTTAAATCTGCTAAACCTCATCATTTTCTTGATGGGAGGAGGGCATGGCACCATATTATTTTTCAGATTGTGCCTAAGCAGAAGAGTATTTGGTGTGTTCCGCTTAGATCTATACAGGTGTAACACCTTTTATCCCTTTTGTTTTGGAATTACTCCTGATAATGGTGCTTTCATTGGTCACTGGGCTGATAGTTTTGCAAGACTGTCTGCAAAGGCTTGCAGGACTTCTTTTAACTTACTGGTAGTAGGTATAGACATGATGGTGAGTCTAGAGTTAGATTTCTCCCTGTTTTGTGCTTGCGGACAATGAATTTTATTTCCCTTCTATGTCCTACACCTGTGAAACCTTGAATGGTACAGTTTCAGGTATTACAGAGATTTTAATGTACTTGTATGACAAGTTGGTTAAGACCGACAAAACTGGTAGAAACACTTCAAACTTTTATTTTACACATCCTCAAACTGTTAATCCATTAAGATATTTATTCTAAACCACATGATTTTATTTCTTACATTCCAGCAGAAGTTTTGATGACATTCTTACTGAGAGTTATTGAGAACAATATTTCTTAGGAACAAATCAGCCCAATACAGAAGTGTGAGAAACTTTAAAGGCATACATTATCTGTTAATTTCAGTGAATCACAATTTTAGAAGTTTTGATCATCTACAGTGATGTACATAACAGAATTTAAATTGCTGACTCAAACGTGAAAGGCTCTGATGAACCTCAAAGCTGAAAATTTTTCAGTTAAGCAGTTTCACAGATATTAATAAAAGAAATTAGTCTTCTTAAATTATTTATTTATGATCCACTATTGCAACACTTGAACCAGCACTGACATCTGTTTCAACCTTATAGGTAGCCAAAATAATGCATTACTGTGCATGAACTCAGTGGTGTGAGACACAGGTAACCAAAGGACACTCTCTAGGTGTGTCAAACAACAAGTTATGACAACAGCTGTGTAAAGTTTCCTTTGAACTTGTTCAACCAAATGATTAAGTGAACAAAGCACACCATCAGAGGCAACTACTGCCTGGCAGTGAAGCTGTTCACTCACTTGTTAAAAATGCCTAACTAACACCTAAACTGCAAATACTGTGTACGTCAGTACTGCCAACTCATCCACGTGTTTTACTGATTATCTACAAATCTAATATTTTCTTACATTTTTAGAGATAATTCTTGATATTTATCCCACTTCTGGCAAAAAGTGGTGATGTAGGAGTAACACACCTGCTTTCAGACAGAAGATTTATCATCTTACATGTGAATTAGTTGGAACCAGCCTGGATTACATTTGCTCATGTCCATATTCGTGACCTTCCAGTTGCTGAGTTTACAAACTTTCATAAACCAAACACTAATTTCTAATTCAAATCAGTCGTGTGAAGGCCTGGAAAGTTCAGAAATGGGAAAGAACTTAAGAAAGTCCAAGACATATAGAAAGTGGCTGAGGTCCTTCAGTAGGTGGCACACTTCCCTCTCAATCAGTTGTGAAGGAAAGTATTTGCAAGACGCTTGGGGCGCTTGCCTGTGGGAAGATTCCAGAGATGCAAAACCAGGAAGGCAACCAATGTGGTTAGGAAGGTTCCCATGACATGTGCCAGAGGAGCAAAGGAGATAGGATAATATGGTCAAATTTTAGGTAACTGCAACTTGGTTAATGCTATTTTTCATATCCAAAGTGCCCGCTGCCATTCTGAGATGTCTTCTTTACTCTGTTTTCAAGTTGTCACTACTCACTGTTATGAGTGGTCTACCTCTCTGCTCTCTCCAGCCCATACACGAATTTCTCTATGCATGAAGCTCTGGAGGTTTCTTTGAAATGGAAGATGATGCAAAAGAGTTGCCTATTTGAGAAGAATGCTAAATGAAAGACTATCAGGGCTAATGGGAATATAAATAGGTAAGCTTTTAGAAAATTAAGTCACTTAATAGTTCAGGTTATATATAACTCAGAAGTTGCTAAATCATGCCATGCCTTTGGCAGGCTCTTACTTCAGTTGTTCCTAGAAAAAATGGGGCAGGGTGAGGGGGAGAACTAAGTATCATATACAAAATCTGTAGGAGCTAATACTTTATATTGAAAGAGAAATAACCAGTGCCTGGTAACATGTTCCACTTTGTCAGCAAGGCAAAATATACTTTTCCAAATGCCTAAAAGTCTTTCAAAAACTTAGCTGGGTTGTGATGTTAAAAGGCACGATCAAAGAGAACCTGGCTATAGTACTTACAAGCTTTATTTATCTCACATGAGAAGTGCACAATAATCCCTTGCCTGAGTTTCTAGTCAGCACTGTAGATTTTCCTATTCAGCTAGTCAATTAGCTATGAAAAAAAATGAAAATGAGTAAAAGTAATCAAATTTTATTTAAAAATATTTTCCCAGGATTTTCATGGGCTTTAAAAAATATTCCCATGAAAGGGCATAATTTCAGAAAATTCTTCCTTTTTCATTTTTCACCCTCTTCCAAGGTCAAGTGATGACATGTTATTATCAAGCTGTTGATGCACACAGCATGTTAGTTCTGCATCTGGAAATACTTTATGTGGAGAAAATCACTTTTTTTTTTTTCTAAAAGGAAATCTCAAGATAGCAGAAAAATATTTTTCCTTCAGGAAATACAGCCATTTGTTCATTACCAGGCAAATAGGACTCCCCTTCCTTTGGGCCCTCTGCCAGAGTTATTTACACACAGGCTTGTTCAAGCTAACCACCTTGGCTTCGTGCTCCTTCACACCATTTGATACTGTATGAGATCGGAGCTGTTGTGGATAAAGAAGTGCTTCACTGTGACTCCTTTGTGTTGTGTGGAGGAGTCACGGGCACACTCCCCTATGAGGAATGATTACCCTTGTTTACGTAGTAGAGTAGACTAACAAGATACAGCAGCCTGGATTCAAGGAACACATGGAAAGATGTGTTGAGAGTGTGAGCTGGCAGTGTCTTTTTCTCTTTTCTCATGCAGTAAGATGGCACATGAGCAAAATGAAAGCAATATGTACAAATGGGAAAGTGGAATGCTGTGGTTGGAAATACATTTTATGGTATTAAATGATTAAAGGATATGTGAAACTCATAGCTGCTAGTTATCTCTGAGAAGAGCTTGAGACGGTCAGTAGAAGGTAGGTATCTCTCAAAATAAAAAATCAGTTACCTGAATTAGTACTGCTCTTCAAATGGATTTTGTGGCGCATTTGACATCCAAAGTAAAACCGGAGGCAAATGCAGCCCTTTCAGTACTCTCGCCAACTCTTCTGATCCACCTTGGTCTCCTTTCTCACCCTCCTGGCTGGCCCCAGAGCCACTGGGTGTGCCCTCTCAGGCTCTCCATGCATCCTTGAGAGGGACTGGTGGCTGGGACCCTCACCCTCGCAGGCTGTTCATCACCCAGCACCCAGCTCAGGGCCCTTCTCTCTCTGATGAGGGGAGAAAGAGCAGGTCTTCCACAGAGGAGAACAGAAGAAGGAGTATACCCACCTCTTCCAGCACTGGAAACCCAGCCCTGAGTATCTTGCATATTTTTCTAGTAAGTGCAAAGAGCACTGAATATGATGAGAGCAGTGGTGGGGCCAGAAAGGGCACCAGGCAGTCAGAAACATGAAAGAAGGAACATGGGAGGAAGCTCCTGTATAAATAAGGACAATGTGTTTTAAACATCATTGATAGGAAACTACTAGTATTTGTTTATTTATGAGGAAAGCCATTCACAGGCTTTCCCATAGATTTTTCCCATAGATTTTTTCACTTAATCAAACCTTAAGAAAGAGGATCTAAACAGCAAAATAACACCACTAATTTTGTTTTGCACTCCTACCCTCTGAGACTTTCAGAAAATTGGATACATTTGGTCCATTTTGCTTTACACTGCTCACAGTGAAATCAATAGATAGGTATCAATGCCTTATATAAAGGAATTGTCTCTTTTGCTGCAGTTCTATCCGTAACAACTTTGTGAAGAATAGTAATGAGCTTGTGGGTACCGGTTTGGGGACCAAGTAATTTTTTCTTAAGAAAGGATGAATTGCTTTAAAATCATTAGCTATTTTAGGAATGGTTGTTTAACATTTCAATTCAACTGCATTATTATAGAAAAATTATGTAATTCTTTCTCTTATCTACTTCGAGAGCAGAACAGTTTACAAAACTGATGGATTCTGTGTGTTCTGAGATCAACCCAAATTTTCAAAATAATTTATAGCATTTAATAATCTGTGAACATCGTTGCTGAATATTACCATTCTGTGTTGTGTTTGCTGTGAGCTGCAGCTGTGACGGCCAAGGTGCTTTCCAAGAAGCAAGAAAGACTTCTTTTTTGATGAATCTGCAAAATCTATATTTAAATAACAGCTGTAAATCTTACATCTGAGAGCTCCCTTAGTTCTTGTCTTAGTTTTTTACAGTGATAGTTTTATTAAATGCTGGGTGTAAACATTGAAAAAAAAATTCTAGAGGGAAATGATAGGATGGTATGATGCAAGGACATCATTATTAAGTTATGTTGTTGCCATGAGTAGACGAGAGAAAGTGATTCAGTTGTCTGCTGCCTCTCTGTGGAGTCACTGGCAGGAGTTTGGGAAGAAAACTATGAGTGTCCCAGCTGCAGTCCCTCTGTGGGACAGTGCTCCTGCCTCATGCTCCCTGTGGGAGGGGAAAGGGGCATTGGTTGGGGATGAAAGTCACCCTGTACTCAGTCACACCCATTCCCCTACAACTGTGCACAAAGGGGGAGAGGGCTGAAGGAATCATGTGAAGACCTCCTTGCCTCTTTGGCTGGGGAGGTCTCCTCCAAGTTAAGGACCCTTGCAGCTGCAAGTTGTGCAACTTGTCAAAACCTGCTCTGGGGCTTGAGCCAAACAATTTTTGCACAACAGTCAGGGTCTCTGAGCACAGGTGTAGCTTCACTCTCTTCCCTGGGAACACCAAATCTCTGAAGAGTTGTAGCTCCAGCACACACCTTGTAGAGCCACAGTGAAGGAAATGGCTGTGGCTCAGAAGGTGCAATGCTGAGAGAATGTGGGAAAGCATACATGATATAGCTTCTTGAAACAACCATCATAATAGAAAAAAGAGCCTTATTTTGAAAGGCATTATGGAGAAACCTTTTTTAATTTTGCTTTGCGAATGAATGTAAATAAACTCCTATTATGAACACTGAACCTTGTTGCAGTACCTTCTCTGGGTTGGTCTCTGTGACAATAAAAATGAACTTCCGAAGTCTTGCGGGAGGGAGGAGAGAAGATGACAATGCTGAGCATACACAAAGAAGTCAAAGGTGCTGGTCAGGAGTCTGCAGCCTCCCAGAGGGGAAGATACTGGCAGCTGTCATTTGGGGACAGAGATAAATGGTGCTGTTGTAGAAAACAGCAGGATGGGAAAACCTAAATTTGAAACAAATTCTAAGCACTCCCATCTCCCATTGACTTATTCTGACATGACATCAAATAGAGATCACAAGCCCGAAGTCAATATGTTTGCTCAGACAGAATAATTCCAGTCAAACAATACTCGGTGTCAGGAATGACAGTATCACTTACACCAAACTCAGGAAAACAAAGACAGACATGCTCATGGACCTAACAAGCAGCAAAAAACTCTTTGTTCAGCCCTCTTACTATTGAACATGCTTGTAGCAGCAAGCCTTTTTTGTAAAAGAAGTCATAATTTATCATGAAATTATGGTCACATGATCTTGTGCCCATATCGCTTGAGGGAAACCCCAAGAAATCCCAAGACTCTCCTGCACGTCCTGGATTGAGCAAAATGAAGCACTATGAATCTGACTCAGAGATCACCAAAGTCAACAGGGGCCAAGGACCACAATAGGATGACGAGATTTTTATTAATAGGTTCTATGCCCTTCTATGTTCCTGTATTGCCAGCTCTGAGCACTGAATTGTTATCAGTCCCTAAAAGATAGAAGAACAACTTAAAATTCTTAGCTACTAAAATTATGAAATAATGGTTTTATTCACCCTGGCATGTGCCATAAGAACCACTGCTTTCAGGATTTATGTATAAACTTTTTCCTTTTCATCCACGAGGCTGATTTTTTTCTTGACTCCAGTCAAAAGAATAATCTCACATGTCAGTATGACTTCCGATGTCACCGTGACGGTGCTGCGAGTTGGCATCACTTCGAATCAACTTACGGTAGCCTGTAAACGCGGCTGAATGGCTTCCCCAAAAGAAAATTTGCTCTGAAAAGTAAGTGAAAACCTGCTGTCAAAACCCCAGCGCGCACCGGTGCCACGGCAAAGCCAAACCAGGCGAGGCCAAGGAAGGGACCCCCGCGCTGCCGGAGCGGCCGAGAGAGGGAACCAGCTGGTTGAGCTTCATTCTCCGAGCAGCCGTGGCAAATCTCAGGAATACAAATACGCTGTTCCCCGAAACCGCACTCAGGCTTAACTAACTCAAAGCCAGTGTCAGCGGCAGGACCCAGGGCGTGTGTCGGTGCGGGACCAGGGCCGGGTCCTGCTTCGGCGAAGGTTCCGAACACCGGTGGTGCGTTCCCGACCATCGCGGAAGGGCGGTGGGAAGTCCCCAGGAAGCACGAGCACCGCCTCGCCAGGTCGGGAGGGTATTCCCCCGGCAGCGCCTCTGCCCCAGGGCCAGGGGCTGCTGCGGGAGAGCGGCCCCGCCGCCGGCCCCGGGCCAGCCG
>VXAZ01003769.1:0-409468 GCA_013399875.1 Gymnorhina tibicen | reverse complement strand
GCCGCGGTGACTGTTCCCTGAAGTGGGTGGGACGTTGGCCCGTTCCGGGAATGTTCCATGACGTGTAAACGCCACAGGAAGGGGGTTAACGAGGGGCTCGGCCGGGGCCGCCGCCGGGTCCCTCCCTCTCTCCCTCCCTCTGTCCCCCCGGCCGCCGGCGGAGCTGCCGCGGGGGCCGGCGGGGGCATGATCCCTTATGTAATGCGGGGTACGTGTGCGGCCGGCGGGGATTATATAAGCGGCACGTCCGCGCCTGTCGCATAGGATATCGCATAGGATACACCACCGCACGCCGGCTCCGCGCCGGGAGGCGGGCTGGGGCGGCGGGCTGCCCCGCCGCGTCCCCGCCGTGTCCCCGCCGTCGGGGTCAAGCGGCGCGGGGGAGGCGGGGGAAAGCCCCGGGTTATCCCGGGTCATGCCCCGCAGCCCGCCCCGACCTTCCTGCCGGGGGCTGGCGCTGCACGGCCTTCCCCTCGTGAGCGGGAGTCCGAGGCGGAGGGGCCGGTGGGTGCTGATGTCCGTGCTCCAGGTGGTGGGTGTCCCCAGGAGCTCCGGCCCGCGGGTGGGGAAGCCAGCGGGAGGCCCCGCCGCCCCAGCACGCCTGGCCCGGGGTCCCGGCCGGCCGCCGGCCAGCACGTCTTGTCTTCGTGGGCAGGCGGCCGGGGCTCGCCCCGGGACAACGATAAACCTCCTGAGAGCTTAATTTCCCGGAAAAGGGTTCTGTTTTTCTTATTAGTTGGCACTAATAGTCAAACTTTTTTTTGAGTTTTTTTCGGTTTGGTTTTTTTTTTATTTTTGTATGATAATTGCAGAAATGAAACTTCTGCTCAAACACTTAAGAGTTGGGTTTTTTAGGGAATAATCTTAAAATACTTAAAAAAATTAAAGTAATCGAAATGCTAAGGAGTTTCAACAGAAATATTTAGCTAAATGGTTTCCCTTGTCTCATTTTAAAATGAAGTCTACTTTAATATTAAACCTGTTTGGGTTTGTACATTCGTAAATAATAGACGGGGCACTAAACATATTTTATTTAGTCAAGGGTGTTATTTTTTCTTTTTTCTTTTTTTCTTCTAATGAATTTATACTGAGAATTATTACGAAAGAAGTAAACAAAGTGGTCAGGGTGGCAAAAGAGAAACATTGCTGGCTAGGTCTGTGTTTCTCTGCTTCCCGGAGCTGCGGGTGAGGCGTGTGTTCGTGCAGCTCCCAGCGCAAGGGGGCTCCGGTCATCATCATCAGTTCTGGGGACACCGGGTAATTAGAGTAATTACTAGATTAAAAGAACTACTGGTCTAACGAAGTACAAATTCAGTGGGCCTAGTTTTAAATTCTGTTGTTGTTGTGGATTACCACTGACTACCAGAGGAATTTGATCCTCAGGTTAGCAGGACACGGTGTGGAATCCTCAATATTTTGATAGTGAAGATGATATGCAGACATGCTAAAAAAGTGCATCTGTTTTTCAAAGATAGGAGAGTCTCTGCCTGTTAGATTTGCAGCACGTGGACATACTTAGATAGATGCAGTGTAACCTGGGGGTTGTATTTATTTACACTTAGATGTTAAATCTTTCCTGATCCTTCCACTCAGGAGATATTTCTGAAACTTCAGGTATGGATTATCTGAAACTTTCTTCATTATTTTTTTGCTTTGTCTCACTTTTCAAAAAGTTAAATACTGTAGAATAGGCTGAGAGGTTTTTTCATGTGAGTTTTAAGAAGTTACTGCTGTCATCTGTGAATGTATTTAAGATTACCGTGGCTTTCAGCTGTGCAAAGGCAACAGTGATACGATACGAAGTCAGTGTGTCATTACTGTTGTTGATCGAACAATCCACATTTATAATCTGTTGTAGTCTGTTGTGTTGAAGTTATTTTCTAATGGCTATTGGGCCTAGCAGTTCTATACATCCTGACTGAGGTGACTTGTTAAAACCTCACTGCTATGGATTAGAATAAAATCGAGCAGCACTTGTCCCAAAGCACAAATGTAGAGGACTTTTAATTGTGTATCTAAGTCCAATTGTGTGGCAACAGCACAGAATGCTTCTTTATAAAGGCAGATTTTTAGATTCTCAAGTGACTAGATTGCCTCATATGTGAGATCTGTTTACAAACCTTCTTGTTACTATGAAGACAAAACAGAGAGCCATATGCATTCATGTGGTCCTTGCTGAATAATGGTACATGTGTCTACTTGAGTGTTTGGCAGTATATCATGTTTAGTTTATGTGGTGGCACCCTACAAGGCTATTCTTTTTTGACTTTTAACTATTTCTAATACCACTGGCTGTACTCAGTTGTGTGAACAAATTTATGACCCTGGTCCCATGTTTGTAGCTAAGCTGGATGTTTTTAAAGCAGGACATTTATTGTTGAGCATTTTGCCAAACTTCCCTGCTTATTCATTTATTTAGGTGCTTGTTTTTAAAAGAATCAAGGTGAATTGGATTTAAACAGAAGTGAAAGTAATGATTACGATTTTGTATGTCCCTCTGCTTATCATTTTTGGTCAGCAGCAGGGGCGTTTACTGTTACTGCTTTTGTAATTTAACCTTATTGGGTAAGGCAGTGGGAATAGAGGAGCTGTGTGCCTGGCAGAAGTGGTTTACTTAGTGAAATACTGCAATACTTACCCATCAAAGAGAAGAATGCTTGCTATTTAAGAGTATTCCTGTAGAGTCTACAAGTCATACTAAGGTATAAGTCACACGTGACTTGGATTATGAAATATGGCACGCCATCTTTCAAATTTGAGTGTGGCAGGGTTTGTAATAAGCTGTGGTTGGTTATATTGATAGTTACCTGTCCAGCTCTGTAAGTACAGCTCAGCAAGTACTACTTTCTTGTAGTTGATTCTGCCTAAGAATTGCAGGTAAATTGCCGCAGCTGAGTACTGACTTCCTCTGTCTTAGGTCCCATCATAAATCAAGCCCATGAAAAGTTGGTTCTTCATGTCAGTGGTCTTCACACAGGGTAAAGAGAAAATGTTCTATCCATTTTGCCTCAGACAGGCAACGTGTGGTTTTGAATTATTGGTCCTCCAAGCAGGAGGAATGCATAATTATTATTAATCTTATGGGTTAAAGGCTTCAGGAAGAGTTAATTGCTAATGCTTTTGGGAGTTGAACAGGAGTGTTGAGTGCAGAGGCTGCATACCTTTATTATTTGAAAAAGGTCTGATAAGTTATGAGGAAACTGCTTTAAAAATTCTTTTTTTTTTAAAGACGCAGGTTATTTTTTTCTTAAGTTTTCTTAAACAAGCATCTCTGATGTAGTTTGTTACAGATTAAATATTTTTAAAGTTATTTGGCTTTCTCCTGTAGCTTAACAATTTGTTTGTTGGAGGATTTTTGTTTGGTTGGTTGGTTGTTTTTTGTTTGTTTTTGTTTTCCCTTCAAGAGAATATCTAGCAGTTGGTAGAGAAGTGAAGAAACAGCAAGGGGAAGTGTAAGCTGATGGAAAATGGAGAATAGTATTTTTCACATATTTAGTCAGTAGTTTGGGATGCTACATTTAAATAAAATAGCACAGAATTATCATAGAACAATGAAAGTTTCAAGCTGGTTGTGGCATTCTCATAGGAAATAGCAGCTTTGTACAGCCTTGTTTCTCTTTTGGGTGCTTAAACAGTTTTTATAAGACTTTGCAACAATTCCCCTATTTCAGCAGGAAATATTAAAAAGCAGTTCATTCATTCGGGCCATATTTTTCATTCTTAAGTGAAATTTGGACTTGTGAAAGTGCTGGTCTGACAGCCTGAGAGAAAAAAAATCTACTGTAAATAGAAATATTAGAAGTTTTTCCATGACAACCAAGTGCAAGCCCCTATTTGGACCTTAAGAAACCATTAGAGAAATTAAAGAATATGTTAATGTCTGGAAACATCTGGGGTTTTTAAAATTTTTTTTTCTTTTTACTGAAATACCAAGTGGGAGGTACCATGCACATCTTATTTCACCATTCTGCTTTGTTCATAGATTAAACAATTGGCTTTACCCTCCCTACTCATTTGTAGTAGGTCGTCCTCAGGAAGGTTTGTCCCGGAGAAATCTCTCTCGCAAAGCTATGAGCATGGAAAAGGTGTGAGAGGATATGGGTAGGGGGAACAATCTTATACAGTGTTTCAAAATCCCCGATGTAGAATAAGAAGAAGACATTCAAGTACCATATGCAATTTTGTCTGTCAGGAATCTCTTGCCTTTTTTGTTGTCTTGTGATTAAATTCTCTCCATCATTGGTGTGGTCTAAACATAAGAGCTTCTTCTTGCTCTGAGGGAGTATTGTGGATTCTGGGTGCTTGTTTTCACTTGTCTTTCAGGCACATTCTGTACATCTGCAAAATGGTCACTCTGTTCTCTGTATGCCAGCTTAACAGCAACGGAGTGACTAAAACACACTGGATTTGGTCACAATATTGGTTGTGTTTCCATATTTCCTTGTTCTGCCCTGGATGTGCCTCTTTTATTGTGTTTTGAACCTGGATATCGCCTTTCACTTGGATAAGCAAAAACCTGTGCATGCTTTTTCCCCCCTCCACTTTCTCTGGATGGCAGTCTCAGGGCATACCTACCCAAAAATGTACCATGTGCGTGGTTTTCCTAAAGTAATACAGTGCACAAATATGGATTTAATTATCTGATGTAAATTCCGCTGGTACATGGTTATACTGATATGACCAGTTTGTGTAGTGATAATATCCCTTTTTTCTGAGTTTGTTTATGCACATTCTATCGCTGTCAGTGTAAACTTTGTCTCAGCAGAAAAGTTCTTTCTAAATACGACACGGAAACCACAAGTAATGTAATAACGTAGTAGGTAATGGTTTTTGGCCAGCTCATATACACATCAGCTTGTTTTGTTGCAGTTCAATTTCTAAAGAAAATTATTTTGTTTTTTTCTATTAGTTGATAGTTCTGCCCTAATACACTTACAGAGTCTGAAAAATGCAACTCATATACAAGAAATTTGATCCTGCACACTCAAAAAAGAATAGCAAAGAATACTTCTGTTCTTAAATGCGTACGTTCACTTAATTGCAACTTAAGTAAGTTGTAATAAAGTGCTGCAGCTCTGGCTAAAATATTTGATTTATGTAAGTTGCAAAAAAGGGGGGGAAAGGATGTATAGTATTTTTTGAAAGGGATGACTTAGTTGCTATTGTGTCATACAGGAGAAATTCAAGGTTTGACTGCTACAGAAAGTTTCTTTTTCAGGTAGTAGCTTATTGGAAATTCCATACAAAGAAAAGCAGTTAGGTAATTTGCATGTATAGTTCAGTTTAATAGAAAAGTGAGAACTAGAGGAGCTAACAGGAATTGAAATTACAGTGTCAGGTGACATTTTAAAAGTAATGCAATAAAGTACAGTTTGACCCTCTTCATAAGAAAATACATAAAAAATGAAGCAGAAAAATCCCAAGTTGTTTTCTGTAATTTATGGTGAGGTTTAGACTTCTGTGGCTACGGAGGATAGTATTGCTAAAAAAGTGTAAAAAATGGAAAGAGAATTCTAATTGCACAGTGTAAGATATGATATAACATCAGAGAATTTTGTTGAAATAATATTATTTATTGAGCAGTTTTTCCATAGAGCAATATCTGTGCTTAGGCAGAAAGGAGCTCTAAGTTTAAAAAATCTAATGGCACAGGATCAGAATTAGCAAAATTAGTTGTATTAGACAGTGTGGTTTTCTTGCATATTGGTGGGGTTTTTTTGTCGTTTTTGTTTGTTTAAATAAGATAAATGTCCCAATCTCTGTATTTATGTATTTTGTATTTGTGGCTTGCATTGAAACAAAACACGTATAGTGTGTCAAGAAAGAATAGTGTGAAATAATAACTGAGGTTACCCTTCCTTGACAACAAGACGTGACACTATTTAGTTAGAGCAAAAACTTTTTAGTTTAGACCAAAATCAGTACTCAACAGAGACTTAAGTTGCTGGAATCTATTAGCAGTCTTCATAGGTCAGCGTAGTTCATTTTGAGTGTAGTCTGCTTACAAAAGTTCTAGAAGTATGTGGAGTTTTACGTTCCTTGTCTTTCAAAGACAGCTGAAATAAATAGTTCAGTTAGCTGAAAAACAGTATCTTTATTTGCTCTTAACTGTTGTCAGTTTCTGTGAGGACTGGATGTGATTTTCTTTCTTTCTGCACAAGCATTAGCAATGAAAAAGAGACGCCCTAGAGTGCAGGCCTGTGGTTCACTGACACGTCTGCACGCCGACAGCATGCAGACACCTGTGAAACACTGATTCATCTTGAGAGTTCCATTTCTAAAACTATTTTGTTAGTGTTTAGAAAAGAAAATAAAGTACAATTCATGGTCTTCTGTAACAATAGAGATGGACCAATTTTGACTTTTTCCCATTTAAAATCAGTTGTATTTATGGATGCAATTTCTGAAGCTGCTTATGAAAAGCCTTGTAAGTGCATTTGTCTGAGGTAAAATAGTTCTTTAGTGAAAAAGGCATTTATCTTTGGCAGGACATTCACAGACTCCTACAGCCAAATTCCCTGTCCTGTGTAAGTCAGTAAAAGTTTCTACCGTTTGGTAAAAATAGGATTAAACTGTCAACTATGAGACTATATTGGACATCTTGATGCTGTCTTGATATGATAATCTGTTTTGATCAGCAGGTGAGGCTGTGATACTAGGCTCTTTGAGTAAAGAGATTTTGCTTTAAAATCTCTGCAAAGCTATGTGAATACAATTTCTTCCAACATTCTTAGTAAATTTGTGTCAAACAAAACTTGCAGTCTGTTCCATTATTTTGTGCTTGGTCCTGCAATGGTAGCAAAATCCCTTTAAAAGTTAGTGAATATTTTCGTCATGCTGCTTGGCTAGAATATTTGATTTCTTAAGGCTTAAATAATGGATAAGCTACATGTATTTAATTTGTGAGGTACAGCTGAATTTTGATACAGGCTTAGCAAGATGTTACTGATACATCTGAAGACATTTGTGATAAGTATAAGGGTAGGAGTTGTTTATGTAATACACTTAGGAGGAAATGATGTTAGTGAAATACAAACTGGCAGAAAGGTATTTGTTTTAGAGCTAGAGTGATACCGAATACAGTGTTGCTACCTCTGCAGTTGGGTGGTATGGTGGAAAATGTTGGGATCAAGAGTACAGTGAAGTTGGTCCAGCAAGATATCTATCATGTTTGATATGTCATATATTTTTAATCTCTGATTTACTTAATTACTAATTAAATACACAAATTGTGCTCATCTTTGACCTAATTCATTGTAGTGAGTAATATTAATTATTGGTGAAGATCTTCATAGTCAGCCACACATTAGTAAAACTACTACATGATTTGGAGTAATTAGTAGGACAATTTTGAGTCAGCTATTTTTTTGTAAACAAGTAAGGTCATAAATTGGAACTGATATACCGTAGTATGACAGCACCTGTCTTTGGTCTGACAGAACTTTGGTCTGTGAAACGTGGAGAGGCAAAAGGATGATGTACAGTACATTAATTTTCTCTGCTTGTTTTTAGCTCAGCTCATAGGGTTGTTCAGTGATTCTATTAAATTAGTGATATCTTCATGGAAAAAATTTAATAACTGTATCTTACCTTTATGAACAGGCTTGAAGGAGAGGTGAGAAAGTAGTAGAGAAGGAAATGGAAGCATATCAGGTCTTCCAAATTTTTCTTTTGGAGCAAGGACAAGATGTGTTTACATGTCACTTTGGAAATGCTTGTTTTGCTTCTGGGTTGTACAGATTTCCTCAGCCAAGGTTGATAAACCTGAACCCTCTATGATGGGAGGTTGGACTGGGCACATTCACTTGTAAAAGATGAGTGTACAGGAAGAACCTTGGTTTTAGTTTTGGTCTGTGTCCTCTGTGTGATGCTTTATAGTGGTGTGTCTGGGGTCTTTGCTCATTCTTCTGTAGGAACAGTGAAGTAGCTTGCAGTAGATGTACCCTGACTTTCCTTCCCTTGCTCCCCAGATCAGCCTCTGCATGGCAGGAAAGAGAAAGACACATGGGACGATGGAGTTCCTTTATGCACACCTCTCCAAAACTTCAGTGCAGCATATTTTCCACAAATGGAGTGAATATGAGAGAAACCTTTTAACTTTCTTTCTCTTTCTCACTCATTACCTTATTAATTAAAGAAGAAAACAGGGATGTTAAATACACAAATTTGGATGTATGCTGGTTAAGGATGAGGCTTAGAGGGGAAGATTAATAAGATGGGGAGGGGAAGTTTGAATGTGACTGACAGTGGATTATAATTGCCTACAGGAAGTTATTTTTATCAGGTCAAGTCTCTCTCTAATGTTGTCCTCAACCTACAGAATTGTAGTAATACATTCTTTAGAATCCCTGTCCAGTCTCAAGTCGTACAAGCATGTGTTGATGAGTAACTAAGATCCTACAGAAGGTACATTCAAGGATACAGTGGTAACATCCTCTAACTTCCAACTTCTAACTTTGAGATCTCCACAGATAGCTTGCACACAGAATATGATGCTTCTTATCTTGCTCAGTGCTTGAAGGTATTTATTTTTATATTTGCTTATGCACGGTTTTGATTTAATTTATTTGCAGTATCATTTCATCCCAGTCAATAGTTCAACCCACTTAACTAGCAACCAGGGGAATAAATGAAACTAACTTTGACTCTCTCTTTCGCACTCAAGTGGATTGTCTGGTGAGCTAAAAGTGTAATAAATACATTTGATGGCAATTTACAGATTCACACGCTAGAAAACAGAGAGCGGTGTTTCAGTTTCATTGCCTAATTCAGACAGTGTTGGATGCAGGGGATGGGATTATACCTGTCCTTTTATCTCTGCCAAAAATGCATTTTTTTGGCTCCTGCTTTGATGCTTTCCCATAAAAATGAACATATTGCAGCAGAAAATGGAGGGGGTTTGCCACATTGTGTGAAGAAATACTTAAGAATGCATGTCTAAGTATATACATCTAGACTTATGTACCTATATGTGATCATAGCTTTTACCTTTAGTCATGTTCTGTCTAGTTCATAGTACAATATACCTGGAATAATTTCATGAGAGCTCGTGGTTGGAGGTCTGGCTTGTTTGTCACTGAGAGGAGGATTTGTCCAAGATTCTATGTAGGTTCAACTTCTGTTTAACTATCAAAGAAAATATTTTAAATAAATAAATTTATTCGAATTATTTATATGTGACTGTTAGCATTTATTTCACAAATGTCTATATAGAGGTATATACACAGCCACATTTTGTTGAACAGGTAGAAGATCTTATCAGTTCTCAGTGATGAACTGCTGTGGTCTCACTTTGGTGAGTGTGTATCAGAATCTGCCCGGGGTATCTTTCTGAAATGTTATCCACTGTTCCTGATGCTCTGCTGCTAGGAGGATGCAGCAGGATCATTGAGCATGGCCCATTTAGCTGCCTGTGACTGACTCAGCCAAGGTCGTGTCTTGTTGGACCGTGAAGATGTTTGCCTTTAAGCTGAAGCTCTTTGAACTCCTTTTACATCCTCATATTTCTGAAGGACACGGTCACACCACTCTCAGTCTGCTCAGAAGGTGAAAGGGTCGTTCCCGAGGCCCTGTCACTGATGGTGCCTGACATTCACCTTGTGCATGGTGCTCACTGAGCTTGCTCCGCTGGTGGGACACCCACCTCCACACTGCGGCTGAAGTAGTGCTGCCAGCTCGCACGGTTGTAGGGAAATGACCGGAAAAGTCAATCCGTGAGCAGACTACCTGTGCAAATAGATGATGGAAATGCAAGCTATCCTAAAAAGCACTTGCATTCTGCCAACACGGATCTTGTTGCTGGACCCTCGCTTTCTCTGGAGCCAACACAAAACCATCTTGCCCTCATCTCACAGTTTTCTAATCAGTGCCCCACAGCTGAGAAGATGACACCAAACTGTGCCTATCACAACTTATGTGAACTGCCTCATCTCTTGTGAATATAATGAAAATTCTGTAATTTTGGATCGTGTCCTGACCAATAAAAGTGCAGAATGGGAAGCTGTTATTGATTTTGATTTTTTTTTTTCATGAGGCCAGGATTTTGCCATCGGCTGTAGATAGGACTAGTAGTGCTGAACTAGTGCTCCTCGTGACTGTCTCAGCCTATAAATGGAAACCTCCAGCATGCGAGGTTTGCTTTTCATTGAATATAGTAACACTAGGTGAGAATGTTGGAAGAACTGTCTGTGTGGGAACAGCCTCTGGATACTTCAGGCAGAGAAGACCTACGACAAAAGGCACTCCCGGCAGAAATGATCTTTGCATTGCCAGATGGTATAAGGTAATTTAGAAAAAAAAAAGATACATTATATACCCCAAGGTGCTTTCATTGTGATTTGAATATGAAGTGCATGAAGTCTTAGGTGCAAGTGTTGCAACTGACAGTGGCTTAGACCTGTGGTTGTAGCTTTTTTTTGTTATTATTTGTAGTTGTAACCCAGCTGAAAAAGGAACTTGCTTGGAGCCAGGGCTGTATCTTTTTGGTCCTGTATGCTTCTCTCCCCGGTGAAATCCCATTATCTGGTTTTGGAATTATTAAGATGTGAGAAACTTGCATTTAATTTCAGTTTGTGTATGATGTCCTTTTTTATTTTTTTTAATGAGGTCTGATGCCCGCTTATTTCAAGTGGCATAATTTCAAAGGTTTTTGGGGTTTTTTGTCTGTTTCCGGTATGGTTCAGCATAAAAAGAAAGGTAAAGCAATATATACAAAAGGTTTGCATGGTTCTAGTGTGATGTTTCATTCTGGTGTAATCTACCTGTCCTATGTATCTACTTCTCCATCTGTAGCCCAGTAGCACCAAACTGAATTAGGTTATCCCTGATAATGGAGTTTTTCTTTGTATTTCCCCATTTTTGGATGTAATTTAAAAAAAAATCTTGCACCTCATCCAATGGGTGGATTAGAGAGGAGATGAGGTTTTTTTCTTTTTTTGAACAGTAAAAACAAAATTAAAAAGGAAGAGGAAAAAGCCTAGTTCAGCGAAAGCTTATGACATGATTCTAGAATGCATGACCCTGGGCAAAAAGGGCCAGTTATTGGAGTAGTTCTTGAGTAACCTAATTGTTTGATAAGGATCCTTGCCTGTTTAAGTTGTTGCTGGTTGTTGGAAATATTCCATTTCTAAATTTGTGCCTTATTGCATACCCTAAGGTATGCGTACAACCCACTGTAATTGCACAGTTTATTATTTTATTAATGAGAGCTGTGATAATGTGTTGGCTCATGAATTTCCTCCAGTCCAGGTCTCCTAATTGCCCAGGGTTCTGTGATTCCGTCGTTTGTTCTGCGGATGGTGACAGGGAACACAAGCAAATACTTTACGAGCATGGTTTACAAAACTCAGACCTTAAAGGCCTTAAAGCCTGTGTTTGGTGTGATAATGCAACCAAAGTCTGGAAAGGCCGGATACCTTTTTTAACACACACATAATGAATAACAATAGAAGTGGCAGAAGGAAATTCTTACTACATAATCTTGAGTACCTGAGACTTTGCCAGCTGGAAGGAGAGGGCTGCACACCTTACTTGGCCTTCTTAACCATAACAGAGCACCCCTTAGTACTTCTTTGATCTGGGTCTCTCCTGCCTGCCTCTTTGCCCAAGTGGCTGGAAGGCGCTCACTTCGTTTGCTGTAAGGCACAAAACAGTGAGCAAGCATCTGGCATGCAACAGCAGCTCCTACTTTTCATGCGCCTCAGGGGCAGCAGGCGTACTAGGGTGCCTATTCCCATGTTCTGGAAACTATTTCTGTCTGCCGATCCTAGATCCACAGTACAAGAGAAGGGAGCAGCAGCAGTGGAGGTGTGGTCTGTGGAGCAGTCGGGGAAATCCAGTTTACTGTGTCTGTAACTCTGGAAACAAAACTTTCCCGTAAAAAGCCATGGCAAAACACCACATCCTCAAACAACTAGTGCTTGCTCCGCAGCGCGGCCCAGCTTTCCTGGTACACTGTAAACCTCTGACCCTGGGTTTGCAACATTTGGGGAACTCTCTGAGGACGTTGTGGTGGCTCGGGTAACCCCAGCCAACAGCATGGGGGGATGGCGATTCCCGCTGAGCATGTCACAGGCTGCCTCCTTTCTGTGGTGGCTGGTACAGTTTTCCACAGCTTCTGAAACTGCTCATTACAGAACTTGGCTCTTCTACAAGGGCTTTTCATAGCTGTAGCCCCTGTGGCTTGATGCAGCCTGCTTTTCTGGAGGAACAGATGGTATATTGCGTAGAAAGTTACTGTGTTTTTGTATCATTGGTTTGTATTTATTTATGTCGCTCTTCATCTTCCTCTCTTTTTTTTAAGGTGTGCATACAGGGCAAGTGCAGAACTTGGAATCAGTACTGGATTTGCCTTGGATATATTCAACTTTATATTTGTGTATGAGTGCAGTATTTTACACTGAGTAGGGTGTGCTCTCTGAAGTTTTAGTGAACAGATTTTCATCATTTGGATTGAAATTAGTTCAAAATACTGCAAGGGGAAAAAAGCATTTTTCCCTTAAAAGTAAGAAGATCTTTAAAAGAAAAAGTCAATATCTTCTTAAACAAGCTTTGTACTCACTGAAGTATGGTTTAGTTTTTAAGTCAGTAGATGTGTTTTCTGTATCTAATATTTGTTTTTTTTAATTGATATCATCTGGTCAATTTGACTGAAAATGCTATTCCCATAAGAAAAATATTTATTCTAAATATTATTGTTGCCTAGGATCTTGTTGGAATTCATGAAGTACAGAAGCAGTCAAATTGATTTAATATTTTTAATATTTTTAAAGTGTTTTCTCTTTGTTTCCATGAAAGCAGTTTAAGTACGTATTTTAGCAATTGCTTTTGGTTTCTGGAAATTAGGTTACCTATTGTTGAAAACTTCAGGTTCTTAAACATGAGTTTCAGATCTGCTTTGTCTTGATTAGACATTTGAAATAAAATACAAATACTTGAGGAAGCCACAAAAATTGCCTTTTCCCTCACTTAGCTTCCAGGACTTAATGTGTTTTCCCCAAAGAATCCCCATAAGCCATTACTTATAAAAGATAGTTACAATCACAGGGTTTTGGTACCACTTAGCCAAATCACTTTTGTATATTAACTTCTAATGTGAATATATGTATTATTATACATACAGATGTCTATATATTATTTTGTATCTATACACTCACACACGCACAAGTATATGTATGTAAATATGTATGGACACACCACAGACATGTATACACTCCCACGCTATGTCTCTGTGGACACTCACACACATCTGCACCACATGGGATCATCCCATTTCAAGTTTAATGTTTTCATCCTAAACCAAATCCTTACCATATAATCAGAACGTTCCTCTTGGCGATGTGGAATTTTCCCAATAGCTTCTGAACGGGAGGCTGCTTGTCCCCATGCCTGAGGTCCCCCTCAGGTACCTGGCATGAGAGACCGGTGCTGGTGGCAATGTCCTCCTGGGGCAAAGAGTAGGGAATGGGGCAGCTGAGCGCAGTAAATGAGAAGACAAAATGATGGGGAATACTTTGGGAATTCCTAATTGCTGCCACTGCGCTGGTGGTTGGATTGTGCCCTTCAGCACTGGGCAGACTCTCCTCCTGCCTTCTGTGTACTGCTGTATTTAGGCTGAACACCAATTTCACATTGAAAAACAAGTCGTCGTCGTCCCCCACCTTTCTGTTTTTTGCCACACATATTTTGAAGATAAATAATGACCTGCTATCAGGTGTTTTGGCAGCTTGGATTTTGTCATCTTTGTTTGCCTTTGGTGCAGGATATTTTAATTATCTGCTTGTAGGATCATTTGAGAGAATTCCCTTGGTGATGTGACAATTCAACAATAAAAAATTTCAAGATAATCGCTTTTCTGGTTGCTCTTCTCTTTAAATGTGAAGTGAAAGAAGTATAAAAACCTTGTGCATCATTTGAATTCCAAAGTGATACATTGTAGTGGCTTTGTTAAAAGTATTGCATGGATGGGTTGCAAAGGGTAAAAGTGTAACTGAGTTCGTGGGGGTCAGTAAAGGTGTTAGATATTTTGTAAATAGCCAAGTTTAAGAGTTGTTTTCCATATGTGTTTGTACCTACCACAACCAATTTCTGTTTTGGAGTGGAAAGGCACGTTTTCATCAGCGTAACAAGGACACTGTCAGTAAGACCAGGTCACAGTTTGCATCCGTCTCTTTGCTTTAAGTTTCAAATGTTTAATGAATAAAACCCAGCACAACAGATACAGCTCTTTTAAAAATATTAGGGTCATTTTTGGATATTGCAGAGAGCATATTGCACTTTCTCACCTGAAACCGTGGTGGAGATGGCTTAATACTGTTTGTCAACTAATGAAAATTAACTCTCAGGACATGGTTGGGTGTGTGAATCTGCTGCTGTTCCTTGTTATATTCTGTGTTCTTTAGCAGACACCGCGTTGCCACAGGCAGCCATAGATGCATGGAAAATGCCTGTTGTGACACGGCACGGCGGTGCCTGGTGGTTACACAGCCTGGCCCTGTGCTGCTGCTGTGCCATGCGCCAGTTGTCTCAGTATGGTCAGAAGTACACATTGTTGGTGCATTTCCTTCATTCTTGGATATGCGTCTAAAAATAGTTGGCCAAGTTTATTCTGAGTGAGTGCGGTACCAAGTGGTCAGATTTCAGAAAGTCGAATGGCTCTTTTATGTGTTGTTTAGGATGCTGTGCACAGTGGAAGCTTTCTTACAGTACCTTTGAAGGTTTCACACCCTTTTTCCTTCTCTCAGGAGAATGTTGCTACTTGCACCCATTGCTTTGTATAATATGGGCTGGATTCTGCTCCAGCAACCACAGTTTTAAGGGCCAGATTCTGATCACTTTACTGTGATTGAGCCAATCCAAACTGTCTTTGCTGCAGTTAATGCCTGTGTACTGCAAATCATTGTCAACACCAAAGACTAATTGCTAATTTTTTTGTATTGAAAAGAGTCTTGATTATTAGTGCCAGGTTGACAACCTTCAGGATTAAGTCTTCAAGCTTATGTTAGAACAAGGAGCAATAGAAGTTTTTATCATGCTACCTGGGCAGTGAATCCTAGAGATAAGTTATCTTTGAAAAATTCACCTCTAAATGAAAGGGTAGAAAATAACCAAACCAGCTCGTATCCTTGTAGAATAATGTTTTTGAAAGTATATCCAAAATGTTTAGTTTATAAATAATTAAAATACTATATTTGACCTTCTTTTAGTAAAACAAGCAATTTTGGGTAGCTAGTGACACTGCTTATGTTCCATGAGAGATACAACATATCCAGGATACAGTCTGGTGATTCCCTAGTTTCAGCTCTATTATGCTGAATTACTAGGGCTGAAAGACTGGCTTCAGTTCCCAATGTGACCACAGGGTGGTTATTGCAGAAATAAGGCAAAAATACTCTCTTCAGCTAGTGATGGTAGTATGAAAAGAGAATTCAGAAGAGCATTTTCCAAACTCATTGTAACCTTTTTCACTGAGGTTTGTTAAGCACCTTTATTTGAAAAACATCTTCTATCAAGTGGAGCACTGCTACCCAACCTGTAGCAGTTCGGTGTATGCTGGGACATGCTTATTGTGGAATTACGGCATTTATCACTGTGTTTTAACATGTTGTTCAGAGACTATCAAAAATGGGTCTAGAGGGTGTCTCATGAGTGCGAGTGTACTGTAAGCCTGTGCATCCCTCTGCCCCAGGAGAGGATCAGCTATAACCAAAGTATTTCCTATGGGTGGTTGTTCAGAGTGCACTTTAAAGTTTCCAGTGGTGGGTGGAGACTCTGAAACCTCCCGAATGGTCTCCTTTGGATTCTTGACAATGCTTTCCATTTAAAAAGTCTTTCTAATGTTTAACTTAAGAAGGTAGGAATGGTGGGTAGGACTGCAGTCCAGATTCCCCCTGTGCTTGCCATCTATACTGATTTTCTTATGTTTGTTTAGATGGACAGCCTAGGTGACAATCAGTTACCAAATGCGGACATCAACGTGCCACTACCCAACTCCTGCATCCTCACCTTTTTTCTTAAGCTGGGACCTTACCTGCTTCAGAAAGACAGAGGCAAATTTGAAAAGAAGCATCTGTGTTCACTCTGCCAGGTTGTCAGCCATATCTGACAAGGGAATCCTGGAGTTCTACCCACTTGTCGTCCCTCTGATGCATTTACAAAACATGTTTTACTTCATGGGATCCAAAGCAATGTAAGGCTCGATTTCCAGATGCTTGCAGGAGTATGGGCTGCAGAAAAAGCTTAGTGCATTTTGATATTGTAGTAATATTTTATTCTACTTCTGTATTGCAGTAATATTCTTACACAAGCTGTACAAGAAAAACAAGAGCAGCACGGCTCCTGAGCAAATATTGTTTCTAGTCACATAGGATACTTTGCAGCTGAGGCTGGTAACACGCTGCTTAGCTGTTTTGCTATGCAAGTACAGAGAACACTGCTAGCAATAAAGCCACTGCTGGTTTCTCCTCCAAAACCTCCCTCCTTGCAGTGCATTGGAAATGACTGAACTTTGGCCCTCAATCTGCTGACACCCTGAGGGAGCGTAAGTGTAATGACGTCTTTGCTTGTTTCAGCTGCACAACAGGAAGCGCTCGTGGCCTCCCCTTCTTCCTGCTCTGAGAAAGTGCTGCTGCCTTTTTTTTTTCTTTTTTTCCCCTCCCTTCCCCTGCAGTCGAGTGGGCTGAGACCTAGTTTCAGGTCTGGGCTCGGCAGCCAGCTGGTGCTTACACCAGTCCCCACTGCTGCTGCCTCCTCCCCGGGGCAGCCAGTCACCTCCCTATTGCTCTTCTGTAGTGGTGATGCCAGAAATATGAGCTTTGTAATTTTCTTTTTTGTTCTTTTTTTTTACCTCCTGGAGAAGTGACTGAGAAGAGAATACAGTTATGTGGCAATGGCTTGCTCCACGGAGCATGTCACTGGACACAGCTGAGCTGCAAAGACCAGGATGGTCAGGTGATGATTTGCCTTGGGGAGACCATATCACTACCTTAATGTAGAGGACACACTGTCAGGTGGGCATTGAGGGATCCTGGAATATGGTCCCAGTAGTGCTAAATAATGCTGAATATATGGAGCCTGAACAGATTTCTTTGCCTTGCTGCAATACAGAGGCTGGCTTCTTGCATTGACAGGAAGCCTGTTTAACCCTCTCTGGCTGCTGCTTTTACACTTCATAACCAAAACAGGGATATGAGTAAAAATAATTATTTGCAAAATACAAGCATTTTGCGGCTGACTCAGGGAGGAGGATTTTATCTCAGCATAGTCATCCAGAACATTAACGCAATACAGCGTTTTTGTGAGTGAAATCGACTGGTTCAGTATTCAACTGTTATTTTCTAATGATTGCAGGGGGAACGGGTCACTTTTAAAAAAATAAAACACATGCACTAGGGGGTTTAAATATTGTGGCGTGAGAAGAGACACTGAGTAGTCTAGAGTACGGTATCCTGAATTTGAAAGATTTAATTAACTTTGAATGTAAACAGTGCTGGTGCAGTGGCTTATTCATTTGTTTAATGTTGCATAGGCATATTGTTTAAGGAGCAGCTTTTGTCTGGGTTCTGTAATAAGCAACTTCTGGCTTTACCTCATTAATCTTTCGTACTACCTAGCTACATAACTGTTGTTTTTAACAAGCTGGAGTTATGTAACATGAATCATGCCTGGCGAGACGCTTGCGAGCAGGAAAAAGCAAGATAGGCAAAGAAATAACGGCACTCAATCTTTTGCAGAATAGGATATGACCGGGTTTTGTGATGAAATGCTGTGTGTTGGTACTCCCAGCTGTACAGACAAGGTCCAGCCATTCATTAGGAGAATGTGTATTGAAACAAAGTCTTGGGATGGGAATGGGAATGTTTAACAGACAGAAGGGTGAATTTGCTCAGGCATGAGCAGTTCTTGGAGGGTTTTGTATACATGCATGCCAAATTCCCCCCACCCCAACCCCCTGCCTTCTTTTTCCTCTGGGATAATAAATGGGGAAATTCCCTTAAATGGGCCTGATTTCACATGTAATAGAAAAGAACTTGATGAGCTGTGATTGCCCCTGTAAAATGTTATATAAATCTTTTTCCTTCCTTTTTTTAATATGCCCTTGTAGTATCATTTGCCATGTGTGCAATACAACAGTCCTCTGTCTCAAGAGATTTTACAACCAGTTTATGGAAAGGGGAGGCAAGTGATTATATGAATGCATTAGAGTAAAAGCAGTTGATTTAAAGTTAATTTTTCCTTTAATAATATTTCCTTGACAATTTTCTCTGCTGTTACTTAGGCTTGATCTTCACAGTCAGGCTGAGTTGTTAAGCCTGGGCTGACTTTTTGCTTTAGAGGCATGGGTACAAATATTAAATAATAATGTCATGAAATAAAGGTGCAAGAATAACAGATCTCCAGGTAAGCAGTAGGAATAATGACTATTTTGGAAAGGAGTGGTTTAGTGCTCCCGAATTCCCCTTCAGACTGTCCTGCTCCCTCTCATTTTGACCAAATAATTCTGTATTTTTCCTTTGTCTTATCTATAAATGAAACAGCTGTAAACTGTGGCATAGGGTTATAAACTCCTGTATTTTTAAACTTTATTGTTATTAACAACAGATGGTCAAAAGTGAGTGCTGATATTAATGGTCTTCTACACTGCCACGTGTGCGTATGAACACAGTGGCTGATGGCACCTTGGTACAGGTGGCAGCTGAGATGTTACACTGACAAGCAGTTGCCTCTGTAAGCTGCTGCTGTAGCCAGCACCAGTGCTGATAACCTCAGCACAGAGACGAGGGGATGAACAAGCACAGACGGAAACAAGTATTTTCTCGCACAGGAGGCCATTCAGGTCGCGGCCAAGGGATGTCGAAAAGGCGCCATAAGGAAGTGGACCATGTTGCTCTTGATATGTCCTTTATTTTCCAGACAAATGCAGGATTTCTCTTGGGCCGTCAGTGCAACATCCTTCAGAAGAAACTTGCTTTTTTATGAAAACAAAATAAATTTCAGTCTTCTGGAGAATTTTCGTTTATTGTGCTGATTTGACTTAGTTTTATATGGTCATGTTACTGTTAACAGCAGCAGAAGCTTACAACTGGGAATCTAAATAGTGGCACATGAGGACACCAAGACCTTGTGGGTGGAGAAAGACGTTTTCCTGAACCTGTATGATGAAAAAAAAAATTAGAGTTCATCAAATGCTTTCTATTTCTATCAACTCCAATAGTTATTACTTTTGATTCTGTAGTGGGTTTTTCCTGCCCAATAGTTATGTCCTTTTTGCAACTCCATGATTTACTTGATGCCGATGAGCATTATGTAGGGACATCGTTTAAAATTGTTGAAATTTTTGTTGGTGCATTTTTCTGTTGTGGTTACTTAGGAGGGTTCGAGTGTCCTTTACTTGAGTGTACTTTACTTGAGTTTCCTGTACTCTTTTGGATGAGAAGTCTTTGTGGCTTTGTTAAGAACCAGGACTTGTAGAGCCAGGAGGGTCAGAGGGAGCATCATGGGACCCGTGAGAGTTTCCACCCCATGTTTTGGTAGAGTCAATGAGATGAGCATGGCTGCAGAGGGGCTTGTTGTGGCTTCCTGCTGCGTGATCTTGTCAGGTGAGAGCCTGTGCCTGCTGGCTTTTGCTGGGGGGTAACCAGGGGTGGGCTGGGGGATGAGCTGGCAGGTGAGCTGGGCTGTACAGGCACAGGATGGTGCCATGGCAGATGAGCATAGCCCATGGATTAGTGCCCATGGGGAGCAAGGATTGTTCACCATGTGCTGTGGGAGGTTTGGGCCTTGATTCTGGTGCAATATCTGTTGAAATCTGTGAGTGAGCAGAGAGGGTAAGCATGTGGATGTTGGATGGAAGAAAGTTAATTGCCACAAGTGGCATTGATGCATGAACAAGGAGGGGGTGTATCTCTGTGCATGAGCAGGCAGCAGCTTGCTTAGGAGTAAACTCTCACATCCTGAGGTCCTTGAATAGATCTTCAGAGGTTACTACTGCAGGTCATAAGGTTCTGCACAGAGGGATTTCTTGCCCTGCAAGCTGCTGTACGAAGTTTCATATTTCTTGCTTTTGTGTATCTTACTCATTCAAACACTTAAGTGTTGTCAGGTTATCAAGTTGTTCCCATATTGTGGCAAAACTTGAAACAATTACCAACTCAGTTTCACCATTTTTGCCTGTTAAAAAAAAGGTGAAATTTAATTTACACTAATTATTTAACCAAATGAGATACTCAGCATGAAAATGACCAGGTGCAAATTAAGACAAAATAAGTAAAGAAAAAAAATATGCTGTGCATTACATTTTTCATATTAAGCATTCTATTTGTATTTCATTACCAGTCCATCTGCAAGATTTTTCTTAGCAGATTGAAGCATTTAAAAAAAACTCAAACAAATTTACAGTAAGACTGATACAAATAAAGAATAGATTAAGATGGGAGAGTTTGAAACAAATCTTGTTATTATTGCAGGCTTATTTTCTCTTAACTCTGGTTGTACTGTGTGCCTCTGTAGGGTGTCTGGAGCCATTCAAAGGCCACCCTTTTTCTACATTGTGTTCCTGCAACATAACCTCCTCAGAGCTGCTCTGTGTGTAAAATTGGACCCTAGGTAATACTGAAATTTGTAAAATGCGTAACGTGAGTGGGTGTGTGGTCTTAGCTCCTTGTCACAGGAATGGATTTGAGAGCGTTTGCCTGGTTCCTGTGATTGTGCTTGTTGCAGTCCTGCTGCCCCTCAGCCAGTCCCATGTGAACCTGTCACTGCTTTGGGAGAGGCAGATCACAAGTCATGATGGTTCCACTGTTTGTGGGGATGAGAAGCAAAAGCTTTTGTTCAGTTGTAGACAAGGCTGGCCATGGGACTGTGTTGATTGCACCAGCAGTCTCACCAAGGCGAGTTCAACACCGTAGTGGTGTTGCCATGGGGCATGTTTCTTTGGAACCACCAGTACAACACCCTTCTCTATTGTAAAGAACAGGTTTCACCCTGCAAAAATATGTGTGTTGTCTTTCTTTACTTTGGCAGGCCCTGGTTTTGAACCTTCCCAAACTTCAGAGATGTTTGTAGCAAGGTTTACTTTGTGAATGAGGTTGTTTTTTGAGTGCATCATGAAAGAGTTGGTTTATCTGCATGGAGCATGCTTCCTTGTGCAGTTGCTTTCCACAGTGCAAGTGCTTGTAGATTAAAATCCTTTCTGTTGTGCTTGTGCCAGTTCAATTCCTCCTGCAGCAAGTCTGTTTTCCTGGCATACTGCATGCAGTAAGGTGCCTGGTTGCATTAGTGAGAAAGAAAATATTTTGTTTCTGCTGATGTGTCATTCTTGTAGATTCAAAATGGTAATGACAATTTTTTTATAACCATTTTGCAAAGGTACTCTGAAAAGTAGAATAACACTCACTGCTTCAATGCATATTTTATTCCATCTGAAAAACTGCTTTAAATGCATGTCATGTGTTTGCACTTGGAATTTGAATGCTTTGCGTCAAAACTAGAAACGACGTCATATGCATGGAGTAGACCTTTAAGTTTGTGATGGCATGTTTTACTGTCTGTGATGTGTGATCACACAAGCTCAGCAGTACACAGCTGACTTGATGTATTTACTGTAGTTCTCTACCTAAGGAAGTACGGTCTAGTGACTAGCAGGCTGGGCGGGGAACGGTACCCACAGCTTCAATTCCTGGTTCTGCTACACAGTTCATGAATTTGGGGCAAGAGTCACACCACCTTACACTGTTTTTCATGTGAATTATATTCATAAATATGAGTGAGGCACAGCAATATCACTGTTGTGCAGTGTACTCTTTATATCAGTTCCACTTCCTTATCTTCCAGAGATGTCCTGTAGACAGGTGCTATATTCTGCCATTGATCCATGGGGAGCCAGTAGGGGTTTTGTGCTAAAACTGACTGCAGGGTTTGAACCTTAATTTTTTTGTTGTTTGTTTGTGTCTCTTTTCTAAGTGACCATTCTCAGAGTGACCAATAGCTGTGCCATTTACTATGGGCACCTCTGCTCATGGTATTCATGGTATTAAATATAGAAGTAATCACAAAAGTCAGGCTGCATGTGGCTTTGGAGTCCAGTTCGATCTCCTTTACTTAAGAGGAAAAATAGCCTTACTAAGGTGCAGTCAGCAGCCAAGGCATGAGAGAAATGCAGAAATATCTGCCAGATGTATCTGGTGCTTGATTAGCAAAGCCCCTAAGAGAAACTTTAATTTCAGGCAGATTCCTAAGTCATAGTGAAATCACTGGGTCCTACACATTCTCCTGAAGTTAAGTATATGGTTATATACTTTGTGAATAGAAATGGCTTATTGAGCTGGAGCCAGCGTGGGGAATTTTGGGACTCCTGCTGTTCTGCTTACAGTATTTTGCAGGAGAATTTAAGGGTGTAGAATGACACCAACTGGATTCACAGAACAATCTGCTCCTGTTCCCGTGAACTCCAAATTATTTTCCTTCTCACATGCAAAGTTGTATCGAGAGCTGCATTTAAAAACCCATCTGTTGTCCATATTATATCAATAGGAAGAAAAATTTTAGACTTCTAAAATATTCTGGTTATGTGTTCCATCCTGCTGTCATCTGTCTTTCAACTACAAGCCATTTATTGTAGTTGCACTTACTTGTAGCTACTCAAATCTTTTCCCTCACACCAGCAGATGAAACTCTGAGTTACCTAAACTGCAGAGATGGAAGCAGAATGCTACAAAGCGGTAGAGGAAAGAAATGACCGCTTTCAAAATATGATGCTTTTGATAGCATGAAATAAATAAATCAGTATAATATTTGTTTTCTTATCAAGTATGGAAATGAGTAATGAATTGCTTCAAAAGTTGTTTCATCATATTTTTCATTACACAGTATGTTTGAAGTATCATCAACATCTAGATGTGTTTTGATATAATTCATTACACAAATATGCATAACAAAATATAGCCTTTTAAAATTTTTTTTTTTAAATTTTTAAAGCAAAATAAGATTATAATTTCAGTGCTGCTGGTTATAATTTTATAATTCACCTGCTGCTGATCCAGCTTCCCTGTGTTGCAGGGGCAGTAGCATGAATGTAATTATTGGCAGACACTGCTTTTCGAGAGGACAGCAATGAAGTTCATCGGTGATGATTATTTTCGTTTTGTTGTTACATTTTGCTGAAACAGCTTTTAGTGACACAACAAGAGAGAAATAATACAAAATATTGTATTATTTCGGGTTTGGATGTTTGTCTTTGCAACTGTAATGGGTACTCAGGGGTGTGTGTATGTGTATTTTCTTCTGCAACAGCTCCCAGGCTTTTCTCTCACCATTTTTAAAGCAGTATCTTCTCACTGAGAGCTTCAGGATTTTTCAAATGCTGAACTGTGTCCTCCCTAGCAAACTCCATGGGAGACCCTCAGGTGATGGGAGCTTTGGAGGTTTTTCACGGTGAGATACAGACCACAGACACAAACTGTCCGCTCACAATGGTTGGGTAGCAGGGCCACAGGCCTCTGTGGCAGGACAGAAGGTTGTTGAGGCATGGCTGTGAGGCAATGCTCTGTGCGTGTGTATTGGACAACCTTCCCACACCTCTGGTTTCTGCTCCTTCAGTACTGCACCCGCCAGATGCACGAAGAAAATGCCTCCAATTTTTCAGTATGCAGCAGAAATCGTAAACCTCAGCTTCCTGTTAGTGCCTGTCTTTTGAAGGCAGGCCCTGGCTGTGTTTGAGCTGCTGTGTAGAAGGAGGCAAAGGTCTGGCCCTTGAGCTGACAGCCAGGTTGCAATGCCTAGGTCACGTCCTTGCTGCTCAGGCAGCCCTCCTGGCAGGAGACTTGTCTTGTGAACAGGCGGTTGGCGTAGTCCAAAAATATGCTGAGGGCAAGTTATGGAGCAGTGTGCTCCAGTGCATGAACTTGCTTCCTTTCCCACTTTTATTTAGCCATATGGGTGCACCTGTAGTTGTGAACTTCAGGTTTTGACACCATTTTGCGTCTCAGTACATCTGTTTTATCTGCAAATTCTGTGCTCTCTTTGACTCAACGTGGAAGATTTTTCCCTTAACGTGAACGCTGACCATCTCTCCCTTGTCTAAGCATAAGTTGTAATTGGAAGGAACTTCTAGCAACTGAATAGTTTTGAGACTGCTATCTCTTTTGTGAATGTCTTTAGAGAAATTATTAGGAGAAGATGGACAGACACAAGCATGACATTACACACAGTTTGTGATTGCAGGTTTTTTTTTTAATGTAGGAAACAAGGTTACAAAAGAGAGCTTGGGAGGAAGGCCGAATTAATCCCTTTGAGAATACTTTCCGGATAGGAAGCTATGTGAAAATGGTAAAATGTTAGAATTGTGTGATGTAAGTGATTTTTTTATTACTATGACTATTATTTTCCATGTGGTAACATCTAAAGCCGTCTATGAAGATGTAGGCTTCCCTGTTTTTACATCTTCAAACTCACTGAATTTACAATGTAAATATCTGACAGATGAGGAGAGGAAAGAAATGTTATCACAGGGATCAAAGATGGAGACAGACTGTGAGATGCCCTCCATGGTCAGATAAGAAATCACTGGCAGCTAAGAGCTCAGTCTGTTTCTCAAGTCCTATGACTTGGTAGCACTCCCAGCACCGTGCATCACTTAGCATCCCAGAGGTCAATCTGTGTGCCTTTAGCTCCATGTTAAACCTTCAGCAACCCTTCTTCCACTGAAGCTTTTGACATATTTAGTTTATTACATGTATCTTTGCCTTGTGATTCAGACCTAAACTTGTTTTATTCTTAAGTTTAAAGGTCCCATCTGACATAAAGCACATTGATTTTGTGGATGATTTATGGAATAATGTCAGATGCCACTATTTTAAAAAATGTTACTGCCTTGCAAAAGTGAATGTCTTGTTTCTTTGTTTAGTAACATATTCAAAACACTTGAAAGGAAGTTTTGGAAGGAGATTTCTACCCTGGGGGAGTAGTATCCTGTGCTTTCGTTAGGTCACGTCAGGCCATTGTTTTGCTTTTCTTATCATAAAGATCTTGTGTCTTTATTCATGCTCAGCTGTGGACTTGAGTTTCCTGGAAGAGGGTGGAATAATTAAGATATAATACTACAAAATCATATGTTCTCTGTAGCTATGTTTGTTTAGTTGAAGGTAGTTCCGATCTCTAGTTACGTAGAGTGGTGTAGATACTTCCCAGTAATAAGTGGTATCTTCTATCTGCGGTTCTCATTGTAGCTGAAAAGAAATAGGATTCCTCTGTATGAAAAAAAACACAGACAAATTCAGGGTCACTTCTCAAATGGCTAGTAAAACTGGGGTCTCTTGACTAGTAAAACTGGGGTTTTCACCCCTGACTGCCAGCTGAGATTCTTAGTGGCTTTGTCTCTACTGGTGGATGACACAGTGGCAAGGTATGGGAAAGGGCATGTTTAATTTATTGCGGTAGATGCAGCCTCTGGGGAGGATGGCTGGGTACAAAGGGTGGTTTATCAGTAGAAGTCATTAAAGTAGGGTGATTAATGTGGTGCCAGAGAAGGGCATGTGGTGTGTTGTGCTTGCACTTAAAATCTGTGAGCTACCACACAAGGTCACACAGCCTAAATACAGTCCTGGTGAGAGGAGTAACGGGAGGAAGAAGGGCAGTGCCAGCCTAAATTAAGATCTCATATTGCTGTGCAGTTTTGTCAGGTGATGGAAGAACACCTCCTTAATGACTTGCCAATGGGATGGACGAAACTTCTCCGTCTTGCTTGGTAAATCTGGTGTGATTCTGGTGTGACAGAGCTGAGATATTTGTATAAATGATGTGAGCAATAGCTTTTGTGGTCACACGCTGGGATGCATGTGCCTGCTTTGAAAATAAACAGAATTTCTAGCACTGACAGTGAGATGCCTTTCTCCAGAACAAGGAGGCATGAGAAGGCAAGGCTTGTTATGTCCCATGTGTGTGGGACTTTTCCTTTGAAATGTGTTATTCCATTTCCTCCAAGTGTTCCTTGGAGAAACAATTTGGATTTAGTATGCATTTTAGCATTGATTCTTCATTTGTCACTGTCTGCTGGTAGATTTTTTGCCATAGTTTGTGTTTACTTTTATTCGCTGTCAAACACTGCCGCTCTGCTTGCAGGCTGCACTGTGATGTGCAGGTTGTAGTCCACGCAGAGAAGTCTTGGTAGAGCAGAGCAGGGGTGCTGTGGGTGACCCCATAAAACACACAACAGATGTGCAGCAGCCGACAGATGTGTCAGCCTGCCCGGTTAGCACAGAAACTGCCTCCTGCACAGACCTCGTTCTTCCAACCAGGGACCAACACGCTCTCTTATAAACAAAAATAAATAAATTGCACCTAGGGTATCGTAGCCTTTCCAGGGGGCAGCTCTGACTGAGAGAAACTGGAGAAAAAGGTCCTGGCAGAGGTTATACACCAAGGCTCTCTTCTTCATGTAAATGGCAACAGCAGAAGGAGATGACGCTGCACAGCCGTATGAATAAATGTGCAGAATCTGAAACTTGCACTTCTGGCTCGTCTATGACATACCATCCTTTTATAGTGTGAGATGAAATGTCCAGCACCAAGTTTCAGCTGCCCTCAGCAGACATGCCATTACCTTCTGTCTCAGTGCATGGCCATAATCTCATCCTGAAAAATAAGATTTTACCTTCCACTTACCCTTCTGGAGACAGCTTGTCAGAGCAACATGGTACCACAAACTTATCCTGCTTAATGTCAGCTAATTAAATTCATTTTTGAGTATAGTACTAAGCCAATTGAATTCTGTCTTTCAGAGCCTGCAGAGACAGTTGTGACTTTCAGATGGGTTTCTGTCTCTGATTAGTGATCAAATCTCTTTGTGCTTTTCTAGACTGGCTCTGTCTGTCTGTTTCTGCATGTCTCTCACCAGTACTCGGGATGTTAGGGAATGGAATGTTTTCTCCTGTGCTTTTATATCCCCAGCATCTTCTGTCACATTTGACAACATCCTCTGCTTAATGACTTTTGTTCTCTGAAATGAGTTTCATTACTGTGGCTGGAATAGAAAGAGGAATTACTGTGAAATTCTCCTGGTGTTAGATCTTGATTTTAGAGGTTGTTTTCCAAAAGTGTTGATCTTTGGAGGGATGGGCATTGGAGTGACCTTCTAACTCTGAGCTCATATACCCGCCTCTGGATGATCATCCACATCATAGTCCAAGTCACAGTCCAAGAGCAACAGCCTCCAGTAATGTTTACTGTCTGTCACTCTCAATATATTTTGTGATCACAAACATCAGAAATAAGGGGCAGGATTAAAAAAAGAAGAAAAAAAATTAATCTGAAAGAGAGAAAGGGCAAAGCAAGTCATAGAGTGACAAAGTGACAAAGAACAATATACTTGATTAATTAAGTAGTGCCGGTGGAATATATCATGCCAGGGACAGTCTAACAAGTATTTTTTAATTTTAGAGGCTTTCTCTGCAGGTTATCAAAGAAAGTTAAAGAAAAAAATAGTTTGTCTGGAGATTTTCATGCTTTATTTGTTGTACAGCTCTGGCACGTCCCTCACTCCTTTTGTGCAGCTTTGTGCCAGGGAGTGCCTCCAATTTCCGGTTTCTAAATTCCCCAATGCCATTGGACAGCAGATTATTGTGCATCACCGTGGAACCCCCTGCTGCAGTTTACCCCCTGTTTGCAGCTGCATTTCCTTTCTCTCATTCTCTTCCCGCTGCCCTCCCACTTGTTGATGTGTCCAGTTTGTGTTCGGACATTACAAAGGCAGAACTGAATAGTTGCTGTCAGCAGTGTAATTCCTGGTTACTGAGAAACTACTGCTCTGGTTTTCCTCCCAGACTGCAGCTGCAGTGTATGTGGAGACATGGTCTGGGGAAAAGCCCGTGTCACTGTCAAGCACCGTGCCTCTTCTGTATGGAGACGAGGGCTTCAGTCTGTGTGGATGTCAGCCTGATACATTTTACTGTCACTTAATTCATTCATCCCTTTTTTGTGTTGCGTAGTACAGCATACAAGTGCAGTTGTGTCTGTAATGCAGCTTCTGATGGCAGAGAGAACTAAATACCAACTTTCTCACCTTTACTGAAATCATGCTGAAGTTGTAAAATAGAAAACAGGTTCCAGGAAAGTAATACTTGAAACTTAAGTTTACTGAGAGGAAAGGACAGAAAAGCTTTTTTCGGATCATTAATTACATTTTTCATTTAATTTTGAACTCTATTTTTCTGAAAGGCTATTAAGAGGTATATATATTTTTTTGGAATTAGAAGCTGTAGTTTTTAATGAAATTCATAATAAAATATACTCTATTATATGTATCTGGAGAGTTTTTGAGTCTTGATACCTCCTGATCTGAGTTTAGTAAACTGTTCGGTGCTTGTATATAGTCTAAGTAATTGGTTTAGTTGCTTTGTCTATTTCTTAAGTCCTCGTTCATTCTTCAAATTAGCAGGTGGAGAAAGAATTGCTGAAACTGTGTTAAGTCCTAGAGCAGAGCAGTGGTTTTACAGGGACTTTCTAAATACCTGTGTTTGTTAGGCCTCTGTAGCTCTGAGGTGTGACTACACTGTGTGCATTGATATGAATATTTATAATACAAAAGATGGCATATTTGCTTCTTCAGTGCTGTACTTTCTTGTAAGAAAGGAGTGCTTTGGGGCAAGAGAGTAACTTATCTGTAGTTTAGTATGTATAAATGCAGTTTTAGGATAGTCCTAAGACCTGTAGACTCTGCTTTAGGATGTGATGGCACACATTTGTGGAATTAAGTTGGAAGCAGAAATTTAATTTCAGCTTCCATTAATTTTTCTAGCTGTGCCTAATACTGCATTTCCGTAAAACATTGCTTGTGAAAATGAAGGTTTTAATTGATAGCACTAGAGATTATCACTGTCTATCTATAGAAAATAAACAGTTTGGACAAGAACTGTATTTATTTTCTTACCAGTCTCTCTTTCTGTAGAGACTATATTGATTTGTATGTTTAGTTCCCAGTCTTTCTCCCACTGAGATTTTAAGTGCTGGATCCCCAGTGGATTTCTGTCAACACTTAACTATTTCCATAATTGCTAGAACCACGTACTTAAATACCTCCCATATAATTTCCATCTCCATTTCATTTCACAATAGCTTCCATGCTTCTGCTTCGCCTAGAAAGACTTTGCTTTTGCCTTAAAGAGGCTCTTCTAGGACTTGCAATTTTTAAGTATATTTTTGGGACTTTGGTGTTTGTTTCTCACCACAGGTAAGGAACTAGGAGGCCTCTGACAGAAAGATCTTTGTAAAAGATCTTGAAAGTTGTCAGGGTCATGAGTAATTACATCAGTTCTTAGCTGTTGCTCATTAGTGCCTCCAGCTCCACTAGAAGTGGTTTGTTTTGAGCAGTTTTGGCTTTCCTCTACACGGTCTCTGAGATCCCTCCATCTCAACTAAGAGCAGAGAGGCAGCAAGCTCTGAAATGAGGCATGACTTGTGGCCTTGAAAATCTGGACGTAGCCAAGGAAGAGGATAAAGACTCAGTGAAGAAATCTAAGCAAAAGGGAACCAAATGGAGAATTATGAACTGATTTCCTACAGGATGTTGAAGAGCAGGAAGCCAATGGTAGCTGGTGACAGCTAGCAACTTGAGTTAGGTTTGAACTGATTCACTAGAGATGATAGACACTTGGTTCCATGTGTGCTGCATGTTTCTGTTCATGATGTAGCTATCTGGTGGTCATTCTTTTAAATTCATATGGTGATTTGGGACATTAAAATGAAAGTATTCATGAGAGTTTTCATTTTCTAATAGTACTGTTAACAGACATCAAGAAAAAAAGAAAGAAAAATGTTTAAATTAATTATTCACCTGAAAAGTCCTGGTAGTTTGCAAGGTAAATGATTAGGTGCAGTGATTGGGGACAGATTAATTAAATGACTCCAAATAAATCTGCAAGCGGAAAAAGAATGTGTTGCATGTCTTACTGTATTTTTCTGTTGGAGGCAGTTGGCCATGTTCATCCTTCTGTGCAGGGTATGTCACAAGTGATTTGTCTGGGAAGGAAGATTCTTTTTAAGCCTTCAATGGGTTGAGAAAACTTTTGCTTTTGAAATTTGACTTTTTTCTTGAAAACCACTTACCCTAGGATAAGATGCAGCTTGTAGAGTAGGAGGAAGGCCAGCTTCTGTTTGGGGAGGCTTTATTAAAAAATTGGGTAGTTTGTTTGTTTGCTGCAGTGTGTCTTGTCATTGCAGATAACGCTGCTAATATGAGCTCATTTTCCATACCTGCATTGGTTACCTACCAAAATATTTAAAAACAGACTCACCCATCAGGTAATTTTAAATTATCACATTACTATAAACAAGGCGATTGTAGTCACCAGTAGGAAATAAATGCTTTCTTAAGATCCCTTGATCTCAAGAAAATAGTTCACAGGAGATCTCCAGTGCTGCGCCTTCTTCCAAACCATCAATTTACAGTGTTAAGGGAAAAAGAAAAGGAAAGGTAAAGCCAAACTGGCAATGCACTGGGGTGCACTGGTAAAAGGAATTACGTGCTTTTCAAGGACCTGACAAATGGGAAATCAAAAATTCTGTATATGTCCACCAGACAGTAACACCTTCTGCTTTAACATTGAAAACTAGCTTTCACTGCTTTGATAGTATGCCTGAAATCTGGTCTGGAGCAGTGGGCCAAAACAGTTTGGCTATAGCAGGGCACTTTGCTTGCCATTATGAATGGCAAAATGTTTTCTGTGAGCCCGGAAAAAGCACAGACCCTGTTAATGCCCAGGATGAATGTATGAAATGCACAAATGTATTGGCAGAGCTTGCTGTAAACCTCTGAATGTGATGAACTTAGTATCTGGATTTGTTATGCTTTCAGATGGGACCCTCTCCTGACATGTGACCTACAGTGAGCTACTTTGACTCCTAGGATGACAATGTTATCACTGCCACATCTCTGGGAACCCGTTATTCACAAGTACACGGTATGTGAATGTCTGCATCTTACATTTACCATTGCTTGTTGGAACAACACAGAAACAATAACAAGAAGGTGCTAAAAGTCACTGAAGTAAATGTTAAGCCACATGTACAACCAGTTACATGGAGCTATTCCAGCAGATGTTTATCTGCTGAGCCTGGTCTGTATGCAGAATAGTGAACTGTTTTAGCTTGAACATGTATTTGTTCACAGATATTGGTAGAAACCTTCTACCAGTGTTTCCTTTGGACGAGGTTATACTGCTGCAGTGATGATATGTAGATATAGATCTCTCCCTCAAGAAGGAGGGAGTGGTAGCAGTAGCGTGATGGGTTCTGTACTTTAACTGTATTGCTGCACCTACAGCAGTACTTTTTTTGCATTTAGGAAAGGTCTTTAATTGCTTTCTTTCTTCATTCCATTTTCAATTTCTGGTCAGTCTAAATTAGATTAATTTCACACACCAGTGAATCCCTAAAGAAGTGTAAATTAACTCCATTTTACCAAACTCAGCCAGATGATGGCAGTTATTCCCTTGATGTTAAGCTTTGCATCACCCACCATCTTTGACCAGGATTTCAATAGGAAGTAAATTCATATTTGAGCCTGTTTTCCTCACCCGGTATAAGGAAACGGAGACTGAGATCCACATCTGGTGAAGGGAGGCTATTCAATTTATGGCCTCCAAGGCAAAAAAATCTAAGGTCACTGATAGCTGGCATGTTTTTCTTTTCTATGATTCTGGCTTGAAATTGTTAACACACACTCAGGTCTTGTAAGACTATGGAGAAATGGTTTTATGAGAGTGATTACGTTGTTGTTTTAGGTTCTAAAGCAGTTCACAGGACACCATGTAGCTGTTAGCACAGAACATCTTCATCTGACTTACAGCCCCAATGCAACTCCCACCAAAGCTGGCTGAAAAAAGTTTCTTCGTGCTGATGGGAGTTGAATTACACTGCATGTAACACCTGAGACTTCTGTTAAAGTAATGGTCCCTGCTTGGGTATTTTTTTTTTTTTACTGATTTGCCATTTCTTAGAGATTAAGTATTAAAGATACAAACATAAAAGAGAAGTACAAGGAAATGGATAGACAAAATAACCAGAAAAGGATTCAATTAGTGAAATGCTTGTTATAAGTGATAAGGAGAGATGACTGTTTGCTCTGAAAGTATGTATCTGGGTTTAATGTGCTGTATTTTCATATGTAATTTTGAAGACAAGGTTTGTCAGAAATATGGATGATCTACTGCTACAGCAGTGATGTGAGAGAGGGAAAGCAAGGCAGGAGTCTTACGGGGAGCAGGAAGAGAAAGATCGTGCTTCATTGATCAATGTGGTGTGTTTTGCGAGAGCAGCTCACAACTTGGCTAGTCTGTGTGTTGGATGGTGAAGGTTTCCACATCTGGCTGAAGTTCAAAGAGAAGCTCCCAGAGGTGACCTCTGCCACTGAAGTGAGAGAGCATCGCACCTGCTTCTGCTGGCAGGGCTTCCAGCATGCCTTTGTAGCCACCCTCAGTAATCTCTGCTGGCCAAGCACCATTAACATGACCCTTTGCGGACCGTTTGTGTTTGTTCAGATGTCTCGTCTGTCGTCCATATCTAAGCACCTTTTCAGGAGGGATACAAGAATAAGAATTTCTGCTGCTCATGTTTCTTCTGAGTTGATTAATTTTTAAACATTCAGAATTATTTGTTGGTACATGTTTTTGTTAATAATTTGTTTTGGTGTGTGTGTAAGCACTGGTAACGGAAAACTGGTTTGAAGAAGATGAGTTTCCTGTCCTGCAGGGGCAGAGGTCTGGAAAAGACCCAGCAGACCATCTAGTCTGCCTTCCTGCCATCACAGGTATCTCATCGTGAAAAGCATTAATGCATCTTGGTTGACATTTTCACTTTACTGGTGGAATGTGGCTTTTTGCTGGTGCGGGGGACCTCTCAGAGTGCCGAGGGCAGGTGGCAGGGAGAGGCAGCTGTCAGAGTGGTGACCACTTGCAGATCTCAGTGTTCCCAGCAGAAAGAGCAAGCAGCCATCTCACAGCTGTACTTTTAATGAGCTATAGGGCAAGGGAGGCTGTGTCTCCCATCTTGTGAAGCTTCTGATATGTGGCAATAACCTTCACAGATTTGCCATCTACCCAAATCAAAATGAAATTTCCTTTGACTGGTGAACACAGAAGTCAAAAGGAAGTGAAGGTTTTCATGTTAATTTTTCCTTTTGGGTGTTATTTTGGTTCTCCTCTTTTGCCGGTTCTCATATAGCATTGCAAACATCTCAGTAAACTAATCTGCAGGAGCACAGCTCATAAAAGATTGACCTGCCAGAGGACGCGGCTCTGCTTATTACAGAAAAGCTTCTGAGACAGTGACAGCTGAAAAGATTACACACTTCCACAGGAAATTAAATTTAATGTAATATAGTGAAAGAATGACAAAATGGAAAGGGTATATATAACATATTTGTGATTATTAAGCAGTAGAAAAATGAAAACTTGAGATCCAATAAAGTGTATGTAATTTAGATATGGACAGAAAATTCCCAGTAGTTTTTTTAAACTTTGGCCCTCCACTTTGCTTTGCCTTCTCTCAGTGTTGTTATTTCAGTGTGGAAAATCATTAACTTCTTAGAATCATAGAATGGCTTGGGTTGGAAAGGACTTTTAAAGATCATCTAGTTCCACCACCCCTGCCATGGGCAGGGACACTTTTCCACTAGACCAGAGTTCTCAGAGCACCATCCATCCTGGCCTGGAACACTTCCAGGGATGGAGCACCCACAGCTGCTCTGGGCAACCTGTTCCAGTGTCTCATAAAATTTATGTTAACTTTTAGGCACATGAGATTATAAAGCATTTAAATCAAGTTCCAGAGGAGTCCTATTGTATCCAGGTAGATTGCATTCTTCAGCAGAAGGTGCATATGTGGCACCAGACTGGGAGAGGCAAGAGCTTCCTTCTTTGCTTTGCCCTTTGCCCTTGTGGATGTGCAGTGCCAACAGAGGGAGAAGCTTTTCTTCCCTGTCTACCCATGCCTGTCGCTGAGGTGCAGCATGATGCTCCGTGGCGTGTGGAAGTCCTAGCCCTGTCCCAGCTGCCAGCCAGAGTCACAGGTGCCGTGAGGATTGTTCAGGTGACATACATGGTTGGTACTGAGGTCCCTGCTGCTCACCCAAGGCACAGGACAGGTGATGTGTCTCCTTTTCCTCTCTTCCTTGGGGTCAGTGTAGGTGCCACAGTGAGCCTGAGTCTCTCCTGGCCAGGTGCTTCATAGCAAAACATAGGTTTTCTTTCAGAGGGGATGGTAATAACTTACAACACCTTAATAATTTTTCCTTTAAGATTGGGTTACCTGCAGTTGGAAAGAATAAGCAGGGCTCTGGCAGATTTAACTTTATTAACCATCATAAATCCTTTCCTTTTTGACTCTAATCAGTCCCTGGAGTCCTTTTAATACTCTTGACATTGCACTGGCCTTTCATCACAGCACAATATACATTTTCCTGTAACTAGAAAACTGACGGCGAGAGCCTTACGTAAACTCGAGGTAATGGACGCTGCGATGGGGACGTGCGACTGTCAGACACTTGCCGACGATGGAAGGAGGAGAGGGAGCTTATGCTGCCAGCACGGTTCTGCCCTCTGCGGAGGGCAGAAGAGGGAACCCGAAAGCACAGGCACTCACAGGGTCTCGTGTGCACCCGCTAGCACCTGGGGACAGGGGATCAGCTGCCTTGCTCTGGCCCAGAGACACAGAGACAGCAGTGCTTTTGTGTCTTATTTTGGCGAGTGGGCGCCAGGGGCCAGCCCTGCCTCAGAAAGCCCCTCTGTGCGCAGCCCCCAGCCCACGTCCCCGGGGCAGTGAGTGGCCGGAGCCTGCCAGAGGCCGGCATGCTGGCCCAGCCACCAGGAATGGGGGGGCCGGGAAGGGCACGGGGACCAGTCAAACCTGCTCGGGTGGAGGTGCTGGGTGAATGGGGCTTTTCTGAGCTGGGGACAACACTAAAAGGAAGGAGTGTTACCAGGTGGTCGAGGGGCAGGCAGCAAAGCAACAAATGCTGCCTTCATAAAGTCACTACCTGGGTTATTGCCTCTCTGTCCAGCCTGTGCACAAAATTCTCCGGAAACCAAGAGGGGAATTCCCCGGTCGGTAGTCTGTCTGTCTCTCTGCTGTCCAGGAATTCATGGGAAGGAGAAGGCATCCCAAGAATCTGCCCCAGTGTGCAGGGACAGTAAATTCCCTCTTGTTTTTCCATATACACAAGTCAGCAAGTTTCTTCAGCAAATGCTTTAATTTTAAGCTTAATACTATGCAAATATTTAACTTGGGACAAAAAAAGCCTCAAGCTGGCTTCACACCATGGACTGGCTTCCAGTTGTTTCTGCAGGTACAGATCCAATGTTTATGTACAGGAATGGATATTTGTTTGTTTGTTTATTTACTATGGTAATCTTTTTTATAATGAACTTGGATATTTTTTGTACTCTGCTTTTGCTTTGAACATAAAAATATATGTATTTGCAATTCATATACAGGTATTTTCAGAAGCTTTGGCAAAAGGCTCAGATCTGCTGAAGATAATCACTGTAGGCTGAATCTTTAGGATGACACAGAATTGTACTGACTTTTTTTTTCTTTAACTGAAGTGCGCAAAGCTGTGCTCACCACTGATATCCCACCAGCCTAGGTTATGAAAGAAACATATTGAAAGATATGGTGCCTGCTGCAGGATCTTTACAGTGTAATTTGTTTGTCCAGACAAATGGGTACAAAAGAATATTCAGAAGCATCAAGAGCATTAGCAATAAATATGTTTACTAGGTTTCAAAAGTCTGCTTAAATGCTGCCTTGAAAGAGAATACTTTCCTGTATCCACATATACCTCATACATTTATGCTCTCTGCAGCCCTCATCCCAGCTGCTGCATGCCTGAAAGCAGCCTCCTATTAAAGAGGGAAAGACCATAATCTTGTGGACCTTCTATACTGTGCTCAGCGTGTGAGCTATTGAGTTCATGAAGACGAGAATAGCTGTGTCAAATGTGTTTCATTTGCGTGTGGCAAGATAGAAAAAGCAAACTCTGTGTGAAGACGAGCAGGCAAGAAAGACATTGAACGCCGTAAATACTAAGGGAGTTAATGCTATGCAGTGATTTTGCTTCTGTTATAGGAAGTGTAAGAACAGTATGCTTCCTGGCGTACATCACCATCCAAACTGCAAAGGTTTCAGTTCCATGGCAACACGAAGGGCCCGACTGTGCTGAAGGTGTATGTATCAATGCATTCAGAGTGAGGGGTTGGGATGGAGCTGGGCAAAAATAAAATACACCGAAATTTTTCCTGTTAACTTATTTATATATAAAGTAAAGCCTTTGTTCTTAGAAAATCAAAGCTGACATGAATACACCTGCTCCCCCCCTGATTCTCTCTGATTCTTTTTTACATACATTTTTCTCAGGCAAAAAGCAAATGAAGAGGCTGGTTTTTTGAGGGTTTTTTTATAAGTCTGTAAGTGCAGCAGCACTTGAATGTTGCAAGAAAATAGTATTAATCCCTGAGACAGTGGTTTATCCATAGAAAGAAAGACTTGGGATGGGGGTGGAGGGGCATATTGTTTCCAAGATGTAATGCTTTACAGAGCAAAGTGAAGCAGTGGGTGGTTGGTTGGTTTTTGTTTGTTTGGTGGTTTTTTTATTATTATTATTTTCCTTGATCCTTTTGATCTGCCCTCTTTCTGCCTTTCTCTACATCTACTTCCAGTTTTCCCTACCTCCCCTGGCTGAGGAGCAGGAAACAAGCTCTGTTTCCTGACACCCAAAGAAATATAAAAGTACAAGGAAATGGTGTATTTTGTTTTCCCAGCTGACTTGGATTCACAGACCTGCACTAGAAAGGCACCTGCTCCCAGAGAGGGTCAGGAGTCACCCTCCAGAACAACTGGGCAATTGGCCAGGGAATAACTGAGAGCTGATCATTACAGGAATTTTGTTTGATCTGCTTGGTTGACTGCAGGAATGTCGGATGGGGGATTGTGATAAATATATTTTGCTCAGGGTGAAGAACTACCTCAGGTTGATCCTGCCAGCTGTGCTGATGGGTGGGTGAATTGCAGATTTGCAAGGCTTAAAGTCAGACTGGGCAGTAGGAGAACCTCCAGATGTTGGTATTTGTGAGGCTAACAGCAGTGCTAATCTGGCATGATAAAGCTGACAGAAGTGGCAAGTTAAACTGGATTTACAGCTGCTCTATATTGCTAAAACAGGCAAAGCAGCCAGAACATACCAGTGGATCTAGCCTGTAGATTTCAGCGAGGTTTCTCTGTCTAACTGGGGGGAGAATATAGCTCTGCAGTTGGAAGTTGCTGTGCAAGAAGAGAGCAGTTGACCAACTTCCAGCTGCAGTTATGCTGTGCAAGAGGAGAGGAGGAATAAAATTCATCTCTCTTTTAATCTGTATTCTTTTCTTCGTTTTTTTTTTAAATTTGTTTTCGTTTGGGGTTTTTGTTTGTTTGTTGTTAAATAGCAGCAGGAATATACTTTTTCTTAAAAACAAGCCTTGCTTCCATTGCAGTGGGAACCTTGTCTTTGAGATTCTGCTTGGAGGAAATTTAACCTGCTTCAGGAGACCAATGCAATGTGGGTAAATCTTTTCTAAGGGAATACATAGCATTGAAATGATCCTGTCTTGGCATTCCACAAAGGGGTGGATTTCACCCTCCAGGCAGTAGAACTGCAAAGTAAGAAGGTGTCATTTAAAAATGTTCTCTTTCTTAGGCAGAGCAGCACTGGTAAGACCAGGTCCCTTGCTTATGCTGCATTTGACATTCTCCCAGTTTTGCTGTTGTTGTTGTGGCTTCTGATTTCTGCACAACCCCCCAAAACAAGGAAGCAGAAGTAACTCATTAAATACTAGCATATGCTTTCCAAATTATGTCACACCTTCATTTTCCTGAGTTTTGACAAAGGAACTGTGTATACAACCCTAAATGAAGAGCAGGAATCACTCCAGCCAACAATGTAGCAAGAGAGGTGAAGGATTCCCTTGTAGGTGTCCCTACCTGATATAACCCTCCAAACAGCCCAGCTGTTTTTTGTCAGCAACTTCCCAGGAGAGTACCTCAGTAAGCTTGGCAGGAAGGATGAAGAGAAAGCACCAAGAGGAACATCAAAGAAAGAAGAAAAGGAGGAGAGAAATCAAGGATGGGAAGAATGAGGAAACAGAGCAAAGGCAGAAGGGTGATCAGAGGGAAAACAGGGGGCTGGGAAGAGCGCAGCAAAGGAAAGAGATGTTCCTCTGGTGCCTATGAGGGAAAAGCTGTTTTTCAGGTGGAATGTAGACAAAACCAAACCAAACAAAAAACAGAGAAAGAAAATTAAAATACACAAAGTGGGAGAAAATACTGGAGGGAGGAGAATTCAGATTGACGTGAAGAGAAAAAAATACATAAAATATATAGATGAATTTCATACCATTGGGCAGCCTGTTTTAAATAGTAGTTGCTAAGTTTGTAGCATCAAGAGCTTGTGACCTTCTTCATGTTGAGGTTTTGGAGGATGGTGAGGAGCAGTAGGGCCATGTTGGGAGGCTGCTGCAGGCACCAGAATGGGTGGTTGGAGGCAGATCTTTTCTGTGCACCATGTCTAGAAGCCTAAAGCCAGTATGAATATCCCCAAGGAAAATCGCTCATCTTGCATCTGAAGACTGACAGTCAAAAATGTGCCTCCTTTCTGACGGTATCTGAGGAAGGGCTGTTGCCATGCAAGCAGGGATAAGGACTCCCTCTAGATCCCTCTTCCAGTTGTTCAAGCTGTTTAGGCTACCAGAAATAAAGAGCTGAATGGAAATTTTAGTTCTGGCTGTGAAAAAGAAGCTTTTGAATGAATTCTGCATCAAATAATGAATGTCTTCTTTCCTCCTCCTCTCCACCTACCTTGTTCCTAAACATTAACATTTCATGTCAGTTGAGCTAAGTTCGGTGTCAGACTCACAGGATCCTGCTGAAAAATACACCCCTGTTTTGTGGCAAGCCAGAGAAGATGAGAGGCTTGTGGTGTTTTTCCTTCTCAATTTCTGCTCTTCTGGGAAAAGCAGCTAAGGCTGTGTGAAGCTGTCGTCTTCCCACTCTCCTATACTTCGCTCCTAAAAATGCTGCTCTCTCAACAGCTTTGCTGCTTCTCTGAAGGAGGGGTGGCTTGGCCCACTTAGTGCCATCTCTTGCCAGGGGATGTTTTCTCAGATTGTGGTGACTTCCATCATGATAGGAGGCTGAGGAAGATTGCTGTGGAACAAGTCATTGGTATCTCTAGCTGTGTCATTTGAAAGTGGTTACTTAAGCACAAAAGGGAAGAAAGAGATCAGAAATTATGAGATTTAAACCCTATCCGAAGCTCCAAACCTCCAAATCATTTCTGCCATTTCTGCTTCTTCTTTTCTAAAGACTTAGGCTGTATTTGGTTTATATATTTGAACTTTTCTCCAGAACCACCAAGGTGAAAAACATCCTTTCTCTGAAATAGGTTGTTTTATGGGCAGTAGTACCAGTGTGTGTTCTCTGTGGCCCTTTTCCCACCAGGACTTGTCACCCACCCTGTGTCTGTTGCTGCCAGGCTGAGGCTCACACCCTGGCTTGCTGCCGCAGTGGCCGTGCAACACCCAAGGGCTGAGCTTGGGGCATCAGTCTAGAATTCCTCCTCAGAGCCAGCTACTAGTTTTCTCCAGACTTCTTAGAATGTCATTACTGAAATGCAAGAAGATAACAAATGTCTGCAGAGGTGGAGAAATGTGCATTCAAAACAGGGGGTTTGTTGTACAAGAAGAGGAAGGGTTCTCTAGGCGCTTGTCTCTGAGATACTCCACAGTATGTGGTCGTATTTCGTGTTAAAAGCATGGGGACAGGAGAGACCTGGGGACCTTAATTTTTCCCACTATAGAGAAAGCAGGTGGTGAAAAGGCACAAGAAGATGTTGGTGAAAACAGACCTTTTGACAGTGAGCACAGTCTTGCCGCTTTTGGTGGAGTGAGTAGGGATGTTCCTGTATCTCGCTGTAGTGATGCAGAGATGTGCTGATACTTGCTTATTTTGATCAGGGCTGAAAGGCAGAGACAAAAAAAATTCACGTGGCTTTGGAGTGCTGTAATACACCTGAAATCAAAGTCATTTTGATGTGAAAATTATGATGGCTGATGTTTGTATAACCCGAAATCTCTCAAGCTGTACCTGAATTTACTTCTCAGTTGTTAGAGGAAAACCATCCTTCCCACAGATGCCATGTGAACAGGACAACCATTTCTGCACAATGGGAGGAGTTTTTTTTTCCTTCTCTCACCTTGGTGTCCAGTCTAGCAATTACGAATCAAATTTAACCCTCAGTGTTTGTTTCAGGCTCTCTGAGTCTTTAATTCTTTGCCAGCAGCAAAACAATTATTTTTGATAGGCACGCTAGTTGTTTTTTAATTTGTTTATAATCCGTTTTCTAGGAGGTTGCTTTGATGTGGGAGGAACTGAATTCTTTGGGTGCAAATATTTGCTGTTGACTCTCTTAGTCATTAAGCGATGTTTTCCACGTTAAGATGCCTGTACTTTTAAGGGAAAATGTCAAGCATCTTCTGATTCCAGAAACACGAAGTGTGTGGCTGCCTAAAGAGAAACCTTTGCTGAGCTGCAGTAGGTGAAGGCAGGAGGGACGAAGACCAGCCCAAGCCTTCTCCAGCCTCCTGGGGGAAGGCCAAACAACCCCCGGGCCTCTCTGGCTGCTTTGCTGCTGTGGCTGTCCACACCAGCCCCCAGCACTTGAGACCCCACAGGTGCTAGTTTCAGCTATTGACCTACATCCCTGCTGAAATGGCTTCACGCTAAAAGATGTCTCTGTTCTTTTCCAAAAAGAACATGTCTTTTTTTCTCGGGCTTTTTTCTTTTAAATAAATTCCCTTGCCACCTTTTTGTATTTTCCAACTGCAGCTCTTTTAAGGCTCCCTGCTGCTGCAGTTTTTGCCTTTGTATAGGTTATTTTTGGAAACTGGGGAACCAGGAGGAGGGATGAAATTTAGGGGAGTTAACTGCAGTAGAAGTAGAAAGCTCTTTCCCTTGGTGCGCTCTTTCTTCCCTATCCTTTCTTCTCATGACCTCTGTGGTCCAACCCCCGTTGCATTGCTCATTCCAGGGCAAGCCGTAGCCGACCCTCTTTGTGCCCAGCGAGTGGCTCCTTCCCACGCGGTGCTGCTTTGCAAGCTGTGCTTGCTTCTTCCTCCCTGCAGTGGCTGCTGCTTCTCTGCTGTTTTTCTGGGTCAGCCAGTTGGCCAAAAAGTGGGTAGGTGGTTGAGCAGAGCAGAGTTTTGGGAGCTGTGAAACACTGGAGGCACTTGGGAGGGTTATGTGCCTTAGGGTAAATTGTATACAGAGAAGAATGTGTTCCCTTTGTTGTTTCCTCAGGGGAGCAGCCCCCTCAAGGTGGTTGGCTTTTTCTTGAAATGCCGGTGTGTTTTTTATATTAGAAGTGTCACGTGCTGACTGCCAAACTTTGCAAGAAAAAAACCAAATTCTTTGGAAGACTGGGGAATAGCGTCTGAAACCTGACCTGGCAGAGAGACCAAGAGCTCACTTTTTGGATCTGGTGCATGGGGCAGGCAGTGGTAAGCACAGACCCCAGAATGCTTGAACTCTTCTGAACAGGAACAGTCAATTCACCACAAAAATGTAAGGAGAAGTTTTCTGTGAAGGAGCAACCAAGGATTCTTTTTCCCGTCTAGGTTTTCTAAAATCACTAAGGCATAGAAAGTCATTGACCATACGGTAAGTCAGGCTGCCCTTTTGCTGAGACAGTATCCAGATAATTGAGATGCCTGTGATTACCCAGGAAAACTTGCTGATGTTTACACTGCTGTCAGGTATTGAAGTCACACCATAATATTTGTTGCGGTACCTTGCAATAGGTTTTAAAATAGATTGACATCACAGCACAAAGTGGGGAATTTTCCTAATTTTTTCTGTGGTTATGAAAATACCTAAACAGCAGTGTAGCACAGTAAATGTTAAACACTACAAGCAGGGTTTATGTGTTCTGGTAAGAGGATGTTGGTAGAGAAGGAAGTAACTTGAGTTTGATAGGAATATGGTGGAAATTAAAGCAGGGGATGGTTATAGACTCAGAGCAGTAACATGCTGACTTTAAGGGATGGATTTGGGTCAGCATCATATCAAGAGGTGGTATTGAAGAAGACTTTAACCCTAAATAAATAAATAAATTTTAAAAAAGGTGATTCTGCACAAGAAGCCGCACAACTGATGCAAAAAGCCAGCCAAATATGAGGAGAATGAAATCAGAAAGATATGAAGTACTGTCTTAAAATACATAGAAATGCAGGGGGTTTTGCTATCATGCTATTGCAGGGATCAATTAAACTGTGCAGAATGGTTATGCAAAATGTTTGCTGTAGGGAAATAGCCGTTTTCCATAGATTCTAGGAACGAGTACTGGCATGCTGCCGGCAGTGATTTATTTTCACCCAGCCCTGGTGCTTGCGTCTGGCACTCAATGAAATCTTCCAGGGTAAATTATTTATTTAATTCAGAATAGCCACAGTTGCAATGAGAAACTGGCAGCACAGCAGCAGGAAGTCTGTTAGAGATTGCATCTAACTTCTTACAGATTGGCTGCTCATATATACTTTCATTAATTAATATAATAAATAATTGTATGTTGGCATTTTTGTTAATTAGCCACAGTTCATAGTACTGACTGCGGTGAGTGTACTGCCATGCGTTGTAGAAATCTAATGTCTTGATTAAATAACCCAGAGGCTTGTGCAGCAAGCTAAGACATCCCATTGTTGCTAACTGAACTTTTGAACTTTTCATAGGAAAAGGAGGTGTCAGTAAGAGAAGAGTCAAATTTATCAGTGCGTAAGCTGGAGCAACCCAAAAACTTTCATTTCAGTAGGTATTCCCATAAGAGCAATGGGAGAAATCCCCCTCTTTTTATGCCAAGTTGGCAAGATCATGCTTTTTTCATAGTTTAACATATTCCAGAGATAAGAGATGGTGATTTGAGAGAGTCCAGGAAGAGAGGAATTTGGGTATAACTAAAAAGAGAAACTGTCGTTTGAGGAGAAATCCCTGAAGAGTCTCTATGAGATTTTTTTTTTCTGTGTTGTATAACAAATATAAAAGATGAAGCAATGTGATTTGGTAATTGTACTTTTTTCAATAAATCGGATTTTTAAGAATGCTTTATGAATTTGATCCTTGCGTTCTTTCCTTGATTGTTGAGCAATAGGAAGAAACCTTGCAAGAGGAAAAGAAACCACCTCTGTTAGAGGAAACTACTCATGGATTTAAGCTGCGCTGTTTGCCACAAAGGGAAAAAATGGACAAAGGTTTTGAAAAATATCACAAGTGGGCATTTCTGAAACATCAGACATACTTGGCTTTTAATGGGCCTAGTAAGCAAATCAATGTAGAGCTAAATACACCTTCTGAGGTGATCTCCCCTTTTGGCAGGCATTGAGGGTGGGAACCAGCCAGGAGGCTGCAGCCAAGCTGGGGCTCTCTCCTTTGCATAGGGTGGTTTGGGCATTCTCCTTTCTTCCCCCTGCAATTCCTTCAAGGCCTTGCTGGCTCTGTGATGATCCCTGCTGAAGGTGTCGGCATCAATGTCTGAAGCACTTCTCAACTTTGAGAGGTCAGCTTTTCTTTCCTTGGCCTGGATTCTCCAGTGCTGTCAAAGCTGGAAGTGAGTGGGCAGGTGGTTGGAGATTGAGGAAAGGTTTCCCACTGTCCCGGCTGTGGTTTCATGTCTCAGCGGGGCTGTTCTTGCTACCTGTCCTATGCAGCCACTTGCCTCAGCCCACACTGGGCTGGTTTGGGCACCTGGGTGGGCAGTGAGCTGTTGGGCAGCCAGGGATTTCTGGTGGGTGAGAGCCTTTGATTGGCTCCCCATGGGCACAGGCAAACTCTAGAGCTGGCAGGAGCACACAGCTGGCATTGAGAGGAAGAAGCAAAGTGGCATCCTCCCCTCTTGAGTGGCAGTTCACCACTGGACTGACCTCACTGAAGCATGAAACTTCATCCTCTAGGGCAGGTCAGATCATGTACATGTGAGGTTGTGAACACTTAAATAAGATGTTAAATTATCACAGTGCTCAGGGATGGAGAAAGTGAAGACAGTGGAGTTTCCTGTGCTGCCCTTTTCCACTCCTCAGTTTTGGTGACCCCTAGTCGCTCTCTGTGTTTCCCTTTCCAGATGGAGTTAGAAATGGGTATACATTCTGAATTAATTTTTTACTGGCAGTACCTGTGGATGACGATTGTTTTTACTGATTTGCAATCAAACATCAAACTGAAATGAATGTCATTTCAGAATAGTCTCGTTGCAGTCAGTGTTTTTATTTTTGCTTTACAGTATCTTTGAGGTGCTCCTAGTTCTGTGCACTGGAATCACAGTCACAGAATGGTTTGGGTTGGAAGGGACCTATAAAGATTATCTAGTTCCAACCCCCCTGCTGTGGGCAGGGGCACCTTCCACTAAACCAGATTGCTCAGACCCCCATCCAGTCTGGCCTTGAACACCTCCAGAGATGGGGCATCCACATCTTCTCTGGGAAACCTATTCCTGGGCTTCACCATCCTCATAATAAAGGATTTCATCTTTATATCTAATCTAAGCCTACCCTCTTTCTTTCAAAACCATTGCCCCTTGTCCTATCACTACAGGCCCTGGTAAGAAGTCCCTCTCTCACAGGTCCCCTGTAGGTACTGGAAGGCTGCTGTAAGGTCTCCCCAGAGCTTTCTCTTTCTTCTCCAGGCTGAATACCCCCAGCTCTCGCAGCCTGGCTTCACAGAAGAGGTGCTCCAGCCCTCTGATCATCTTTGGGCCCTTTCTGGATCTACTCCAACAGGTCTGTCTTTGACTTGTGGTTGTCTCCAGAGCTGTGTGTGGTATCCAGGTGGGGTCTCACAGGAGCCCAGTAAAGGAGCAGAATCACATCCGTTGACCTGCTGGCCACACGGTTTTTGATGCAGCCCAGGATGCAGTTGGCTTTCTGTGCTGCAGGTGCACATTGCTGGGTCATAACTAATTTTTCATCTACCAATATGTATTGGGTTTGTGTAGCAAGGTTTTGGTAGCAGGGAAGTACAGTTGTAGCTTCTGTGAGAAGCTGCCAGAAGCTTCCCCTGTGTCCAATGGAGCCAATGCCAGCCGGCTCCAAGATGGACGTGCTGCTGGCCAAGGCTGGGCCCATCAGCAACAGAGGTGGCACCTCTGGAATAACAGATTTAAGAAGGAAAAGAATTTGCTGCACAGCAGCAACTGCATTCAGAGAAGAGTGGGGTGAGAACCTGTGAGAGCAACAGCCCTGCAGACACCAGGGTCAGTGAGGAAGGAGGGGCAGGAGGTGCTCCAGGCACCAGAGCAGAGATTCCTCTGCGGCCTGGGGTGCAGACCATGGTGAGGCAGCTGTGCCCCTGCAGCCCATGCAGGTTCACTGTGGATCAGATACTCACCTGCAGCCCGTGGAGGACTCCACACTGGAGCATGGGGATACCTGAAAGAGGCTGTGATCCCATGGGGAGCCTGTGCTCTCTCCCGTGTGGGAGACCCCACATGGGAGCAGGGAAATGAGTGTGAGGAATCCTCCCCCTGAGGAGGAAGGAGCAGCAGAGACAATGTGTCTGAACACAACCCCATTCCCCATTCCCCATCCCCCTGCACTGCTGGCAGAGAGGAGGTAGGGAAAGTCTGGAGTGAAGTTAAGCTTGGCAGGAAGGGAAGGGTGAGGGGAAATTTTTTTAAGGTTTGGTTTTATTTCTCATTATTCTACTCTGATTTTTTTGCCAAGAAATTAAACTTATTTGCCCACATTGAGTCTATTTTGTCTGTAATGGCAACTGGTGAGTGATCTCTCCCATCCTTTTCTCTTTTCTTGTGTTTTCTCTCCCCTGTCCATTTGAGGAAGGCAGCAACAGAGCAGCTGTGGTGGGCACCTGGTGTCCTGTCAAGTCAACCCACCACACAGTGCCCCCAAGTCCTCCACGGGGCTGCTCTTAATCCATTCATCCCCTGTCTGTGCTGATACTGGGGGTTGCCCCGACCCACGTGCAGGTCCTTGGCCATGTTGAATTTAACGTGGTTCAGACTGGCCCACTTCTCAAGCCTGTTAAGGTCCCTGGAGATGGCATCCTTTCCACCAAGTGTATCAATTACACCACTGAGCTCGGTGTCTCCTGCAAACTTGCTGAGGGTGCACTCAATTCCACTATGTCATTAGTTAAGGTATTGAACAGAATCACACCCAATAAGGTTCCACGAGGAACACCACAGATCCATTTGAACATTGAGAGGTTGACTGCAACTCTCTGGCTACGGCCATCCAGCCAGTTCCCTATCTGTTGAATGGCCCAGCCATCAAATCCTTACCTCCCCAATGTAGAGAGACAGAGATGTTGAGTGAGACTGGATCAGAGACCTTAAAGAAGTCAAGATAATGACATCAGTTTCTCTTTCCTTTTTCACCAGTGCAGTCACTGTAGAATAATGTACAGAATAAATCTGCCATGTTTTGATGATTAACTTTATTTGGTCCCTTCAAGTCAAGTGGCATACATACAATGTGAACAGACCACTGAGACCACTATTGTTTTTCATCACCATATTCTAGAAATGCTTTAAAGGAATTTTGGTAAAGAATAGATCTTAAAGTATTTTTGGTTATTATCTTGGAATAGGGTTGTACACAGACAAGGCTATTGCCATCAAATGCTAGTTTCTTATTTCAAGAAAATTCATTTTCAGATGCTCAGGCGATAGCTTTCTTTAGTTTTGTGGTTTGATTTACTTTAGAACTTTGACATAAACTCTGTAATTTACTGTTAACTATGCTACCAAATGTATCCAGTTTAGACTATATCATAGGTAGTGTTAATTTGAAATTTAACTTCAGGTATACTTATTTCCATAAATAAAAATGTTGATTTTTGTGTTATATATCTAAAAGAAGCACAAGTCCCACCACCATCATCCATTTTTACTCATCTTAGATTTTTTCAGGGGTGTTTCAATGCAAGGGTACGTATCAGAGTCCTGCTTCCAAATAGAGAAAAATCAATATGTAGTCTCAGAAGCCTGTGCTTCTATAATATTTTGGTTTTCAGTTATAATCAATATTACCTGTTTTGCCAATGCTAGAAGTGAGAGAAAGGCCCTCAGACATTGATGTGCAGACAGACTGAGAATAGCATTAAGTGTATTTATGTTTCTGACATCAGTATCCGGGTTTATCTAATGTTGTATAATATGGTGACTAAATGTTCCATACTATCCCATTCTCAGTGAGCCAATATTTTCTAATACTGCCCCTTGTTTCAAAAATCGTAGAAATTTCAAATAATAATTTGCTAATGTGAGGTGGTCTCCTACTGTCTGTTTGGAAATCTCATAGTCTCTTTACTTTTCATAAATAATATTCCTACACTATATTAATGTATATTCCAATTTGAATGCTCCTGGGCCAGTAAGAGATAATTCATGAGCTTCCTACTTCAAACACAGCATTTTTAAAACTATCATGAAGTTTTATTGTAACAGAACATCTCTGCACTCTTTAATACTTACTTAGATGGGTATACTTAGTTACCACTGTAACCATGATTCTCGCTCTGTCCTTTACCTGTCCTGTTTTCATTATATTTTCTCTTTATTGAAAAGCAACACATTTTTACTGCTGGAAACAGCAAAAGCTGCTCCTGTCAGATCCTAATTTTTCCACCATATCTCTTTTTATCCCATAGATATCACCTTCACTGCCCATCTGTCACATTCCCACATCTGTACCTATTCTTTGCAAGGGTTTGCTGGGCTCTTTTATGTTGCAAGAAATTAGGCTTTTGAAAAGTCTGTTGCCTTCCAGAAAAGAAGTTGCACAATCCAGCCTTGTTCTAGGTCTTCCGTGTGAGAACTGGCAGAACCAACAGCTGGTTGTAAAAAAAAAAAAAAAAAAAAAAAAAAAGGCAAGCAGAAAAATGAACTGTGCCAAAAATTTCACTTTCCAAGTGGAGTAAAATGCCTGTTTTATGTGAACAAAGGGTTTTGACTGTTCTGTGTTCAAATAAGCCCTTCGTCTTTTAATTGATGTAGAGATTTGGATTACAACCACTTAGTGAGTATTGACTGAGTCTGCAGCATCCTTTTCCTGGAGGTGTGTGTGAAAGGAACATTAGCTTGAAATGTTGTAGTAAGGTGCTAGAGAAATGGAGCCCTAGGACCCTTCCAAAATGCCCGGCCACTGTGATTAACCTGTTCTGTCTTCCAACAGCCAGATGGCACATGGGAAGTTAACTTTCCAAAGATAGCTGGAAGTTGCAAGATCAGCCTGATGCTTCCCAAACATTTGAGCAGTTTCTGCTTGACAATTGCTGTCCAAACACAGAAATACACAGTATATGTTGCAGCTTCCTTTTTCCCAATCAAGGTTTAAACAGACCTTTTGAGGATTATGAATGCAACCCTAAAAGTTAGTCTGTTTCACAGTATTTATTTTGAGCTTCAGATCCTGATCTCCCTTCTATGTTTAATTTGATTAATGGTTAATAGGGCTATCCAGAGTTGTCCACAGAGGTTTATGGCTTTAATTAAATGCAGAGAGACAGCCAGCTCCAGCTAACCTCTGCCTCTTTTAGCTGGAAAAGGAGGAAGAGAATAGAGCTTTAACCCTGCTTTCCACACAGCCTCCTGTTCTCTTGCATCCTTTGGGCAGCCAGTGGCTGCTGGTGTGGCTTAGAGCAGATGCACTCACTCAAAGGTGCCAAAGAGCTGTTCTGGCACCTGCCAGGCAGCTGTCTGCCACCACAGGCTCAGCATTTCCTGGGACAGCTCTTCCTCAGCAGGGGTTTTCCTCCAGCCAGGAGAGATCTCCTTTTTGGGATTTGGACACTGTTTCGTTGACCTCACCTGTCACACTGGAGATGGTGTCCAAAGTATGTGTTATCACCCCTGCCTCATGGCTTTCCTGGCTTTGAAGGTGTGCTCCAGCTGTGTCCCTGCTATAGCCATGCAGCCTAAGGTGGTGTGGTCCTGTACCTCAGTGGTACCCGATACAGCCTTCAGGAGAGGGGCTGAAGTGAGAGGGGATGGGAACATGGAGGGTGGAACGGGGAGTCCCTCCCTTTGAGAGACATCAGAGTGAAAGGAGAGGACAGCTCTCCCTGCTCACTGAGGCTTGTGTGATGGCAAAAGGGAGGTCCCGGGCTCTGAGCTGTGAAATTGTCTGATCCATCACTGACTAACTTCGGAATGTGTGGCAGAACATAATGAAAGGCTTATAAGCTTTGTAAAGGCTCCTGATGAAGGGAGAATTGCACTGCTTCCGGACGGGTAAGGGGCTTCCTGTGTTTAATGCAAAACTGCAGGTTGTATTTTCCCATGGAATTTGCAGACTTGCTACAAAGTATATTTAGGTGCTTCACCGGTTCTTAGTAAGGTGGTATCGAACACAGTTATACCTCTCTTATTTTTCATGGCACTTATGCTTTTTTAAGAGCTCCTACAGTTGAGAGCCCTAAGAGATTTGAGTGTTTTGATTCCTGTATCTTCAATAGGAAGTGGCTTGTTTTATTCCAGGGCATTGCATTTTGGGGGCACCAGTGAAAGACCCAGGAATGTCAGGAGAAAAGAGGAACTGCTGCTCAGTGTCTGCAGGAAATTGGTGAGGAAAATCAGCTAGAGGGCACCAATATTTCTTCTTAGGGCTGTTAAATTAGGCCATGTGGACTGGCAGCATATGGATGCATGAGAGAAACATGAGGGCTTTACGAAACAGTTGTGCTAAAAATAATTTTTGGTGTTATTTTTAATAATGTTATCACAGATGAAGAAAGTGAGGTAGAAGTTCATAGCCTGGGACAATTCTTTCTCCTGCTTTACAGGGTAAACACTATAAATCTTTGAGTGTTTTGGCTAGGTAATGCTTTCCGAAACTATGTCAATGAAATAGGCATCAGAGCCATAAAATATTTTCCTATATTTAGATTCTAAATGTGCAATAAAAAGTCATTAAAGTTTAGACTCCTAAGCACCAAAATTGCTTCCAAAAATGGGGGTTGGATGTTATAATCAGATCTTTTAAAAAACCAAAGATTTTAATATTACCAGAAATGCACAGTCAGTGTTTGGTGCTCAGCAGTGTTAGTAGGCTCAGCTATATCCTAGTAAGTTTTGTTGCTGTCTGGGCATGAGAAAGATCCTGAAACTGTTGAAAGGGGCAGGAATATTGTAGGATTACTAGTTGATTGGTTAATTTAGAGGATTATGTTTTTAATGCCAAAAAATCCAGTTGCACAGAATTGCAGAATAATTTAGGCTAGAAGGGATTTCTGGAGATCCTCTTTCTAGCCCCTGCTCAAAGCGGGTGCATGGTACGTGGGTTTGCATGTTGCAATAACTTACCTTTACATGGTTTTGATTTGTGCAAGAAAGATTAACTCTTTGGGTATTTTTTTTTTGTGTAGTAGAGAGACAAATACCAAAGAAGGATAAAAATTAAGGCAAAAGTTGATCCAGATAGCATTTAGGCAGCACCAAAATGTGCCATACCATTTTGCATATGTGGGTTTTTTTTTTTTTTAAGATTCAAAAACATTGCTCTAGGGTAGCAGAAGGGACTTAGTTTAACATTTATGAATTAATTTTAAATTGTTCTTTTCATTGCTGGCTAATATGCAGGAGGAATTGGTAAATATTGAGAGCAAAGGCTGTACAGCATTTTTTAGCCAGTGGTTCTGTTTAGACTTAATCGCTATAATGCAGTGTTAAAAATTTACAAAACAGCTTGTAATTGCAGTAGCTTATTTAAACCAGCTATTTGTGGTTATGTCTGCTGAGGAAACTTAAACTTCAATGTTCCCCAGCCATCTAATAGCAGCAAATTGACTGCGGGTCTCTTGAAGGAATATCTAAATGTAGGCTGTTGAATAATCCCTTTGGGGGCCCTGTAACTATTTTTGTGCCTGGATATGCGTCATCAGTGGGTATTTTCTCTGGTGACTAGCTTACATCAGTAGGTCTCCTACCATACGCTCTATCAGTGAGTGACTTATGATTGATGGGAGTCACGGCTGCTGTTTAGCTTTTATCTGTGACCTCAAATAATGGACAACAGGAATTTCCAGGCTGTTAAATTCCTTGAATGACTGAAGACACGGGATGGCTCTGCTGATAAACGCAGGTAGTACCCAGATCCTGGGTGTTCACCGGGGGCTGAGGCGGGGAGGAAGGAGAGGGGGGTTCCTCGGCTGCAAGGCGGTGAATCCGGCGCCGACGCGTAGCCGCGAGTTGCGCGTCCCCGGACGCCGGGAAGTGGCCGCGCCGGAGGATCGCCGAGTGGCCGTGATGCTCCGACTCCCCGAGCTCTCCAGCCATCCGTGTCCGCCGGTGGCTCTGGCGTTTCAGTGTGTTTAGCTGGCTGATCTTTAGGGCAGTTGGTCCGTTCATTTTATCCCGGGGAGACACGCAGTTTGCAGCTCTGTGGAGGGAAACGCTGTGGAATTTTCAGCTGCAGTCTGGTTGGTTTTTAACCCTTTTTATTACCATCAGCAGCGCGTGGATTTATTGGCATGCTTCACCCAGGTGCTGCCTGGGCTAAATCTGAAGGTGCAGTAGGCTACGTGCTCTTAAGGTAAAGTTGCACCTGCCACAGTGACCCACTGAGCATGCAGTCGTAGTTCATTTCCTGGTGTTCAGTACTTCATATTAAGGAAATAAGGACTCCAGATACTGAGTTATCTCCTCTTTCTGTGTCCATTCCGCCTTTCTGTCAGAAGCTGACATGCGAAATGGGGCTGCAAGACAGCTACAAGATTTTCTGTGTTACCTGTGATGAATTTAGCAGCTTGAGTCAGCCCTACGGCAAGGCACTTTGTCATTTCTTCTTCTTTCCCTCCTGCTCTTCCTGTCTCAATCCTTTTGATAAAGCTATGATAGGAAACAGATCGGCTCTCTGTGAACTTGTGCACAGAAATCTCTCAAGCCCTTCTCCTGGTAACCAGGGAGTAAAAATGACAGATATAGATGCTCCCAGTGTGATTGAGGATTAAAAAAAAAAAAAAATCCTTAATGCTGTTTATCACGCAGCATTGTTTGGCTGAGGGAGGATAGCAGCTGGATCCAAATTCCTTCTCACCACTTCTTCCTGTTGGCAGGTGGCCTTCCGCACAGGCTGGCCTTGCAAACTCTCACGCGGGTCTTACTTATTCGAGTGCCTACTATTGCTTTTCATTCAGGTGACAGCGGATTGGGTTTTGTGCAAGATTTTGAGACTTGAAAAGTTTCAGATGAAAAACAGGAGCTTTGTTTGAACTCGCCTGGATGTTCCCTCCTCCGTGTGTACTAGCCCAGAGGTCGTAGTTAATGAATGAAACCAGGCTTCCTGCAGAAGCCAGTTAACCCCTGGCTGTGCCTTTGTTGACACAGTGCTTACAGGTGTGTGCTGTCCTGGCGTGGATGCCCTAGCTCTGAGCAATACGGGCTGTGTGTACCTTTCTGCTCCTTTCAGACGGGTGCCTGGTCCAGCACATGCAGTGGGTCTGAATTGAGTTTCCTCATCTGCTCTGGCTAGTTGAATGCTGGTTAAGAATTGCAGAAGTAGTAGGCAGAAGTAGTAGGAAGAGAAGCAGCAATTAAAAAGAGGCTTGGGAAATCAAGAGGGGGAGAGGAAGGAATGGAAAGGTCTTCATTGAACTGGGATTTACGAGTATACTCCTCCTTTATTTTTGAGTTTGTTTTTTTTAAGTCACTTCAGTAAGACTTTGGGATTCATGACAAACTGGTTATATAATTCAAAATCTGTAAAAGGCTGAGCACAAAAATGTTTGATGAATCTTGAGTAATTTACATTAAAAATCAGTGGATTTTCCTGGGGTGTGCTTTGAAAATGTAAACCTTGCCAGCTGGTTGATGCTACTATATGTGTCATTTACCTCAGCTTTCTAGGAATCAAAATGCCTGGCTACACAGCAATATTTTTGGCTAATATTGACCTCATTTGCCCCCATTTCTAGGGGTATCATGTTTTAGGGTAGTGATAGTATTTTAGGGTAGCTTTCATTTACAGTGTTTGTGCAAAAGCTCAGCATTATCACCTTTCCAGAAAGACTCTGCAGACCTTCAGAACATTTCCAGAAAGGGTTGCCGTTTTCTAAGAAAAAGTGTTGGCAAGTTGCCTGCTGTTTCCTGATGCTTGGCACTGAGGCCGAGGCAGAGGGATGAAATCCAAACTGGCATGCGGCAGGGTGTGTAGGTACCTCCCCGTGTGCTGTGACAGAGATGTCGCGTTGGGGACAAACTTAATTTAGGCGCTGACCCTGCAGTGAAGTCACGCCCTGTGGATGCCTGGGTCTGTATGCCTACACCCTGTTGCCTTCAGTGACTAAGTGCAGGCACCAAGTTCTGCTGGCACAGCTTGAATTGAGGAATGATGACCGCAGTACTAAAGCCTTGTTTTTCCAGAAGAGCCTTCACTTATTCAGTGGCCACCTTTAAAATCTTGAAAGTCACCCTGCACAGTGGCTAACCAGATATTCATCTGTTTAGTTAAAATAATTAGGTGTTGGAGCCAGGGATACTGCATATTCACCGAAAGTCAAAGTATTCACTGCAGCATCTTGTAATATCTCCATCGGCAAACCTCTCCCTCCTCCAGCGAAGCGTGTTGATGTTTCAACGTGCAGCTAGTTCCCAGTGGGCACAGGACTGTAATTACTGTACCTGGGAGGCGAAAATGGAGACTGAATCTGACGCAGGAATATCAGGGGCTTCATTCTGAAGTCTTTGTAAAGATTAAATACAATTCTTCTCCACCTCTCCCACCTGTTAAATCTATGACTGTACACTCTGTACAGCTGCTGTAGTGTTGGGTATTTGCTGAGGGTCGTAACAATGAATTGGGATTTAATAGTTTTGTATAATTTTTACACAAAGTGCTCTCAGCGCTTAAATACTCTTGAGAGTAAAGAGGTGCTCTGGGATAGAAAGAAGAGCAAAAAAATTAGAAAGTTCGCCTTGCCATGGCTCACTGTTTTGACAGCACTATTTTGTTTGAAGAATGACTGTATGGAGCAGGCAGTGCTGCTCAGTCATTAATGAAATCATAAACATAAGTAAATATACGTTATTAGTGTGAGCTGGCTATATGTTGTACAAATAGTCTGAAATATGAGGCAAAGTAGTGATTTGACATTTTCAGGGAACATGGTATATTTTGTTTGTTTTACTTAAAAATTGGGTATTATAGTCATAAATACTTGATCTCTCAAGGTGATCTTTGTGTTTCCGTAAAGTCCAGTCCAGTTGAAGTCATTGAACCAATTTCCAGGTACTTGGAAACTGCAGTTTTGGTCAGCTTGTGTGAGGAAGAGCTTGGATAGTTTCATTGGTTTGTTTTGGGTTTTGTTCCTTCGGGTATCGTGGAAGAAATGAGGATTAGCCATCACATCATTTCCCTACTTTTCTGTAGGGAAAAATAAGGAGTTACTCATAAACATTGCTCATATTTGTAGTGATCAGAGTAACAAAAGTGAAGAGGAAGAAAAATAATACAGTGAAATAATACAAGAAAAGTACAGTGTAAAGAGAAGTTGGAACAGTGAAAAAAGTTATTTCACTTTTGTGACTATAATTTCTTAAATCCAATTGACACAACGAATGAAGAGCCTTCCATTTTTTTGATGTTACTGTGTACAGTGGTGTGAGTGAATGGAGTCAGGTACACTTCAGCTCTTCCTGTGTGTTCTGTGCCTGATGACCTTGGTCCTGAGACCTTTAGTCATCAGCTCAGTCCTTCCTGCAAGTGGCCAGCAACTTTCATAAGATTGTTGGAGATCCAGGACTAGGTTGTCAGTGAGTTCACAGATTTATAGATATTACCCTGGCATCAAACAGTTAATTTGAATGAAATCAACTCATTTTTTGACACGTGGGGAAGAAGAGAGAAGGACTATACTGCAGGTGAAGGCTGTGTACTGTGGCAGACAGGAAGGTACATCTTTTATGTCAGTAGTCTGGCACCAACTTATGTAAACTGTGACAAAGCCTTTTCTTCGTCTCCTGTCTTGTTTCCTGTGTCTACCCAGAGCAGTAGTGCTTGCAGCGATTTTTGCTCTTGGCAGTATTTCTCTCTAGTGCCACAAAGTGAGCATTTTTCCTGCAGGACCTCAAACAGCTCAACAAGTGGTGAGCTGCCAGTGACTCAGCCCAGCATCCCTGTCCATCTGCTTGCAGCCACCAGCACTCCCTACCAGCCGCCTGTTCTCAGTTGCAAAGCCAGGCATGAATCCTGAGACAAGAGCGGGTAAGGGACAAGGTTATCCTGGGGAAAGAGGTCCTGTACTTCAAGGAGATAGTAAGGGAAGAAGCTTCCTTCTAACACAAGTTAATTTTTTTCTGAGGCACATCCTGGCCTTTTGCACATCCTGGTTTGGAAACTTGCTGTAAAGGAGGCAAGAAGGAGGTGCCCCACACTGACATCCCCAAGAGTCTTGATAATGTCAGGACACCTGACGGTACAGTGGCACTTCAAAAATGGCACTGTCATGAAGGATTTACATGATACTGCAATAGCTAATCACACAAGGACAGTACAAGGTGCTTACTCAGGATTGCTGAGGAGTTTGCCAAGTGTCTGTAGTTTCATGACATGACTTTGTTCCTCTGCAGACAGGCCTTTAGCATTGAGGAGTTTTCCAAAAACTCATCCAGTCGTTCTCAAGTACAGTTGCCAGTTGCTACCCTGCTAGTTAAAAATAATATCAACAAAGTTAAAAAATTAAATTCCTTACCAGATAGTCATTTTGTTTTCACAAACTTATTCCAGCATCCTCAAGGATGGACTCTCTTTTCTTCTTGTACACTTACTTATCCTTTTGGACTGTGAAGGGAATGAATATTTGGGGATTGCTCTGTGTGCTGCTTGGCACCGTCTTTGTTCAGGGACAGAGGAGATGCAAAGTCAGTCCATGAGGTCATGGCATCTTCTGTCCCTTGCCTGGGAGGTAGGATAACAATGTGCGGTGTGAAACTCCTTTCTCTCCTCCGAGGAATTCTATTTCCATATACAAAGGCCAACCAGATATCCTCATCTGGAAGTCTGTAATTTGGGAATGAAAAAGAGATGGGGTTATTACAACTGAGAAACAGAAAACTCATTAAACCCCCTTTCACTAATATGCAGGGAAAAGTGATAGTAACCAAATTTTTTTAGTCTAACCAAATCATGGTGCATCACATTGACTAAAGAAAATAGGAGCCTTTTGAGGCTACTTTGCTGTTAACTCTCCATCCTCCGTAAAGCTCAGAGCCATGCACTGATAAAATACGGCCTCCTGTCTTTAGAAGTGAGATAGTGATTTTCAACCCTCTTGACTCTTGACCAGGAGCTCAGGTCTCATGCAAGCAGAATCTTGCTGCTGGTTACAGAGGGAGCAAGGCTGCAAATCAGAAGGTCAGCTGCTCCTTTTAGTTTAGCATTTTATACCTTGATTGCTATTAAATTAAATACCACAGTGGTGTCAGAGCCAAGATCACTTAGAAGGGAATAACAGTCTCAAAGAGGTATAAAGTTTTAAAATGCAAAAAGGAGTATTAGTTTAACTGCTAGGAAAAAAATCATTATGGTGAAAGTCTGTTCTCTTGATGGGAACTAGAAGAGCTGATTAATTTGAGCAACTCAAAAGTGACCTGGACAAAATGCCGAAAAATATACTACATAGATTTTTCTTACTTGGATACAATATGATCTAATAGACTTTGGTCATTTCCTTTTTGATCTAATATCTGGGATTCTAAGATCACTTTCAAAAAAAGGTCATTTTCTTGCTTATCTCACTGCAAACCTTCTTTGTGAAATTTTTTGTCAGTTTTACCCCGCGGAGGGAGGCATTTGCAGTAATCCAGCAGGGTGGTATTTTGAAGACTCCAGACAGGTTTCTCATGGCCGTATCTTGCCATTGCTCAATTTTAAATTCTCAGAATACTTGATGGGAGTTTTGCATTAAATTGTAAGGTATTTATATCCAGCTGCTCTTTAGAGGCCCGAGTCATATCCATGCTCTATTCCCATGGTAGCCTTCTTCCAGTTCCTTAAAGCTACAATTTGGCTTTACAGGAAATAATAGTCATGCCTACCACACTGTAACTAAAATATTCAGACACATGAATCTTTTTCTTGACTTCCTATAAAAATGTCATTTGTAGCTTTATTTTGTTTGTTCTGGTTTGACTGTAGTATAAACAAGAGTTTATTAAAACATTAGCTCTAAGTTACAGTTCTTTTTTGAGAGTGCCAGGTCTTACAAAAAATATTAGTAGAACTGCAGGGCAAAACCACATATTAACAGAAAAATGAATAATGAGTCTGTTTTCATATGGATTTTTAAAAATGTACAGCTTGTAGTTGAACTGAATGTACTATTTCCTCCACTTCAGTCAGGAAGCCCTCATAGACTTTTGACAGTGCCGCCAAAAAATTAATGCTTCAGCTGTTTAAAAGATATCAAAAGCTAGTTTGAGAATTGTAATCTCTTCCAGGAATTCCCTTTCCCCTTTTCCCTCCCTATAAAAAGAGATAACAAGAATGCTTATATAGTAGAAATGGAAAGTCAGAGCTATTTTACGAAGCGTTGTGCATTCCTTCCAGCCTTAGGAGATGAGGCATGACATCTCCACGACAGGGTAGGAAACGCAGGCACTCTGTTGTGTAAGTAGCATTTGCTTCAAGGATTAGCTGCCTGCCAAGATAGCGCAGATTTAAATGTTTCCTAAGCCATTTCTGAGTTTTTACGTAACATGGCAGTGACAGGAGAGCTGTGGAGATGGCTGGGTAGGAACTCAAAGCAGCGACCAAGGAAAGACAAAACCAAAGGAAGGAGAGAAATATGCTGCATGTGCTGGCATCAGCTGACACAGCAGAACTGAAGGCAGGGGAAAGCAGCACCAGCCAGCTTCTCTTGAATTTCTGTCCTCACTTTTACACGCAACAAGATGAGACAAACTGAAAGGAGATGCCGCTTGAACTTTTGTTCTGAAGAATCTCAAAAAGGCACTGAAACATGGACTCAAAGGTCAGAAGCGTTCCCTTTTCTGGAACAAATTCCCAGGACATCTGTTAATACTACTCTGTCTTTTAAGGCTAATCTTTACTAGTATTCAGTGATACGTATTAGGAAATATATAGTATTACTGTGGCTGTGGTGAGGAACGGTTTGTTCTTCTCTAATGACAGAAAGGAGATTCTGTGTTAGGAAGAGTGAAATAATTAAAGAGGTTGCCAATAAAAAAGCCACTGTATTTGCAGAGGGTGCCCTTGTGTTCAGCAAATGCCAATTAGAGAAATGTCACTTTATGTGTACAATGGGTTATTACTGCACAAACACTTGTACAATTACGCGCTGGGTCAGAAGGGCAAGTTACCTTCACCTCACAGCCATTATTTTAAAGCAAACACAAACATCAGGCACACAAACATCAGGCGCTGTGGCAGGGGAACAGTAAAGTAATGACTCTTTGAAAATGCAGGCTAAAGAAGAAAGAATCCATGTAACAAGCCTTGGCATTGTGGGAGGTAATTTTTACCTTGTCTGCACCAGGTGGATTAGAGACATTATATCATGGAGAAGCAAACGCTTCCTTCCACCACTTTAAATACAGTTTATGTACTGTTACATTGTTCTGATGCTTGGAAATGTGAAGAGAATATACAGAATATACATTTCTTTCAGTTACCTTCTTTGATACCAGAATGTTGGTTGTCCACATGCCCTTGTAAACGAGTTCGTGCACTTCCTTCTGTTGTGCTACCAATGGTCTGATGTCACCATCATCTGATGCACTCTGCTCTCAGCTCTGTGTGGCTCTGAATGACTTTAGTAAATGGAATAAGGGGCAGTTCTGCAAGTGACCTTGTGCAAGACATGCAAGACATGGCCTTGGATGTTTATTACTTGCACTTCTTTGTAGGTGTTCTACTTGGTATTTTGTTTTGCATATTTTGCCTGAAGCTTCTTCATTGGATTCAAATCTATATAAGCAGAATGAGCTGGGGATGCTGTGGCCACCTTGGGTGCACACAGCATAGCTGTGCTGTACGTGGATTCATAAGTTTTGCTCTAAGGCTATCGGGTTTGTCTTCTTTTCTAATGTGGTTGCCATCTGTGCTTGTTCTGGCTTCTCTCTGGGTCGTAAGAAAGAACACAGTTCAGCAGGGATTGTGTTACCATCAGTGGCCTGAACCTTTGTGCTCGCTTGACCTCGTACCTCTAGGAAGCTCAGCTGGCAAACATAGCACAGACCTTTGTGGCAACACCCTCTGGGAGCGTGGGCAGCCGCTAAGGTTATCCTGCTTCCATATATGCCGAGGTATTTTCATTGACATGCTCTTTTGACGGGTTTGAAATCACTGTGGGTTTAAAGTACCAGCTTTCCCTAAAGCGAAAGTATCGCGCTCACCCGAGGACCTGCTCGAACCCAGCATCTGCTGGGGCAGGACGGGGTTGCAGAAGTTAAACGGAGAGCGTTAGTTTGAAAAATTTTATGAGGTCACCATCCTTTTAAATTGGTTTACACAGATGGCTGTCTGGTTTGTTGCTTTGTCCTTGCTTAATAGTAACTGTTTATGGAAAAACGAATTGCTTTGCAGAAGGAGGTCCAAAAGCTCTTGCTGTTGTTTCCCTCACTGGAGATCTTCGTGTTTTTATGCGCATACAAAGATTTGGCCTGAAATGGAGATTAATTAGGAAGCATAGTGAATAATTAACTGTTTGACTTGTTCCTATGCTCTGTAGTCACCAGGTTAGAAATGATTTCCCAAACTGCAGGAGATAAGAGAAGGTTATTCCTGGTTTCACAGTGTCCATGTTGTTAGGGCTTTGTGCTGTGTGTACTCTGACATCAGCTGATAGCTACGCAAGTTGGGTCCAGCTTCTCATCCAAACCACTTCCTGGGGTTTTCTTGGGTAATGGCAGTGATTCAGAAGACACCACCGTGCCTCAGAAAGCCATTTTTACACATTGCATCCAGACTGTGTGACCATGAAGAAACTAAGTTCTTAGCAAAGAGTTTTGTTCTTAAAAATGCCCACTTTTTTTGTTTGTTCTGCATTCAGATTTAGATGTACATTGCTTGGCTTGTGTCCTACTGACCTGTTCACAGACTCACCTTCTCTTTTGTGGAAGATGTAGGAATATGATGTACACATACACATGAGGCAGAAGCCTGAGGCCAGTCTCCAGGCAGAGACGCTGATTTTGCATCCAAAATTGTTCCTACCTGGAAAATAATAAAAAAAAATCCCCAACCAAGTAATAGACAGGGTTAAATTTTTTTAAAGCAAATAAAATCTAAATGATCATACTCTGCACTTTTGCAGGACAGCCTACTTAAGAAGCTGAGAGTGAGTTAGGAACATTGATGAAGCCTCTATTCTGTGAGGTGGGTATGTGTTTTTTATTACGATTTTGAAAAAGCATAGAAAATTCAAACCATTTGCCTGAGTCCAGCCACAGAACTATTTAAGAACTGGGAATAGAGTCCAGAAATTTTCTGCCATGGCACGTGTTCCAATCAACAATTACAAATAAGGTCTTTGCCCTTCTCTGGAAGGAAGTGATGAGTTTTTGTATTCTGTTAGTGTTTCAAGTGGCTCTTTTGATTTTTGGTTTCTGACTAATGGAATAAGTGACTCTCACAGATACTTTCGCTCTGCTGTCCTCTGTTCTTGGGGTGGCCTTAGATCAAAGTTTGGGGAGATAACAGTCTGTAATAGGGGAGTCAGCGGAAATCAAACGTGTCCACTGGATCCAGGCCAAACATAATCTGGGGCTCAGAAATTTTCTGTGTGTTTCATTACTTTTTCATTTTTTATCATTCCGTCATGGTCAGATGCACCAGCAGTCTTTTAATAAATCCCCTTCCATATTCAGACTTGCAGCTCAGGTTTGCAGGCCCATGGGGGCTGGATTATTTGAATAAGTCTGAGAAGTGAAACTGAGCAGTTGTGGGTGCAGCAATTACAGACAACCAATCTAGTGAATCTTGAAGTTTTGATAACCTTCATTATTACAAGACGCTGCATGCAAAACCGTCAGCTCTGCTTGCCCTCTGTGTGAGCAGCTCGGATGTGGACCCTCCATGCTTCCTTGTGCCAAGGCTGGTAGCCCGTCCCTGCTTGAGCAGCCCCATTCCTGGGGAGCTTGTCTTGGGCAGTGACCTGGACAGTCTCTCTCGGGTTCTTGGTTATTTGTACCACCTTCCCTTTTGGCATTGTGAGGTAAACCCTGTTGAGTGGGCTTCTGCCTCCTGCTTCATGCCATTGGGATCCTGGATTTTCTGTGGCAAGATATAAGTCAGGATTGGAATTTTCTTTAAACCGGTGTTCATTTTTAAAAGCCTTTTTTGGAAAAAATTACTCTGACAGTAAGTACCAAAATAGGTATTGATAAAATACGAATTTATGCATGCCAGCATTTATCTCTTTTGTATCTATTCACAAATACATACCAAAAATTGACTCTAGCTCCATATGGCTCCCAATCTCTTCCCTCCCCCAGCTGTCAGCTTCTCCTCACCTGGATGAATAAAAGGGAGCAGAGTGCTGGGCCATGAAGTGAAGGTGGGTGTAGCAGAAAAGTTATACCGAATATGTTTTTCTCTGGGACATCACTGTGGCTCCTCAAGTGCCTCTCAGTTTGGATAGAAAATGCATTAAAAAAGTGATGCAGTTTGATGCCAATCTTAGTTTCACACTCTGAAAAAAGAATGAAAATACTCAGAGGGAGAGTTACTTATGTGCTGATTTGCTTTCTGGGCAGCAGTGGTTGTGTAAAAGCTATTATTGCTTTAGAAGCTTTTCAGTACACATTATAGCTATCAATTAAAATCACTTATTTTTTGAATCTTTAATTTACACTTGACTGAAGTAGAGATGACAGGCCTGCTTGTAATCTGTTCAATGGGGCTATAAGGAAGTTGAGATACCTCCACTCCAAGACCGTCCATTTTCTGAGCATAAGCACCGTTTATTTTTCTCAGTTCTGGAGTGTTTAAATTCAAAATCTATGGTGAGATTTGTAATACATCATTTGATCAAAATTATGCAAATCCATTGCGGTAGTGTAAAAGGATGGGAGATCTTTGGGAGGGAAAACACGCATTTCTTCTGCCCTAACACGTCTGGAGGTGAAAGGAGCAGGTTTCCTGTGTCACTGCAGGGTGCATGGTGGGATGGCACAGCTTGCTGCCTCACTGCCCACAGGGCACTGCTGGTGCCCCGCACGGCTCACATCGGCATTTTGGTGTCAACCAACTCCTCAAAGCCTCCAGAATGGGAGAGTTATGATCCAGTATTAAGTGTTGTTGCCATTAAACAATGACCCAAAATTACAGGGTTACCTCGGTTACCTTGGTACTGGGTGTGTGGGAACCCAAGTGGACTTCTGCTGCTGCTGCTGTTTTTCGTAAGGCAACTGAAATGATCACAGCTGATTTGGAGTTTTTTTCCAAGATTGCTTTCTGCCACTTCCTTTAGAAACCAAACATGAGCCCGCAGCTTTCTGTCATCTTAGAACATTAAGTTTTGTTGTCAAATTCAGAGCAGTTAGATCAAGTTTTAAAGGTACCTAAAAGAAAAAAAAGACAAAGAAACAGCTAAGGAGGAACAGAAGACAAAAGTGGTTGGAAGAAAATTTAGATGGCAGAAAGTTCTGAAATACTTTACCTCTTCTCTAAAGAGGTACTGGGACAAAGCCTCGACAACTTTTAAGCAGTAAGACATTTTACTTCAGAACATTTTAAATGTTGCTTTAGTTTTATTTTGCATAAAGATATTTTTATGTCATGAAGCTATTCGAACTCATCTTGTATGTCTCGTTAAATTGTAATTCTCTTAATAGCACAATACTGTCAAACTGTTACTATTGAAGTATCTTGTTACATCACAAGGCCTGTTATTTTCATTAATCTTCATTTAAACCAGGGACAAAAGTCCTATGTTTTATGGAAGCTTTCATTTCTATCAAATCAGTATGTTTTTCTTTCAGGAAACTCCAGTATGAAAAGTTTGGATGAGTTACAGTTTTAGATTTTTTTTCAATTCTTACTATTCAGTTTCACTTTTTAAAATGAGCAAAACGTGCCTTCTTTTATTGTCTATAAACCCTACAAATCCCTAGAATTACATATTTATGAAAGCATAGGATTTCAGCACAGATAGGACTGACTTTTCATTTCTGTGAGAATGTTTACAGTTGAATGGTCTCAGGAATAAAACTGAAGCTTTTTTACGTGTGTGTTTTGCGAATATAGAACTTGCACACGCTCTGAGCTGTGAACCAAAAGCTTCAGATTGAGCCAGCAGAGAGGAAGGAATTTGTCTGCTATACAGCAAAAGGAAGTATTTGCTGCATTATTGAAGCACATGGCCTTTTGCCATCTTTGATAAAGTATTTAAGGGTTGTGCACCCAAAGTCTGCTGCCCTCTTGACCCATCATTCATCACTGGCTGTAGATGAGGTAGATGAGATGCAGCTCCATAGGAGAGCCATTGTTTCAGCCCTGCACAGTTCCTCAGAGAACGGAAGCTGCAGACAAAGCGGCTCCCTGTGATTCACCGCGCTGCTCAGCCTCCTGGTGTTTTTTCTTTTACCTATACTTCTTCTGGTTCTGCTCTGTGCTGGCCAAGGTGGACAGGCAGGCACACGATGAAGCTGTGGGATTGCTCCGCTTTCCACTCAGCTTCACTGGGCGCGAATGAGATGAGCGTCTGGGATTTTCTATATTAAAAAGGAAAACCAGATACAATTATCACAGCATTTGCCTTGGCAATGCATTTAAATTTATTCCCCTTTTGACTATTCAACACTGTTGATAGATGATGCTTAAAACGTGGAATTGCCCATAATTTTTCTAGCACACTGTGAATTGCCCAGTCTTTTTTTTCCTCTCTGTAAGCAGTTCTGGTTACAGAGATGCCAGCATCCCCAGTAAGTATGCTAAGAATGTAGAGTTATACTTTGTACTGCTAAATTAACAGACAGGAATAGTCACACCAAACCAGATTCAGCTCCCAGATGGAAAGCGTCTTCTCTAGCCCAAATTTTAATGACTTTTTACATGAGAAATTTTCACCAATGTAGCGTACTGTGTGATTTAAACCAAATGTTGTCGTCTCTCTCTGCTGGTGACAGGTAACTTGCAGAAAATAGAGCTTTCTTTGTTTTCAATGGCCAACCAGAGCTTGGAAATGTCTGCACATTTAGGCAGGCTAACTAAGTAGGCTAACTCTTCTTTTATTACCTTAAACTATTTAAATTTAAAAAGATAATTTTTAGTTTAGCAAATGTACTTTCTTTGAGCACTGGTTTGAAGGATGTGATTCTTACTTGATTTGTTATATATGCAATCCTCTTATCTTTTACGTTCCTGTAAGTGACAGGGAAATGAGTCCTAAGTGGCATAACAACAATATCAGAAGAGTTAACTTGGATTGTTGTAGGATGGGGTGCTGATGGTGTGAAGTATTCTCAGACATTTCTACCTCGTGACTAGGAAGGGTCTGTTCATGAGATGATGAAATCCATGGTCTTTGGCAGTTTGCCTGTGCCAGCTGGAATATTGTAGGAAATTTTGGCCCCCTGCAAGTTTTAACAATGACTGTGCTATGATGAAGTGATGCTGAAGTTTTATGATTCGTTTAAAAGAAGAGAAAGGGTCTTCCACTTCTTGCGAATGCTTTACCTAAGAGACACTGCAGCCCACAGCCTGACTTGTCCTTGGAACTCCTTTATGTTTCTGCCATGAAGTCAAGTGAGATGCACAAATGCAATGAAGGAAAAATGACAAGAAGTGTACATGGGCATTTGGATAGAAATACACAGTTCTCTGTAGTTGTACCAGACACTTTAAATACCCTACCTTCCAGTCACTGCAGCTGCTCAGTCACTGAGGAGATACTTTAGATATCATTACTTTGTGCTGTTCTCCAGTTCATGGTATTTCTAATTTTGAGTGCACTGTATTACCCTATTCCTGTTTATAAATCTTTTAAGTGTGCACATTAAAAAAGTAATTAAATTGTCATTATAATTTATAGTATGCCTGAAGTCAATCACCTAATTAAATGGAAAAAGTAGAGAGGTAGTAGGTTCATAAGCATTTATTAAGAACTACAGTATTAATTATGCAGGACTTTTGAACCAAGCAAAAGAGGAAGGAATGGAAACACCAATCTAAAAAGGCTTTCCATTGCTGGCCTTCTCAATTAAATAATGTGAGACACCCCTCAACCCCCAGTTGGCAGGACAACACTAATGCTTTCTTTTTGTTAATTTTTAATGAAATTATGATGGGGTTTTTTTATGACAATCACTTGCAGCATTTTCCTGTAATATTTTTGAAAGCATAATTTGTCCTCATGCAGGGGCCTATAAATACATGAGTAGAGTTGGAAGATACATTTAGAGTTATGGTTTGGGGTGGATTGTGCAGGAGCAGACTCTTGGTCGTCACTCCTCAGCATCTGAGGCGGGGAGTGGAGCCTGTGCTGGTCCCAGAAAAAGAGTTTGGGGGCCACTGGAGGTAGGGGCTGAGCCCAAAAGGCAGGCTGTGAGTGGCACTAGAAGAGGACAGGGATATGTAGGGACAGCATGGACATGGCAAGGTTTGCACTTTCTTTGCCCCTGTTCTCTTACCTCCAGCTGCAAATCTGTGTCACTTGTCTGACAGTGGGGGGTATGAAATGCTGGCTCACCCTGCGGGACTGGGGTCAGGAGGAGGCTCTGCAAGGTGGCAGACTGTGGGCTGGAGCCTAAGGAATGGAAGTGCATTATATTAGTGTGCTTGTGAAAGAGGGCTATCTCACTGTGTCAGGTTTGTACTTTGCTGCGTTAGATGAACTGCCTGGACCAGGCAGATGAACTGGATGGAGCAGAAGCCCTAAAGTTAGGATTTCTTTTCTTTTCCTAGTTTGTTAAAAATTTCAAAACTGTGATAACACACACACTAAAATAAACTTCCCTGCATTCCATGTTGTTTCCAGGATTTTAATTTCAGCCTCAGTGACCTTTACACCTGAACATTAGTCACTGAAACTTCTGTTTTAGATAGCAGGGGGGTTGGATCCATCAGCCCAGGCCCTGAGCCCTGGCTGCACTGAAGCAGAGCACAGGCTTTAGCGGAGAGAGAGACTGAGCAGGCAGAGGCAGCTGCCCGGAGCACTGTAGTGGTCCATGATCGCCTGCTGATCCATCAGCGTGCGGTGACCAAAGCCCAGCTGGTTCTTGGGAATACCAGTGCAGGCAAACATCAGTAACAAACCAGGACAAGCCCCAGTAAGGGTTTTGACAGAATCCACAGTATACTTTGCAACTCAATTCGATTTTGATGGTAAGGGATACAGTGGAATCCTTGGAAAGGAACACCTATGCTTTTCTGCTACAGGAACATGTAGCAACAAAAGCTGGTTAGAGATGGAGCCTTTAAAAGACCTTTAGATCACAGGTCTTTAAAAGAAAAAGTGACCAAAAATCCCACTACTGTATAAATGGACAGGAGGGAGTTAGAGACTTACCTACTTGCCCTGTCATTATCAGATTGATTTAACACATTTGGAACCTAACTGCACAGGTATCAGTTTATCTTGCAGTATATTAAATAGGAAGTCATTGGCAAAACCTAATCACAACTTAAGGGCAGCATCAGAAAGTTGGACCTGACTTATCTGAAAACTGAAGGACCAGTTCAATAGCTCTTTTTCTGAAAGAAATTGAGATTGTGTGGTTGGAATATAAATCCCTGCTGAAGGCCATTTCTTTTCACAGTCTTTAATAAGCTGCACTGAATTGACAGCAAAAATGACAAAAAAAAAGGCTAAACTGAACTATCAAGAAAATTTGCTGTGTATAGGTATTATATGTTTTATACAAAACCATTGAGTCTCTTTGGCCATAAGCACTGCAGGATTGTGTACCATCTTCTTTAGCACAAGGATGATGATTGTACACTAAGGCCAGATCGAGCAGCTGAGATTGCAGCATCCCTTTTCCTTGTCCTGCACACCCCCTGAGATACAGGCTTGTGTGTCTTGCTAGAGGAAGACCTGTGGTTGCTGCTCTTAACCTGCTTATTACTGTAATTAATATTTCAAACAGATAAAACTGGGATTCCCTTTGCAAAAAAGACAATGTTTTATCTTATATGGAGAAAATTTAATTATTGACAGCTCTTCATCTCAGAACTCATAATAACCCTATAAGGAGCACAGTCATTATGCTTCAGGTTAGCACTGCAGCAGTGTTATAGAAGGAATGTAACTTGACAGTTGTCTGGGGAAAATAATTATATATATTATATATATCATATATATATCAAAGGTACTGGCCTAACCAAGGTCTCAGATGACATAATACAAGTTGGGTTATATAATTCATTTTATGGTCAATAAGCTTGTCTTCTAAGCTGCATGTTGGAAAACGTAATGCTTGTCTGTTTGTATCAGACTTTATTCTCTCTTACCCCTCTCTCTTTAATATAGAAATTGACTGCTGCTGTAATCTGTTTTCAGCTTCTCATGCTGGCATTAGGCAAAGGCAGTTCCAGCAGGGGTATCCTCTCTTTGTTGAAACAGTGAAAAACTAAGAAACCCAAACTGTCCATGTATTGATTCTGAAAACAAGTTGGGTGAGTCTTATATTGCAGCCCTTTGGAGTAACAGTGGAGCAGAGCCGTTCAGATACACTCTGCCAGACTTTGTGTCAAAACAGAGAAAGATAAATCTCCTCTTCATGTGTCTTTAGAACTTTCTTTAGGCATGTATTTTCATTGGGAACACGGACTTGTTTTATGTTACAGGCAAATAATTGATTATAAGTCGCAGATATCATGACACACAATGATACACCAAATGAATATGGTATTTGAAATCCACAGTTGTGGAAACTGCCTTTTCTCAGGTATCAAAACCAGCCCAGGTGTTCTGTCACAGATGGAGAACTTGACCACCCCAGTCTGTCTTTATGGGTTGCTCAGACATCACTCAGAGGGATCTGTGTTAGGCATTGGCAGAGCTGGGGCAGGTGGATGTTTGGTGGCACGTGCCTTGCACACACAGTGTGTGACTCCAGGCAGCACAGCCAAAGACTCTCTCTGTAAGCATGAGGAGGCCGCCAGCTTCTCCTGTGCTCCTGGACCTCCTCTGTGCTGGGAGCACAGGTGTGTCACATATATCAGGTGAAGGGTGTTACTTAAAAATCAAAGTATATGGGTCATGATTGCAGACCAGGCATAGCAGAAGTAGCTTTTAGGTTTCTGCTACTGGAATTTAGTGTGGCCTTAACAGCCTCCAGATGTTCTGTGTAAATGTTCAGGTAATCTTGGTGCTGATGTGGCTTCCCTCTGAGCAATCCCTAATGGAGGTGACATAAGTTTATGCAGGGAGGTAACACTCTTTGTTCGTGTTTGGGTGGAAGTTCTCTGGAATTACAGGGCACATCCTGAACAAGAGTGGTATTAAATTCCAGTTATCTCATTAATGTGAGTATTGATCTTTTATGTGGGATTTTCTTGAGGTATCTCATGGGAGAACATTATTAAATTTGAAAGAACAAGTGCCACTCTAAAGCGGGGAGTTGTGCAAGGACATATTTGTAACTTCAAGCCTCATAAATTAAATTCCTAAGTAGACTTGGTGCAAATATTTAAAATCCTCTTCAGCCCACAAAATCAAAGAGCCAAAGGGCAACCTCAATTCACAGGACTCTTCAGGAAGATGGAAAACCCCAAAGTCAAGCTGAAAGTGTATTTGAGAGAAGAAATCTAGGTACATTGGGTCTTGGAGAGAGCCTAAGCAAGCGCTTTAGGTGTACATATGTATCTGCAAGGGCTGGAATGAACAGGGCAAGATCTTTTCATATGTTGCTAAAGAGAAAAGTGGGGGGAAATACTGTGGTTAAGCTACAGCAGAGAGTACTTTGCTAGACAGCTCGATATCAGAAAGGGGTTACTACTGTGCAACATTTAGGTCAGTGGAGCAAACTGCCATGGGAGGGTGTGGAGTCAGTCATGGCTAGACTAGATAAGTGACTATTACAGGTGACCTAGGATGACCCATTTAGAGGTGGCTTCCATCCCAAATGTTTCTGTGATTTTTGTTCTCTTTAGATTCAACTCTTGTCAGACTGACTTGTTCTTCCAGTTGGTATGTGAATTATTGCAGCTCTATTGGCAAAAAAGCCCTCTGCACTAAGAACAGCATGTAAGATAGAAATATGACCAATATTGCTTTGCATTTATTGCAGATGTAAAATGCCAGATAATTATTACATTAATTCAATAGTGTATTTGTGTTTATGGATAATCTCTGGAAATTAGTGTTAAAAATAAAATATCTTATAAATATTTAGACTGTACTTAAAACATTTTGTTTTCTTCCTTAGAAATATACTTTTTTTTTTCACAGAAATGTCTCCATATTTTAAAGACAGGAAATGTATAACATTCTAGAGAATAATCTCATACGGGAGGTGAGATATAATCTGTGTCCCCATGACCACATGAATGACAGCTCTCCTGCTACGAGTGTCTGTCCTAGTGCAGGTTCCCAGGAAAGAAGGGTTTAGAGGACCTACAGATCAGTAAGCTGGTGCATGCGTGTGTATGTATGTATGTGCATACACTTAGGTTATAGTGTGATAGTCTTACTCATAGTGACTGTAGTCAGTGGAATTTTTAATTGAAGACCTGTTTTCTCTATGCCAGGTTATGTTTTCTTTCACGACACTACATTGTTCAAAAGCAGGCTCTTTTGTTAAGTAATTAAAACTGGTGCATGATCGAAGATTCACTTTCATCCACAGAAGCACCATGATGTATGGCTAATCACCCCTAGCAGGGAAGAGCATTACTCTTTGGTCTCAATCCAAGTTCCACTGACTTTTACGATATTTGGATCAAGTTTTCTAATCAAGTTGCTGTGATGGTCTGCAAACCCACTGAGGACTTCGTTGCTCATTGCCAGGACTAGCTGTAATGAAATGGTATGAAAAGCATTGGCACATAGGTGCCAAAACCTACATGTGCAGTTCAGGTTAAGAATTTCTTTGACTTATCAGAATGAAAGAAATGGAGTAGCCCCAGCAAAGTTAATTCTGACTCCATTTACTTATCCTCTTTTAATCACATTTGAAACTTCTGTAGGATTGGTGTATTAGTAAGCAATCCTTAGAGAAGCGGTGAGAAGTGCTTTACCCATCCTAAGGTCATGCGAGGTTCATCAGGCTCGGCCTGGAGCCCTCTTCCTGGGATCTCGTAATTTTGCTTGTCTCCCATGAAGTAGTCCTGACAGAAAAAAATAGCTTGTTTTGTTTGAGTGCTTGCTCTTTTATCATGTAAGCGGTTTCTGGTGGTCACAAAGGTTCCAGAACAGTGCAATAATGCTTTGGGACATAATTGACTGAATTTTAATATATCTGTTGCAACTTCCTGAATCAGAATTGATGGTATTAATCTCTGGAAACACTCAAGTGGGAATTTGAATAATTCTTTGGAGATGTAGAATTTAGTAGGGATCTGTTTTGTCCTTTTTTTTCTGCTTTATCACTTTTCTTAACCATTCATTGTATCTGAGTTTCTGAGTGATCACTATGGTTTGTTGTGTCTTTTATCCTTCATGAGAAGCCTTTAGCTTGATTTCTTACATTTCTTAGTAGTGGCATTATCTTTTCCTGGTACAAACATTTTTTTGGGCCTAATGTGTTGTCTGTTATCCGAAAGCATTTTTAAGTCCTGTGCACTTTTCTTGTCTCCTTTCCTAGGGCAGCTTTTCCTTGGCTGGGGCTTCTACAGTCACAGTGGCCTCTCACCATGTTTCTGGTTTTACTAATTTTTGAGCAGGAGCCCTAACCAAAAATTAAACCTTGAGGGTTTAAGGGGACAAGTCTTGGTGAAATTGCCACCTTATACTCCTTAGTCTTTTGCTTGCAGCTGCACCAAAGCTCAGCTGAACGCAGCAGAGAAAGCAAAGGTAGCCTAAAAACCTGTTTTTCCATTTGTCTGGTTCCTGGGGCAACCAGGCCTTGAAGATACCCTATGATATTATGAAACATCCTCAGAAACCAGGTTTAGCTAATCCCTGCCAGTGTCTTTAAGTCAGCCAGTCTCTTTCTGCCATTTAGTGTTATGGTACCCATTTGAGCTGGCACCTGGCTTTTGGAACACAGGCATCAAATTTAGTGGAGTCTCTGCTCACCTGCATTATCATTTGTGTTTCAAAGGTCAATAACTTTTTCTTTAAAATATATTGCTTTTTAATGAGTTTTCTATGCATAGTAAAAAAAAGGCAATTTAGAGAGGGGTTGGTTTAGTACAGTATTTGGAATCTGTATTATATTCTGACTTTCTTGTCTTGACTATCACAAAAGGATATTCAAGGGGGGTACTTTGTCTGCAATAACATTAATGAGCTCTGACAATTCAGTATAAAACCTGTGTGTCTGCTCTGAAGTAATGAATTTTCTCTCAAGTACCACATCATAGATAATTTTTACTTAGTGCTTTAAATTCAGTAGTGTGTTTGGTAAGCTTATTTCTTCAGCTAATACTTTATTGATACAGCAAATGAAACTTTCCATCTTGCCTTTTTTATAACTCTTCATCTATGCTTCAGATCTCAGATAGTGGACAGGATCTGCAAGGGACTGCACAGGTTAAAGATGACCCTCTGCTCATGGATCATCATTGCTTACAGGCTGGAGATTACTACCCCACCACCCTACTTGTCGGAAGTGCTCTGTTTCTTACTCCAGGCAAAGACATCTGGGTTGGCTTTGGTTGAAGATCAGTGGAGGGCTCACACTGAATGAGGTAGGAAACGTGAGGCTTCAGCCAGCATGCAGCAAGTGGGGACAGACGGACCTTCAGCTTCCATAGCTAGAGGAAGATGTGCTGTCATAGCTCTTAGCCAACAACAGTTTTCCTTTAAATGAGACGCGCCGGGGTAGCTTGGATAGCTACAAACTTTTATATCGTGTTTTCCTACATGATGCTGAGGAGAAATTCTTGAAACTCATATGGAAAAGTGTACCAGAAGCTGTCTTGTAACTGTCCTTGCAGGAGCTTTCCAGTGGCCTCCAAAACCTAGTGTTTTATCTGAGATTATTCTCCAGGCTGTTGATTACATTTTTCAGAGCTGCAGTGTTCTCAGCGATGATTGCGTCAGGGCTATCAGTTGTTATTTCCAGGTCCTCAATTTTCTTCTCAACCTCCCTCTGTTTTAATCCCAGACCTTCAAGCTTCCTGTCTATGGAAACCATAGTAGCCTGGAGTAAGTCCAGCCTTCCAGAAATAGGTACTGTATGTTTTGTAAAAAAATTAGATAATACCGGGTGGCCAGTGACCACAGCTGTAGACATTGTCAAACCAAAGGCAGGTAAGCAGGTAAGCCCTTTTAACAGGCTGAGAACCACGTATGAATATGCTGCCAGATCCTTTGCTGGTCCTAATTTCTTCAAAGACATGTTAAAGTCACTGCCCATTCACTTACGAAAATCGCAAACAACAGTCTTAAAGTCTTAAATCACTTAAATGATTGTGACCAGTAGGTCATACCATATGGAACACCTGGAAAATAACTTTTCACACAGCACCTGAAAGATTTCTAATAGAATTATTTTTAAAATACATCTTAAGTCAGTTGTGGTTTTCATCATCTTGGTGAATTTGGTTGTTTTCTTAAACTGCCCACATAGTACCAGGCACTTGGTTTGGCATAATTTTCCCCCATGTCACTGTACATCATGGTCCTCCCTTCTCCATCCTGGGAAAAGGCTGTGCCTGCAGCAGACAGCAGCACCAAGCTGCACCCACCGTCAGCTTCCCCCTTCCTGTGGCTCTGGGGAAGGGTGCTTAGCCCGGGCTCAGCCTTGCTGATGTGGGCAGGGCCAGGTGGGTGAGCCTTCTACAGAACAGGGGTGGAGCAGGAGCTGGGGTCAGTCATAGGAGTGCTGGAAACTTCTTTTACTTGTGGAAATAGCAAAGTCTTTATGATAAGGGCACATGTGGTGAGATATTTTATCTCTGCATTTCTGCAAAAACACATGAGAAGGTAAGATTCCCAGTAGGGGCAGAAGCCAGTATTGAAGTCTTTACAAAAAAGGAGTTCTTACTCCAGTCAAATGAAGAATATGCTTATTTTACAGATTTTGCCGTCTCTGCTTTGCCAAAGATATAAAGAGGCATGATCCTTGACTTGATCTCTAGCACACACAAAAGCTCTCACTGTGGATACACTTAGAACAAACCTTTACTTCTACTGAAACAGTTTCAGTGTGTTGGATGAGGGAATAGGGACCTCAGGAAAAAGCTGTGCCAGCAAGTAACATAATTTTGCTGGTACGAATGAAGGCTGTGCTGGGAATGCTGTCAGTACAGTGTGCTAGGACAGCTGCACCGGCAGAGCTATCCTATTCTGGATACAGCCTTGTCTTCTGTTCCAGTTTGTCATGCATGATTTATCTTTCTGTCACCTCTTCAGAACCCTAGGCACCTCTTGGCATAAAAAGAAATTAAAACACAATACAGATGAGTCTGCTCTGTATTGGAGTCTTGACCTTTAATATATCAGGTTTTCATATTGCAGCTTTTCCAGCAAATAGGCTGTCCTACAAGAACAGAGGTGCTTTAGTGATCTGCAGAGGTCCTACCTTAGCCATGCTTCAGTTTTATTTGCTTCCACCTGCAAACTCTCAAGCTGCCTGAAATGCCTTTGAGAGGAGATAAGGTTTTCAGATTGCCTGGGAGATCATAACCATGAACTCCAGCAGTCCAACAAGGCAAAAAAAATTAGCATTAAAATCAGAGAAAACAGCCTGGCAACCCAGATGTTGGAAGGATTGCTTAATGTTTTGTCCTGTTTTACCAGTTTAATTTTTATCAGCCTTTGGGGTTTATGTTTTTCCCCTTGGTACTCTCATTACCTTTTCCTTCCTTTATTAAAGAAAGTGTTTGCCCCTTACTCTGTGTCTGCATTCCTCCTGAATAGACTGGTACATTGCTGCAAAAGCAGCTTTGCAGTCAGACTCCTTAGAGCAATAAACCATCTTAGTTAGTTGTTGAGTATACCAGATCTAAATTTTAAAGATTCAAAGTCACACTTAAAATGCCTGATGTAAATTTTAAGGGGCATCTGAAGAACTGCTCAACATTTCAGTCATAAAGCTTTGCCAGTGTTACCTTTTGACCAGATCGCTGTTTGATTGGGTTTTGGTCTCATGTTTTTCTCTGCAACTATTCATGGTGTTGGTGTTCATTTTTTTCTCCAAGAGACAGACAACTATGTCTTTAGAGAAACAAAACAACTGTGTCAACAGATGGGAGAGAAAATACTGTGTCTGAAATAGTGCTAGGAATAAACCATGTTAAAAATAGGTAGTCTTGCCACAACTGTTTCTTTGGCCAATGTGGAAATCCTTCTTTCCCATACTTGCATGTTATCAAAACTATACTAAAATCCTGCTAGAAAAGCTGCCAAATAAACCTACAAAAACATTGCTACAACAATAACTACCCTCTTCCTGCCTAATTGTAACAGTCATGCTAGTAAAGGAGAAAGACTAAGGAAGTTGTGCTACCATGGGAAAGCTCTGAACAGTGCCAGGGACTGAGCCCTGGCCGGCAGCAACTAAAACACAGCTTTTTCACTTGTGGCTATAGATTTTATTGATGTGACCTTCCTCTCCCCTCCCAACAGTACTAGGACAACACCAGAGGGTTGTCAGAATTTTGCCCTTTCTTAGAAGTGTTTCTGCATTCCTAGGCTTGGAGAAAAATAATTTTCCTGTCCCACAAAATATCTGGGGAAAACCCACAGCAGTTCAGCTAACAAGCTGGGGTTTTTTAACAAGAAAAGTCTTTTCCTCTCCAAAACTGGAAAGCAAACAGAACTACTCTTAAATGTGACTGTTACCAGCAGAATTACAGCTGCAGTTTAGACTTTGCATTCTGCTTTCCATCTGTTGTCTCACTTATTTTTGCTGTTTGTCCTTGCTTTCAGTTGTCTCTTCTGTGTCTCAATTTATCGAATTTTGTAGCTGACCAGTCAGTTCAGCATTATCACTGTCCTAATGGCTGTAAAGAGAGCAGAGAAGCCCTTCACTAAATGAGTTTTTTTCCACGACGCCTCTGTGTTTTGTTTGGTCCATTTTTGTTTGTGCTTGGTGCTCCATGTTGTGTCATCTGGGAAGAGAGAAGATGTTTGCATAATGTGTATTTTTCTGGAGTTGTTTAATTTCTGAAAACATTTATACTCTGCAGTTGGCAGCACCTTTGGGGCAGGGACAGATTGCGATCTCAAGCAGAGAACAAGTCAGTGCGTTGTCAGCAGCTGGAGGAGCTGAAGAACAGGTAGAGCCTGGCCCTCAGCGCTCCCTTCCCCACATTCCCCACAGCCTTTATCTATGGGGACTCGCTTGGGAGCTTAGCAGAAAGCAGCCTCAGGCAGCAGAGCATAATTTAGGGCAGCCCCATGGTGTTTGTAATTGATTCTGATATCTGCAAAGGTAGATAAGGCTACTTCATCTGGGGAGAAGGGCAAAGGCAGGCAAATGGTGCAGCCTGCTGCTGGGCATAAATTCCCCATGACTCCTGCCCTGCTCTTTGCAACAGGCTTTTCCTTTCCCACTTGTCTGCAGTCGAGGAATGCTCCTGGGGATCTGTGCTTGGCTGGAAGTCATCTCTGTTAGATTAATGTTGCTTGCTAAGACTAAAGGAAATTTAAAGGAAAAGAATAGGTTTCAGATTATGTTAGAGGCTGCCCTGTTACTTCAGTCCATCAAGGGAAGAACCACATTCCTTATCAAAGTAGTGTGTTTATTATCCCCACTCTTTCCTCCTTGACACATGAGTGAAATGTAAATGAAGATTCGAAATGCCCATTATTTTTCACTCTTCTTCCAGTAGATAAGAAAAGCTCCCAATTCCCTCTGTGAAAAGGCTCCGTGAGGCTCATCAGCAATTCTGGATGTACAGAATTTCCTATGGTACCTTCTTACCTAATTTTTTTTGTCTTGACTCCTGCCTCAGTGGTCCCTACAATCAGTGGGTAGTATGTATATATATCTGTGTCCACTCCAAGGATATCTCCCATGGCATTTTTTAAAATTTGTTTTTGCTTAACCGATCTGTGGATGAGTTAAAAAGACTAGTACTTCACATGCACGAGTGACAGTTTGATAAACAGCTGAATTCTACCTTCTCCCAGCCTGATGAGTTCCAAAGGAAATCAAGGGAAGTTTTGTGCAACGTCCTCACTCTGTGAAAAACCCATATTCAAAAAGATGCACACTACGTATTCACTTTTGACTTGAGCACGTGCTTTGCTTTGCTGAATTGACTTTACTGATTAGAGATAGAATTAAGCATATGCTTAAATGACTTGCTTAGCTGTGAATGAGGTTGCATAATTTCTCTACCAGAGTTTTCCTCCCAAATCAGTGAGAGTAGGCTTAGGCTGCAGTGACACAGAGGTGATGCAGTTGTACTGGGCAGGATAAGCCAATTAAGACTTATGCCCTTTGTATTGTAAAATGAGGTTTTGCTTTTTCATTACTGCCAGTTTCAAATTATAGTTGTGAGTTGTGGTCAAGTGAATATGGTTTCATGGGGCAAGTACAGCAAAATATTTTTGCTTCAGCTGTAGGAATATATAGCTAAGAGCTCTTACGTAGCTATGTCCAAGCTAACTGCTGTTGCATTGCCTTGTTTTTCAAACTGTTTCATTGTTGTGTTGGGCACAAAAATCATCAGAAAACATTCACTGGCAGCATTTAATAACATATATTTGGAACGTGAAATAAAGAAGCCAGACATTGGTGATGCACCATAATCTATTAGTAATTTGTTTAACTCCACTCCTGCACACATGCAATAAAATAGAAGTTATTCAAATAAAACAGATTTTTTAAAAAAATCTTCACATTTATGATTATGTAGGTTTTTTTTTTTTTTTAAACACCATCTCTTTCTTTTTCTGAGAGTCAGTGGTGATCACAGAACATGAAAAACTGCAAACAAAACTAAGGAGGAGTTCAAGTTAGCTGTGGAGCCAAAAGCGTGATTCAGTAGCCGAAAATATCTCTGCGCTTCATGCATCAAACTCAAACACTGTGCTTTGGCAACGCCCCCTGGATTAGAAGCGGAGTTTGAGGTCATTCCTCCTCCAGCCTGCCATGTATGGATAGGGCCCACGCTCATGACAAATTATTGACTTACTGAGCACACACCAAAAGCAGAGTGACATCAGTGCAAGGGATCTTGCCTCACTGAGGAGGACCAAAGACTTCATTGCTGCCTTTCTCTTGGTATCTTAAGACCTGGAGGACCAGAGTGGAGGGACTGGGAGAGAGGACACTTTAAACAGTCTCTCTCTAGATGTGGCAATAACAAGGGATAGTGAGGTAGACCACTTGTTTCCTTGTGAAGAGGTCACATGACGTCCAGCAGAAGTGCTATAAAAGTGTGTGCTCAGACGTGGTTTGGTGGCCCGTTCAGATTTTCAAGACAAATTATCAGCTGCCAGTGATGGTGTTGCACTGGGACTACCAACCTGCAACAACAGCTGTGTAATCCTGTGCTGTACAAGCTGTCTCTGCAACTGTCCGAGACTGATCTCAGCTTATCTGGTCTAAATTCAGAGTGCCTTGAGTGAAGTCTATACTTTTAATTAACACCAGACTCACTGAGCTGTTGGTTTTATTTTATAGGGAACCTTGGCTTAGATTTTGCAGGTAACAACCAAAACTCTGTAAACAGACCCTAAGTCCTTAGATTATTTTCCCTGCTGACAAATTTCTGTTGCTCACAAGCATCACACTTGCCTCCTGCTATCCTGAATGGCTGACCAGTTTCCAGCTTCTCAGGGACAAGTTAGCTGACACCTACTGCTGAGATTGTTCAGCACTATGGCCATTACTCTGCCATGGGCTTCATCTTGCAATGGTCTTTCCATGGAGATGGAGATAGTTTTGACAGCTCAAGTGGTTGCCATGGACTAGTGGGATACCTGCCACATTGCAGCCTGCCTGCTTAGTGGCCTTAATGGCCACTTCGTGTCTCTCCCTCAATTTCTTTGTTGTGCACCTTGCTGCATTGGTTTTCCCCAATGCATGGGTGTCATAGCAGGGTAGTCATTCAAAGAGAGAATGGAAGCCAAGGCCACTCAGTGTGGGAGGTTCCTCGTGATGATTTTGCCAAAGTCTGTTTGGATCCCATAGAGCATGAGCTTTACCTAGAATCCTATCTTGGGCTTGGCTGAGATCTGATGTTTTCGTTTTCCCTGCCCACTCTCGGAGGATCGCCAGATGTACTCCCATCTTCCTGCCAGCTGCCTGCACAAACAGCGCTCTTGGCAGCAGGAGTCTAGGCAAATGGGTTGAGCAATGTGTGTTTGAGGACACTGTGTCAATTGTCAGCTTGACCATTGTCTAAAAGCATCAAGCCTGGTTAGTGAGGGTGCCGGTCTCAGCTGGCAGTGTCTACACCGTTATTTGCAGTGAGGTTATGGACCTATACTTAGGGGGATGTGCTCTTGCTAATTTAGCTCCTGGCTGAAGTGAAAAAAAGTAACCCAAAATCATAGTTCTGGTGGCAGCAGCAAAATAAGCTCCAGTGCAGATTGGGCTCTGAAGACAGAGGAGATAAAGCAGAGAGGCTCCTAAGAAGACATTATGTTCTTGGTTTTAATAAAGTGAATCACCTATGTGTAAAGTAAACAGAGTTCACAGGAGATGTTCCTTTTAGTTAAATTTTGTTTGGATTGCAGAGCCTGAGAGACAATAAAACCACCTCCACTAACACACATACATTAGTAAATACGTCTATTTTTATTTATATAATATGTATACTATGCACATATGGATATATACATATATTTATGTATATAAACACATATGTATGCACATAAATTTATGCATGTACAAATTTGAACAAACTGAAATTTTACGAAGATTTCTTGGTGCTCTTTGCATTAAGATCTGCAGCATGGTATTAGCAGGATACCAAAATGAAGAAAAGCTGTCTATAAAACAAATTTAAATGGGCTATCACACTCGTATTGAGGAAATAATGGAAAACAAAAAAGCATATATACTGAAAAATAAAGCAGGCTTCAAATCTCTTGCTGTTTTAGTAATGAAGACAAAAATGTTTACAACATAGAGACGTTTGATTCAAAAAAATGAATCATATACCTTTTACTTTGGAAGTAGTTCAATATTTGATCCATTAATTTCATCAAACTGGTTGTAGGCAAACATATTTCTGCAGTATTGGGAGCTGCCAGAATGACCTGGAATTAAGAGGGCAAAGGTAGAGTTGCTTGGAGTATTTTAATTCATCTATTCAAAGATGATTTGTGTGAACACATTAAGAATGCCAGTAAACTAATGGGAATAATTTTCTTCCACTTTTTCCAAATTCAATTGCATATGGTATGATTGCATTTGATCAGAGCATGAACATCATTTCACAGATGATTGTCTTCTGGCATTGATCATATGAAGTCAATTTAAAGTATGACATTGCTTTTACCTTCCTCATGTCAGAAGACTTTTTTGCTTCTAGTCTTAGCTGCCATAGCTATCAAATTGTGTGTATAATAAATTGTGTTTTGTTTAGAGAGCGGTAACTGTAAAATATTGCCCATTTGGAGAAAAAGTGCTGCGATTGAGATTGATGCCTGGAGCTTAATGCATCATAGCTGCAATCAAGCAAATTTTAGACTTCTTATTTCTCCCATTATAGACGATAATTCACAGAATTCTGTGGACCCTCTGTGTTTGAAAAGGAGAAGAGGAGCAAAAAGAGAAAAATTAGAAAATTAAAATATTAGAAAATCCACACTGACTGGCTTTACACTCTCCACATATTACAGTACAGAAGCTTTTATGGCCAATTCATTGCATTAATGAAGAAAAAATCTATAAAGTGAGAATTCATGCAAGATGGTTTGGAGTGGGAGATTTGCATATATAGCCCCACTGTTCTGAGTTACCAGCCATTAATTCAAGTTGTTTCTTGATGCACTGCAGAAGTGTGCACATTTTTCTACTCATATTGCCCGTCTCTTCTTTAGTACAAATTATTCTATATAATCCTGGAACCTGGCTGCAATTTAATTGCACCTTACACACCTGGTCAAAGTGAGGCTTTAGGTAAATTCCCAAACCATGGTAAGTTACAGTCTGTGCTGGAATGCTATTTGCTGCAAGCCAGTTAAGAAGTAACACAAGCATGGCTTTATTTGCCCTTTGTACTCTTGAAGCAATTTCACCTGTTTACTGTACTATTTCAGAATCTTTGGATAATTAGCAGTAAAATATTATCCAGTTGCTTTCCTAAAATTTTAGTTTCTGATTAAAATACACATGAGATTTCTGACTTTTTTTGCTTTGGAAGGTGCACAGGAATCTCCCTGTCAACCCCCTACCCTCAACTGACCTTACAGTGTCAGTTTAACAAATATGTAAGAAGTAATATAAAGCAAAGTCTTTGTTGTTGATCCATGAAATTAATTAATTCTTATGGTCAAATGATGCTGATGTCTCTGTTATGTTTTTGTTTCACCACTGAAGGTGTAGTTTTACGACTAGAAAATGATTATAGAGGTTACCAAGGCTGCTAGCAGTCTTTCAAAAGCAGATGGTGTAAGAGTCATTATCAGAGCACTTCTGCCTGTGTTTCCAGGTCCCATGTAAAAGGCTATTCCCTTAGCGTCTGAAATACAAAGTTCAAATTGAAAAAAACTCTTCCAAGCAGTGAGACGTGCTGTGATTTTCATACTCTCATTTCCCTTCTGGTGAGCTTGTCTATTCATAGTCCCAGCAGCTGGCAAACAACTGCAGCAGATTTGGAGAGTCATGACCAGGTATGACCAAACAGAATCACAGAATCATTTAGGTTGCAAGTCCAGCTGTTAACCCAGCACTGCCAAGTCCACAACTAAGCCTTGTCCCCAAGTGCCACATCTGCATGTCTTTTAGATACCTCCAGGGATGGTGACTCAACCACTGCCCTGGGCAGCCTGTTCCAATGCTTGACAACTCTTTCCATACAGAAGTTTTTCCTAATATCCAATCTAAACCTCCTCTGATGCAACTTGAGGTCATTTCCGTTTCTCCAATCATTTGTTAGTTGTAAGAAGAGACCTAGCAGTTCTAGAAATACTAGAAATAGTAGGAAATGCTCAGCAGTGGTGGTTGCGTTGCTGTCTGTCTTTGGTGGGCAGGCACTGGAGGCACGCTCATTTACTTCTGCTGCAAAGAAACAAAGGATCGCTCAAATTTTTACTGATGGGGTGATAAAAACAAATTAGAAGTTCCTGGTTTTACTATCAAAACAATTACTCTGGAAGCTTTATTTAGGCAGCAAAATCCTGTTTGATGACACATGCATTATCTGGGCTACAGAGTTAGAGACTCTGTAGGTTTGCTGTTCCTTCAGACCACGTCCTGTTTGCTAGAACCAGTGCTGCTGTGAGATGGTAGGTTAGTAAGGAGATGCACTAGTACTGCCAGGACAAAACCCTACTGTCCTTAACCAGATCTTGCTTTGGATAATATTTTGCCTCCTTGTAAGTAACGATTAAGCTTCTTAAGTACTCAGAAGCTGATCTAGCCTGCATTGAATGGATCAGAGGCTAGAGTATTCTTTGAGGAACCATGCTGAAGACAGTGAGATTACCACAGCAAGAGGGAAGACATTGAATCCCGTCAGTTTTGAGCTAAAATAAATTAGGGGAAAATGGAATATAGTGTTTCTCATAGATTTCAATTTAAACACTGTCTATGAAGGTGGAGCAGCAGAAGTGTGATTTTTGTTCCATATATGACATCTTTCCCTTATGGCTTTATTCTCTTTTCATGAAAGTCTCCTCTGCTTCTGCTGGGGTGCTACAGAGAGGATTGAGTGTAAATGAGAATAAAGACCCTTGTCTTTAGGTTGCAGATTGGATGAACAAATTCATGATGCATATTAATTAAAAATAACTGTGTGCAACTGTAGCCAGCATCACTAAATCCAGTTAGACCTGTGGAAGCCCAGGGGGATCTACTTTAGGGCTGGAAGGTACCCATGCCCCATCAGGGAGAGGATGCTATAATCCAGAGCACCCCTAGGTCCTACTGAAGGATGGGAGAATAAGGACTCATGACTTCTTTATTGCTTTGCTTTGCTTTTTTTGGCTGGGGCATTTTTCAGGTCAATTGTAAAAGTAGTGATTGAAATGCTGGCCCTGCTAAATACAGAGTTTTGCCCTTGAGCAGAGCCGTGCCAAGGTTTCACCAACAGATTAAAACCATATTGGGCCCTGTCTGTTCAAAGGTTCAAAAGTGGCTCCTGGCTTCCCACCCAGATAATTTCCTAGAAAGCTGCATGTTGGTGTGATAAAGCACCAGGGGCTGCAGCCGGAACATATGTAATTTTATATACTCAGATGCCTGTATAGACTGCTGTTGATGCTGCTGGTCAGTAACACGTTATCATTTGCTATTTGTTTTTGTTGCTGGTAGCAAACATTGCAGGGAAAAAAAGCATAAGCATATCCGTTTTATTGCCAGCTGGATCCAGGCCTGCTTTACCTTTCAGCTTTTGGCACCCTGTTTCCACCAGCTCACATCTGTGCCCTGCTAGCAGTGGAAGTGCCATGTGTCACCTGCCCCGCAGAGGACAGGCTTTCCCTGTGTAAGGGGCAGTGTGGGCAGCCGTGGCACTCGCTGGAAGCAGAGGGAAGTTTGGATTCAGGGTATGGTATGGTCAGGCCACAAATCTGCAAGTTTGGTGTGCTAAGTTTTGAGATTTTCCTGTCCAAGTCCTGTGGCATGCTCCTCTGCCATGACTTGTGTAAATCCTTGAAGAGCACATACCTTCTTCTGCTGTGGTGACCTGATCACCTGAGACGGTAGCCAGCCGGGGCCCAGTGATGCAGCCAGGGCAAAAGAGCAGGAGAAGGGGTGACATGAGCTGCTCTTCTTGCTGGGACCCTGTGCACCCCTGGGGTGCTTCCCCCTGTGTAGGAGCACATCCACCTGGGATGCTCACGCTTGTTGCCTATCCCTGTCACATCACCTGGAATCTCGTATGTGGGCATTCAAGGACACAGGGAAGCCTGAAAGAAAGTGCCCTGAGCAAAATGCATGCTGCAGTTGTCTCTGTGTTCACACCGGTCTTTGCAAAGCTAGAACAGCCAGGCCTGCTGGAGTATGTTGTCTCTAGGAGATCACTGAAGGTTTGTTGCCTCAGTATTGACAAGGTGGGCGTTTCAGTCAGCTCTGCTGCGTACAAATTAGATGTGAGCCTCCAGTTCCTGGTGCCTTGTCTGTACGCCCCAGTTCGGGGTGTTCAATAACCCACTCCCTGCAGGTGTAAACAGGGCAGCCTGCGGCTGTCTAACGTGTCTAACACATTAATGAACAAATCTCCTGTTGCTCTGTGCCTCGGATGCACATACACTCCTGCATGCATGCCTACAGCAGGTCTTTTGTATGCAGAACGTGCTTTCTTTGTGGTCTTTCCCAGAGTGCCATCACATGTAAAGAGAGATGTAAGGATTATGACTGTTTTTCACAGCGTATGCTAATGACTTATTTTCTAAAACAGACTAGCATCATATGGGAAAGGGAATTCCTAGAGAAGATCTCTCTTTTAAAGCACAGTGCTAAATGGGAAAGAAGCAGGATGAAAGACAATCATGTTGCTCTGGTTCAATAACAGGAAAGTATTTGCATTTAATTAAAAATTATGTACTCTTAAGTTAGGATTTGGGCATGATGTTTTCAAAATTAGACAAATTAGGCAGAACGCTTGGAATGACAAGGCGTAAATGTAAAGAAACTACAAAGACACTTCATGCTTTGTGTTTAGGCTGCTTTTTGTATAAATCATGTTTGAAAATACATCATTGTATGCACCTAGTGGCCTTGTATGTCTATTGTTTTCACTTTGGCATATATTAGTTGATGTGTATTCTAGCCTACAGCAAGTTGGAAACCACAGGAGAGCTGCTGATTGCTGGTGCCACTTTGCTCTGATGGTAGCAGGAACTGTCACTGAATCTTTGATGTTCTTACATGTATTGGCGTAGCCAACACCATAATGCCAATTAGGTTATAAAATCAAACAGCAGGCTGAACTGATCACAAATCTTTAATATTTGTTTTCCAAATAGGTGGAAGAGAGAGTCAACAGCCATATTTGCTGGAGTAGTGAACCAAATTGCTTTGACTGGAACCATTACTCACTTGCACCTTTGATGGCAGCAGCCAGGTAGGAGAGCAAAGGAAGGGTGTTTTTGTGTGAGCTAAGGGAGCGGGTCTGAGAGCATAGTTCTTCATTCTCAAAAGGCTTCATGTGGAACTCACCCATATTTATATGCTGGTTATATGTCCTTTTGTTACAACTGAAGCCAGCTCTTGCTGAAATCAGAGACATTTCGTTTGTGGGACAGATTTTCGTTCATTTGGAAGTGATGTGGTTGCTTTGTCCACATATTTGGTTTGCCACTTCCCCTTCTCTTACACAGTTCTTGTATCAAATATCCAGGGACCCCACTTCTTGAACTAAACAAGCAGAAAAGTGTGCTTGTAAAAATACAAGAAGATATGGTGGGTGAGGTTTTTATATCTGAAATGTCTGGGGATTTTTATTTATTTTGTCTTAAAATATAAGTTGGTGATTTCTGCTTGACAATCTTACCATTTCAAGTGCACCATGGACAGTACTGTTCAAGGTTTAATTTTTCCTCTGGGTCTTGAACACTTGGGCACATAGAATCTGCAGTTATGAAAATGCTAATGTTGTTGTATGCAATAAAACCCAAGATAGCTTAAAGTTAGTGGATCCCCAACAGAGGTCTTACTACAGCATCAGATAGTTCAGAAGACAATTTATCTTGTCAAGAAAAGGTCTGTTTTCAGCTACTGATTGCAGCTCCATGTTTATTTGGGTTGGTAGTCACAAGTTGGTCAGTTTTCACATTGACAGTCTCAAAAACTATGCCTGTGTGTGGTACACACAGTTACTTTTGTTGCTGTAGGAAACCTGGAGCACTGAGAAGCTCCTCTTCTCTCATCTTCTCTGTACAGGCACATCCTTGATGGTCAGAGAATTGTTAGCCCTTAGAATTTAATAAGACTAGCTTGAAAGAGTGAAAGGTTGAGAAAAAGGTTGATCTCTCTCATTGACTTCCTCTTTTTTTTTAATTATCCAATATTTATCTTCAGCCATAGGAGCTAGGTGTATAAGGAAGACACTGGAGATTCTCGTGTGATATTATGAGCCCAGGAAAAGGTGTTCAAAGAAAACACAGAACATATTTTGAGATAACCCCACCAGATTTTTCAGAATTATGTGTTGGACCTGTATTTCAGAAATAGTGTTGGACCTATGTTTCATTCTATCTATAAATTCAGTGAAAGAAGGGGTTAAATTGAGATGGACAATCCCTTGAACCTTTGCACAAGCCTGGAACTTATCCCAAATATTCTGCAGTTCAGGATGGTGCTATATGGGACATCTCCTCTTATGGATCCCTCTCGAGGTCCCTGCAATGGAGGTTGTGGGTATCTGCGTTGTTCTCTTTCCCCTCTGCAGTGTCTGGGAGCAACCGAGATGCTTCTGTGTAGCCTGGGATCAAAGTTGGGTGGGCGAGAGGGTGTGAACTGATGGCTGTTAGCAGGGCTGTTACCCCCGCCAGAGGTCCTGTGGAATTTCTGTTTAAAATTCAGCAGGAAAATAAACTGTCCTCATGCACCCCTGAGCTCTGTTGCCAGTTTGGAAAGCATTAACAGCGTGTGAAATTTATAAGGAGGAGTAATGGAACACTGCTGCAGTATGGAAACCTGGCCATGTCCTGACTCACCAGCAGGATTTAAGTGGAAAACGGAGAACTTTGGTACACAAGAGTATGGTGGCCAGCCTCTGAAATGGGGTTTTAGCATACATTTTTCAGATTTTGTTAGCATGTAACTTAATGGCACTTGTGTGCATTGGGCCCTTATTGCTGTGGCTCTTGTGCACTGAGAACTCTCCCTGATAATGTGTCAGCCAAGTAATGGCACACTTCGCTTTTTGTTTGGAACAATTGAATTTTAGAATAGATGCTCTCAATTAACGTAGTTCAAACCAGTGTTATTGTAACTATGATGATATGTACCACTACCTCGTGTGCTAAGGATATTAAGGCAAGCACTTAATACTGGTAGGGTAGTAAATATGCTGTACCAGCTAATAAAAGGCTCCCATTAAGAAATGGAACCCTATTACAGCCCACTTTGCAGGTAAAGGCTTGCAGTGTGATTCCACCACTAGGTACGGTGTGGTAGGAAGGCACATTTTCTCCAAGGACCAGAGCATGCAGTGGTGCCAAACCAGGAGTCCTAGGCATCCTTCAGGGAACATTTCCTGCAGCTGAGCAGGATTGCACAAGCTGTGGTGTGGAGGACTAGCTGCTTTATTTTAGCTGAGAATCCTTAGAAGATACTGGTCCTGATTCTCTACTGCCTGAAACATTTTGCTATTTATACCTGGGTAAAGTGAATGCCGAGCGAGCATAAAATGCCACTACGCTGGTGCTAAAGAAGCTGTTATCCACTTTGCCCAAATATAAATGACTATGCAAAGGGTGAAGCAAGTTCAAGGTCTCTCTTTTTTGTTGTGACATTGCCCCTAGATCCTGCCGCTCATTGCTGACAGTGTGAACAGAAGGAGGCTGCATCTTCCTGTAGGTTTCAGCTCAAAATGTGCAAACTCTGGGAACTGAGAGCACTTGCTTCTGGTCCCGCTAGTAGCCAGAGAGACGCAAACCACGTTTCTTCTTCCACGTCCCGGAGGCAGCCGAGCAGGGTGGCTGGACAGCAGATCCATTCGTCAGTTCCCTGACAGCTTGTGGCGGCGGCGGGGGATTGGGGGTAGGAATGAGACTCGAAAACGTCCACAGGAGGCAGAAATGGGCACTACGCTCTCCAGGTTCACAGCTGCCGGGCACGGAAGGCCGCGCTGGCGGGGCAGCGGGCGCGGGAGCTCCTGCGCTGCGGCGGCTCCGGCGGGGGCGGGCGGGATGTGGAAGGAAAAGCCCGCGCCCGGCGCAGCTGCCGCCCACCAGCCCTCGTCCCCTCGGGCTCTGCGGCACCCTTCTGCAGGCGGCGGGGTGCGCCTGCGGGGAGGCGTTTGTCTTCTGTTTATTTCAGTGTCCCTACCCCAAAAAAACAAAACCAACCCCAAAAGCCATAAAAATCAGCTCTTGTTTAATGAAATCTAACAACTTCATTCGCCACCCCCCGCAATATGTGGCCCGTGCAGCCGCGGACGGCAGTACACTGACATCCCGCCTATTGGAAGGACACGGTCCTTGAAATCCTCTGGCACCGCGAGCTACTGCTTTCAAACTAGAGCACAGACAGATAAGGATATCGTGAAGGAGAAATTTGGCGTTGTGTATTATAAAACCGAATCCTTAAAAAACCTGCGTTTTTGGCAGTATTTCATATCTTGTAAATAGAACCCATATATATTCATGCGTATTTTAAGCAGAATGTAGTGTACCGCAATTTCTGCCATCTAAGCAGATATCTTGGTAGAGTAATTTAAAAGCAGAGCTGTTTTTTTTCGTAGCCAGCACTGCACCGATTAAATAACAAGGCCAGCATCCTCTGTTAAGCATCCTGGCCCAGGGGCTCCCGGGTGTCCATATACCTGCTGAAGGCAATGCAGGAGTTCAGGAGTTAACCCAGCACAGGGTGAAGGCATCAGTGAAGGCTCTCTCAGCAGAGCTGTGTGGGGATGGTGTGCTGCAATGCACACTGCTGTGCAAGAGACACTTTTAAAAGGCAAGACATGCAAATGGTCTTGAAATACAGGCAGCAGGAAGGATTCTTTGTAATACCTGGATAAACCTCTGTATGTTTCATTCCTTTATAATTCTGCAAGTAACCTACTTTTTGCTAGGGGTAGGTGGTCGTAACAGCATGAAGACTGAACCACTGAACCCCCCACTTGATGGCATTAATTTTATATACTTCCAAGACATGTATATACCTATTTGCATCTATATTTCCCTCTGTCTAAAAATATCTTAAAGTTATAGATTTGAGGCTTACAGCTTCAATTAAGACATAGAGTGAACAACTGCTATTTTAAATCTGCCAGTGACATATATGCAGAATTATTGTTACATACCATGCTGTAGTAACCCTGAATTATTTCAAAATATAAGCAAGACACTATACTACAATGTCAGTCTTTAAAAGTAATCCTATAAACCTTGCTGTGTTCTTATCAAAATTTGAAGAATTTACATTTTTGAAAAATTACAGTCCAATGCCCTGTGCAAATCTGTGTGAGTGAAGTCTCTTGCTCACTGACACTTTGCTAAAAAGTTCTGAGACTACAAAGTTTCAGCCAGTTGGGAAGCTCAGATCCGCACTAGCAGTTACCTCCAGATGGCTGCACTTTCATTTGGTACTAAGCCTTCTAGCATCTCAGCGTTTGCATGTTTGGGATGGTGATGTGTACTGTTCCACTTGTTTTTGCCAGAAAATGTACAGGGCATTGTATGATAAGTTTTGACACATGGTATAGCTCAAAAAAGAGGTGAGAAAGAGAGTGTGGGGAGAGAGAAGGGACAAGGAAAAGAGGAGGACAGGAAAAGAAAGGAGTAAGAAAATGCAGCAAAAGAAGTTTATGTCAGTGTAATGAATTCAGCCTGACTGGCAAATACAATCTGACTGCAAGTTGTGAATTTCATTGAATTTGATCCAAGAAAGACACAGCTGAGCAATCTGCAGGAAGCAATCTTTTCCTAGAAGTATGCAGCTCCAAACTGTACAAATTCTTCCACTGGTCGTAAAATGTCTGTCTACCACTGAACCTGTGCAATCAGATATTTTTGAAGAGAAAGTGTTGTGCCGAAACAGTCAACTAAAGAATAACAAAAAAAATTCACTAAATGTAGAATTTCAAAAGAAGAAAACCTATATAATTTGAAGTTGGCCAATGAAGCCCTAGTGATAAGGACAGTTAATCATTCTGGTGCAGCTGTTTCCTGACATTTCTGCAAAATGTTGTGGAAAAATTAATGAAGGTTCATTCAGTAATGTTTTCAAGCTTGGCTAGTGGAAAATATGACAGTATTTCCATCGTCAATTAAGAACAAGCAAGGCCTTTTTTTTCCGTAGGGGAAGTGGTATGCAGTTTGTACTGCACAGGAAACTGTAGACTTGAGAGCAGCTGTGTGATAGTAACAGGTATGCAGAGAATATGGAGAAGGGCCCGGGCCCTCTTCCCTTATCACATGTGCTTCAGTGTAGTAGAAGTAGCTCTGTTATGTACTGGAAATACGGGATACTTACGCTGTCTGCCATGTGGGGTATTCCTTCAAGTGTCTGGCTCTGAAAATAAATGCCCTTCTTGTCACTTCAGTAACAAAACTTGCATTAATAAGGTTTTCATTGCAATTTTATTACAGTGATGTCAGAAAAGACTAATTCCTTCGGGTGGAGAGAGAGAGGATTTTTTTGCCCATCTCTGAAATTCAAGTTACTTGCAGTTTGAACTCGGGGTGTCTGGTTGTCACAGCCGTGCAGCATGCCTTGGTGAGCACATTTAGGTGCTGTGCTGCCTGGGTGTGGAGCAGCAGTAGGGCTAGAGGGGAACTCGCTGGCCTCGTGTGCAGTACGGACAGGAACCGTGTGTGCGAACTCGGTGTCATTCGTGTGTACGTGGTGTTGCAGACAGCCCAGAAGCGTGTGGAAACACGAGTGTGGCGGGGGGGCATTCCTGTTGCAGAGCAGCATAGCTGAAGGTTGCTGTAGCAGCTGAGCAGTGGCCTTTGTCCACTCCTTCACCTTGTAGCCCACAGCCCCTGGCAGGCAGCCAGCTGCCGACAGCCTCCTCCAATGGCACCTTGGGGCTCCTACTCCTGCCAAAGCTCCACTGCACTTGAGCTCCTCCTGCCCAAATCAGTTTGGGGTATGCTGGATCCTCTCTGCACTTGAATAGGCTGTATGGAGCAGAAGGTAGTTGGGAAAGAGACAGTTTCACTCTTGAGAATAAATTATGAAGACGAGTCCTATACAGTCAGTAGCATTAACTTTTTTACTCAAAGGATTCTAAATTTTATCTTGTGTTAAAAATGCATTAGTGTGAAATGTCCACGTCTGGTACAGAAACATTGTAAATCACTGCAAATGTTTAGGTGAATGATTTAGGTGCTCAGTATCTTTCTAGTACCTTTCTGGACTGTGAGGTTTTGTACAAGCCTGCCTCCAGTAATAGTTCTCTTCTTCCTCTGACTTTCTCAGATACTTTGAGCCCTACCATAAATATGATTACTAGCCTGTTTACACGGTATGATGATTCATGCTAAAGTGGTGGATAGAAGATGCATTATAATGAATGGTTTATGCTTTCCTAATATCACTCTGTAAAGGAGACACTTACTCAATGCTCCTCCTGCAAATTTAGAAGACCCTTAGCAAGCTTGCAAAAAATGTTTGTCTTGCTCTCTCTAATGGTAGCTGTAGAGTGTGTAGTTCTTATTGATAGGTTTAAGCCAGTGTAAAACAATTAATGATTATACAGTTATATCCATGATTTGTGACCATTCACCATAAGCACATGAAAGTCAGCCCCAAGTTCTGTCTCCCTGATGCAGTCCACTGTGAGAAGCTTCATTTAAGATTCTCCCAAGCCTGCAATCCCTAGTTCAGGTAAACCTGTTGCCAGAGTCAGTGACAGCTTTACCAGTATCAGAGTTATCAGAGCATTAGAGACAGCTCATATACGAGCCTCTAGTTAGTCTTGATTTGGGACATTAAAAAGGATTAATCCTTCAACCACCCCACCTGTAACCACGTGCATGCTGCCACTGCAGCCAACGTACTCTCATGCCTGCAGTGAGACCACTGTGTGCTGCTGGGTGTGCTTGGGAGTAAGGGAAAGATGAGGGCTTTGCTTTTGCAGTTTATCTGATGTGGGAAATCAGAGGGTGCTGGGTCAAACATGAGCTGCTTTTAAACTTCTCAGCATGAGGGCTGTGCCTACAGCTGCTTAGGAATTTCCCATAAAAACAATTTGTCAATTGAAAGCGGAATTTCCACAAGAACAAGTTTTCCACTGGAAAATTTCCATACTGCTATTTTTATTTTTTTGTTTTCCCATGGAAATCTCCGAATGAAATACTTCCCTTTAAGTCACTTTACTCCATGAAGAAGACCTTTGATTAGCTGATCTGAGCTAAAATGGTTTGAGCTGCCATTAAGTTGCATCTGCCTATTACATCTCTCATCTCATGATGAATGGCAGTACAAAAATTTTATGCTTAAGAAGTTCCTGTGGGCAGATCACCTTGACAGTCTTCATGTCCCACACTATGTTGTAGTCACTTGTGTGAAAAAGACTACTAACTACTGAAGAAGCAATGTCAAAGTGAAACAGGTTCTAAAATAGAGGCCCCAAACCCCGGGAAACCAGAGAAGCCTTGTTCATTTGTGCGCTTATATCTTCGCTGTTTAAACTCAGTTTCTCCAAATTTTGTGTATATTATACAGGTTATTTAACATGTCTGTGGGGGCTGTAAAACTGTTGGACTCCATTTGAGATTAATGGAGAATAAAAAGTATGTTTAAGTGATTGTAAAATTGACTAAGATCACACAATCAAGGTGAAGGACTTTCACGCGTCTCGTTTTAATGCCTGCCCTGACAGCCCCTACTGAGGGCAGCTGGGTAGTGGCTGAGACATTGCTATAGGTGACTGGACACCTGGTGCTGAGCATATGGGAGGGGAGAGAAATGCTGCTGACACCAAGGTGTTCATCGTATCACACAGTGACCTCTTATGGATGAACATTAAAAAAGAATGAATACCACTTTCACTTTTTAAAATAACGGTTTGAATATTACCAATATTTGTAGTAGGTGCTGGGTTCGCCTTGTGGTACTGTGTCTCCAGATTTCTACGAATCTTTTTCTCTGTCTTGCTATCTCTCATCAGTTCTTCTTCCTGTTCTCATTGGCACATGGAGCAAGTTCTAGTCACAGCACTAAAACTTTGGTTATATGCATGGTGACCAGCTGGCAGTTTTCGTGATCATGACTGATGGCACGCACAGAGTACCAGCCCCTGTTATCCCTGAGGGAAATATCCCCCAGGAGGAAATGGGCTGTACCAGAAAGTGGACTGTGTGACAGCTGCTGCACCAGAGGAAGCTCGCTATCAACATGAGGCTGAAGGCAGGTGCGGATTTTTTCACCTGGTGCACACAGGAAGCAGCATGGCCAATGTCTGACTTTCCTTCAGGCAGCCTCCCCTGTGCTTCTCAGAAAGGCATGGGAGCTGTGGTTAAATATTATCGTCTAACCTTTTACTTGCTTACAGACTGAACGGGAGCTAAGTAACTTTAAACCATTAGCTCCATTTTAGGTATCTCTTCTCCTGGATGAAGGGCAGTTGACTCTCAATTATATCTTCCAAACAAATGACCCAGAGTGAAAATCCTGGGCTACCTTGACCTACAGCAGGGCATCGTGCCAGCACATCTGATGCATCCTCCTCTGTCTCTTGTTCTACCCCTCTCATAGGATTCTCTCGAGTTCCCATTCCCCCTTACTCTGTCATTGGTTTGTTTTGACCCTCATAATTTTCACTGGGTAGCCTGAATTAGATTTCTGAATGCTGACAGTTGGATCTGAACCTTCTTCCTTCTGGGAGGATAGGACTGACAGCTTATGGAGAACTTGCTTGACTGAGAAATCAGGAAGGGTTTTTTAGAGCTGCCTTAGTCATTAATCCTGCCAGCATCCCCATTCTTACCAGATGGTGCTGGGAACCCTCCCAGCCCCAAACCCTTCTGCTTCCCCACTGCATAGCTGCCCCAGTGGTGCTGAAGACAAAGGCGACAGATCTGAATAGAAAGAAGAAGGGGCACATAAGGACTGGTCATTAATTAAATTTGTTTAAGTATGCCAACAGTTGCGTTTAGGTGATACCAACATAAGTCTCTGGCATTCAAGGAAACACCAAATAGGCCTTCTATGCTAACAGCAAAAACTTAATTGTACCAAAAAGCTGAACACAGTTTCAAAGATAGCACAATGTATCTCCACCATTTCCACCTGTGTGTTGTCCTTTGGGAAAACCAATAAAGTCCACCTCACTTGTAGTCCCCTATGCTAAAATGGAAGGTTTTCTTCAAGTATAATTGAAACTGGAGTTCTCATTCACATGTTAGAATTTGAAGACTAACTGAAGGAATGATCACAGCAATTATTCACACTGTTTGGCAAGAAAAAAACAATTGACAAAACCTACATTGGTGACAATCAGTTGTATTTCATGGCTGCATTGCAAAGGCCTTGGTTCTAAATATAAGATAGGCAGAAGTTGTTCTGTTTAGTGTGTCCTAAAATTATCCAGCACAGAAATACTTTAAGGAAGTGTAAAAATGAATTCTCAATTTCTCAAAAGGCAGCTTAAAGGGGAAGGCATGCTGATGTGGAAGTATTGAATAAATGCCATCTCGGTAACAATTTTACCAAATGTAGGGAAGAGTCCTACATGTCATGTCCTTGTTATAAGATTCATGGAGAAAATACTCCCACTCAGATAGAAATTCACTGTAAACAGCTCTCTTGCTGTTAGAGTTGATGTACTTTTGAAGATGCAGTGGCTCTTAGAAGGAAAAGAGCATGTTGTGCAACAATGTGACCTTATGTTGCATAGACACTTCCAGTTTTGGAATGTGAAATGTCTGAAACTGGGAGTGGGCGGACAAGAGGTGGAGCCAGTCAGGAGCCTGGGTGGCTGCATTTCTGAGAAACTCTCTTCTGCTGGTGAGTACTGCTAATTCGCCAAGTGCATGGCTAAAGCCCTGAATAGTGCTAAGCTGAACCACTAAACAATATCAGGTTTCAAATGGACATGGAGCTATAGGGTGATATTTTGGAAGTTAATTGTATGAAACCTAGTTGAAAACAAGGCTGAATTCTTTCAGACCCGAAACCACAGCCTCCCAAAATGCGTCAGAGACTCTTGATGCTGCAGCAAGGTCAGCTTCCCTCCCCCCTACCTGTGAGTCAGGACAATTCTATTATAGGAAGCTTTTATTGGAGGCTCTCAATAGAGAGGTAGACAACATGCAGATGGTGAGGACACAGTGGGGCAGAGTTTGGATCCTGTGCCTGCATAAATGGTCACCAACAGGCGACCAACAGGTCAGAAGATCATTTTTTCTGGAGAACAGTGGGATACTAAGGAAAGAATAGTATTTGAGCAAGAGGTAGGTTCAACTGATTTCACCTTCTGTCTAATTAAAACTTGGATTCAGAGTCCACTCAAGCTGGCATTGTATCGATTTCTCAAGGGGTACAAAGGCTAAGTCTTGTGGGCTTAATGCCCACAGTGCTTGTCCACAGTTCCTTCCGTATCTACTTTTGCTGAAAATCACAGAAAAATAATTTTAGAGCAGCTCAGTTCACTGCAATGAGAAAAAGAAAACCAAGGAGGAAACAGAATGTATTCGACAGGTGGGAATTTCAGAGGTGTTATCTTGATTTTCAGTCAAGGCAGACACTTTTTAAAATAGAAACTTCCTGTGGGGTAGTCATCCACTTACTCTTTCTTTTTCTATAAATCCAGATCTGCTCATGGGTGGATCAACAGTACTGTGACTTAAAAATATCCGTGAGCAATGCTGCCCCATTTATATTAGGGTGCCTATAACTTTTTCCTTTAAATTTTTGTTTGTTTGTTTGTTATTGCTGTTATTACCTGGACTGCTCTAGCAGAGTGTTAGCGTAGATGAAATTCCTGTAACAAGCAGTATTTTGACAACTTGGAGCTGTGGTTTCAGATGTGCTCTTCTTTTAATGCTGGCAGATGCTCTGTGCTTCCTGGACTCACTGCTACTGGAGAAGAGGTATCTTACAGCAGTCTGTGATTAAAAAGATACCTCTAGAAATAATTTACTCTATCAGGACTTTTATTATTTCTATGTGAGGTTGCTAGCAGCAGGTAAGAGATCCTGGAAACCAGCTGTAGTTATTTAATTCATGACCTGTCAGAAAAGAAGGTTTTGGTTTCCACTCCGGATGAGCACCTTGAGTGAAAAGCAGAGCATGCAAAGGGCTGACCTACCTGAGCCCTCAGCACAATGGGTAGTTCTGCATTTGAGTGATTTTCCTGAGAGCACCCCATGTGGAGTTTTCCACTTTATTGAAGGCTTATGTTGTACTGGTTTGATCCACTTTCCATTTCGCTGGTGGAACATTTCTATTAACTTTCCCACAAGCTGATTCAGACTGCATAAAAAAGGGAAAAAAGAAAAGACTCAGATTTGATTCCATGGGCGGTGCATTTTATGAGCAACTTCATCATGCTTTGTTCCTAGAGGTGTAAACAACCTTTTCTTTAAAAAAAAGAAAAACAGCTGGATGCACTTTTGGTGTCCCTCTGACTGCCAAGCACTCATTAGTAAACACTCAAGCAAATGGACCTCTTTATGCAGATATGTCTGAGCCCGTATGTGGACCTATTCACACGTGGAGTTCGAGTTGGAGAAAATAAGGCGCTCTCGACAGACTTGCTGAGGCAGTTATCTGCCTGAGGTTACATTTGTGTTTTCCATTCAGAAAGTTTTAAGTCTAAAGGTGGTTATGATGGAAAAAGAACTACCTAAAGTGTAAAGCAAGGCTGTGGTTTATCTGAGCTTTATGATGAGGAGGGGGTGGACAGACAAACCTAAGCAGAGCAGTGTGGTCTCCCAAAAGGGGTGTAGAACTGCCCCAGGCAGAGGATGTTCCTGAACATTTTGACAGCACTAGCTGCCACATTCCCCTTTTAGTGTGATTCAGTGAATTATTTCCCTGATGGATAAGATGGAAGTATGCTTCCTCTGCCATCTGCCTGGTTGCCTGCCGTCCAAACCTGCTCTGACCCATCAGCAGGGAATGTGGGTGCCTTTGACTTCCATTGGCCTTTTTCTGGCCTTCCTCTGCCCTTTGCTCTTTCTGGCAAGGTCCTGTTGCAGTCAGACTGCAGGACAGCAGCCTAAGCGCCAGCATCTTCCAGCTGTCATGTGAAACTGCAATTTGGTTCACATCAGTTCTGTTCGTTCTCTAAGCAGTTTATACAGAATATAAAAGTTCATATCCTATCTTATGATTAGATTTGACATCCTTGAACAGATCAAGGAGAAAAATGAATTGTTACCCTGAAGAAAGTTGTGAAGAAAAATATCAGCGTGATGGCTTTTTTGCTTTTAAGTTTTGCTGATCAGAAATCAGAGGCTGAATTTGGGATCAAACATCCATAGCAATTTTGCACTCAAATACTCCCAGCTTGTGAAGATGCAAACAGCAGCTACTCCAGCTTGCTCTAATGAACCAGCAGCTCTTTGTTGATGCTAGCAAAGCAATTAGGCTCCCTGTTACGCAGTTGCATCTGAGCAATTTGGTTTATTTTACTCCAGCAGACCTCACCAATCCACAATTAAAATGTCATTTTCATCTCACACTTAGGGGTTGAGAAAAAGCTTTTGAAGGTCTTTGTTCCTCTGATGAGCTTGGGAGAGGAACAAAATCAAACAAGGGTTTTTTGTGGCAGGAGTTGGGCTGTGACAGAGACAGTTGGCTACTTCATTATAGCAAACACGTAGGTGGCCTTTCTCAGGTTTTGAGATCCAAGAGAGGAGCTCCGACTTGACTGACATCTTTGAGGGGAGTGGAGTCAATCCTTTGCAGAAGGAGGGTCAGGTCAGCTGTGCCATATGCAGCACGCGCTGACAGTGAGCCCTTTCCTCTCTGCTGCTTTGAAGTTACAGTTTCTATCTTTTTGGCAGGATCAGATGCAAGTGGTTAGATGGCCCTGAGTTTGGGCAACTTAAAATGTCTGTAATTTTTTGCACCTGTTTGATTGTAGTATTTATAGCTCATTTTTACCCTTGCTTTCTTTTTAGTGTAACAGTTACCAGCAGACTTCCTTGCTGGTACTGGTTCCACTCTGAAGGAAAGGCTGAATGTAATTTGGAGTATCATTAGGGTGAGATCAGCTCTTGAAACCCGAGTCAAGTTAATGATGAAACCTGAGTTTTGTTAATAATACATTGTAATTATTACTGCCAGCAGGGCAGATACCTTGTATTTCTCATCTTTTTAGCTTGAGGGTCCCAGTTCCAGTAATCTTGTTCAACTTGTCAGCTCTTCCGCGCCTTGCTTGTGTCTACAAAAGGAAGATGCCTGGTCTCCACCACCAGATTTCCACTTGAGCTTTCCCAGGCAGAGCAGTGTCTCTGCAGATGTTGGTGCGTTACACAGGCTGGGGTGCAGAGGGGCCAAGAGGAGGATACATGATCAACAGATGAAGCAGCAGAACGTTAATAATAAAAGACACCTAATTGGACATGCTCTTTTGCCCAGCAACGAGGACATATATCAGTGCACAGCAGGCACCGGGCCTGCGGCAACCTGCTCCCACCTCCTACAAGTCTTCCTGAGGACAAAATTGCATTATGAGCTGAGCCACTTGCCTGCTGCAGTTGCCACTAAAGCATTAATCCTAACCTTTTGTAGACTGCATCTATGCTAGCACCCCAGAGATGCTGGGCCAGATTGGAGAGGTGACATAAATCATGGTGTGCCTTAGGTGTTGGTGAGTGGGAGGGGAGCGCACACTGGGGAAAATGACACCACGCAGGGGTGGGAGGGAGAAGGCTGTGGCAGGAAAAGCAACCTGCGGCAGGATGTAGGAAGATGTGAGATAGAACAGACTCTCTTTGCTTAATGCCGTATTTTCTTACTGCCTCCTGTAGCTCCTGTTGCAGCCTCCCCTGCTGTCCTGTGCTGGTGCCCGCTGCCTCCATTTGCCCATGGTGGGGTGGGATGCTTTAACCACCTGTAGCCTTTCATTCTGTGGGAAATGCCATTGTGGAACCGCTGTCCCATCTGAGGTGCAGAACACCACTACATCTGGTCTCCCACCCCATCTGTGCCATGTGTTTGTGAAGGCATGAGTTAGGGACTTACTTTAGGACGAGGTGAAATGGCCTTAAGTTGCACCAGGGGAGGTTTAGTTTGGGTATCAGGACAACTTTCTTGTTGAGAGAGGTTGGTCAAGCAGTGGAACAGGCTGCTCAGGGAAGTGGTGGAGTCACCATCCCTGGAAGTATTTAAAAGTCTTGTAGATGTGGCACTCTGGGACATGATTTAGTGGTGGACTTGGCAGTGTTGAGTGAATGGTTGGGCTCAATGATATTAAAGGTCTTTTCCAATCTAAATGATTCTACATTTGAGACAATAAGGTTCCAACACCCATAGTTTAAACATTGGCCAAAGGAGAAAGCCTGTAGCAGGAACTTAACAAAAAAGAAGACTTCATTCCCTGATTTTAAGATTTCGGTCTATTCTACAGAATTTTGGAAAATACTGGAATTTTGGAATGTAATAGTAAGTGTTATATTTTCTTAAGTGTACAAGAAAGATAATTTTTCATTTTTCTAATACACTTTTCTGCAGTTTTCTTAGTTTAATCTTCTCCTTTGTGCATCTTTCTTTAAGTAGGTGCAATCTTAAAATGATAGGAAATGTATTACTGTTGCTTAAACAGAATTTCTGCTCCAAAGCTCAGTGGGGGGATAGGCTGAAGTTGCGATCATTATGCTTTTAACTTTATAACTTAAGATCCCCAAAGTGGTTGAGGGTATGTGCTCCTGTCTCCTATTAACTTTATGGAAATGTACTGCCAGAATATGGTCTTCAGTATTTAAGCCTACTAATGATTATTTTTACATCCATATTTCCTCTAATATATTAACATTTATTCTTCATTTCAGATGAAAATTAAATTGTCTGAAGAATAGTATCACCAACTGATCTGTCTTGCATCATCATGTTTATCTATTCTAGTAAAAAAATCAGTGATTATTAAATTTACCACTAAGGCATAGAATGAAAAGACAAAACTATGATGCTGCACAAAGAGTGCTCTTGCATCAATGGGAATTAATCACAGCGTATCAAGAAAAGAACATGGTCTCAATTTCCCGCTGGAGTTAATGTTAAAAATTTGATCTTATTAACTTCAATTACTTTTTGTTTAATGTTAAAATCAGAGGAAAATAAAAATTGTAATATCAGAATAATCGTTTGGATTGAATCTTGCATGTGAAGTTGGCAGTATGTTACAGTGGGCTTTTTTGCCTGTTGTAAATGAGAGAAAAGGTCTGGTAAAAACCTGTGTGTTTTTGTTTAGCCCTGGCCCCAGCAGAACTGATGGGCGGTATTTGGAGCCACACAGGAAGGCTGCATAATAATGAAACAAACCCCTCTTGTGTGTGTCAGCCAAACGAGTCATGATACCAAATAGGAAAAGCAAAATTGTGGGAGAGACCATTTCCTTGCACAGCTTATGCAGAGCACTAGACAGCACTAGGAACTTGGCATGAGTGTGGCTTCCAGCACCGGTATCGCAGTCACAGGCTTTAAATAGTTGCAGATGTTCTGAGGGGGGCTGTGGGGACCGTCCCTGCCTTCGCTCTGGGAAGCAGTGGGTGAAGCGCATGGCCTGCAGGAGCACAGAGCTGCCCTGGAAGGAGACTTGGCTGAACATAGCTGAACACCTCAGCTGAGCGTAGCTGTGGCTCGTCCCGTTGCAGTCAAACCCACGGGAGGCTCAGGGCTCCTGTCAGGATGAGCAGTGGGATGGTCCGTGTGGCAGCCCAACCAAGGCTGGCCAGCACTGGCAAAAGGCCAAGCCCTCCTGTTCTTGCCCAGGGGGTGACCCTTTGGCTGCAGCCTGAAACGGGAGTAAGTAATGTTTCCCTTCCTGGCAGCTCGTTCGTGCCGGGGAAGGTCTGTGCGCCAGCCTGGGGCAGGTGCGACATGCGGGACCGGGCTGTGAGAGAGCCGCTGTGCCCCACTGCCCCCCGGGCCCCAGTGCTGCCGCTGGCCAGGCACAGCCGCGCTCCAGGGCGTGGGACCTGTCCCCTGCCTTCGCCTCCTGCTGCTCCCTGGAGTTTGCTCTGGCTTTGCCTCTGGTTTTGCCTCTGAATCTATGCCCATAGTCCAGTGGGCTGTTTATTAGGATGTCACAATAGAAAGCTTCCAACTATTTGTTACAGGATGTCAGGATGCAAAAGCCACGCGGAAGATCTGCCTGGTCTTTTCACCTTTACTCTTGTCATAATGTCAGTGAAAAGGGGAGGATTTCAAAATTTGACTTTTACCCCCCTTGTGTTCTCAAGTTTCTCAGGAAACAGGAAGCTGTTTTGCATAAAGGTAAGATTGTGTTTTTAACAAGAAAAGTTGGTGTTAGACAGACTAAATATACCCACACAGTCATACTCAGTGGGTAGTCCTGGCTATTTTTAGGCTTTATTTGTGCCTCTCTTTATTTGCTTTTTTTTAGTGACACCTCCACTGTACCTTCAGCTCATAGTGAGGCACCACTTCCTGCACTGGTATGAAACTGGCAATTACAGCCAGCCTTGTCAGGTGTCATTTATCAGGCATCGCAGAGGGCTGGTTTCAGCAAAGGAAGAACAAAGCTTAATAAAAAGAGAGAGAGGGAGAAGTGTTCTCTTAATAATTTGCCCTTTGCAACAACAGACCCTTATCAGATCACCCACGCTCATCTGGCTGCTGACGCTGTACTTGCTTCATTAGTATGAGCTATTTTTACACCTTTTGTGTCTTTTGAGGAACCGAGTGGGCCTGCTGGCTTGTAGTGATTCACCATCTCCAGGCGAACAGGGTGTCCTCAAACCCTGTCAGTGGGGGAGGAAGGGAAAAGTAGGGGGAAGAGTTCAATTGAATAAGCAAGTCGATTAAGTAGATTATTTATCTTAGGTTGTCTGAGCGCTAAAATATTGCACTGTAGTCTTAAGGAAAATATCCCATGTGTTTTTGGTTTGCAATGAAGCATTTCAGATTGTTAGGAGCTATCCCAAGGAACATTTAGTAATAATTAGTTCAAGTGCAGCTTAGCAAACATGAAGCCCTGCATGCTTGTGCATATACTCTCTGTGATCATTTCCCTGTCTATAAAGGGAATGTTGACAGTTAGACATGGGGACATTTGGGAGTTGAACTTCGTCTTTAAAGGTCCCTTCCAACTCAAAACATTGGGTTGCATGTTGGTGATGCTTTCTTTTGTTTGTTGTGTTCAAGTGTCTTTGGTGTATCACAAGTACCCAAGAGACTTTTGGGCCATTCTGTTAGGTGATTTCACTTCCACTTCTGATAATGGAAAGAAAAACTAAACTTGGTGGAATGAGCCAGGCAGGATGCAGGGGAGGGAGAACCCTGTATGAAGTTGTCTGGAGTTTTTTAAAGCTGAGTGGCAGTTGTTTTCCCTTTTGATGGACCATCAGTCCTGAGAATGTCCCCTTAGACCTGCTGAGCTCTTGCTTGGTGGCTGAAATTAGGATTCTTTGCTGCCTTATTTCATCTTTTCATGGATAGAAGTAATTTGGTGTTCAGTGGTTTAATATTGCAGGTTTCCTTGGAGCAGTTTCAAAAGTTAATGGTATGTGAAATACATACATGAAACTTTAAGATGCTGTGGTGATGCACCCTAGTCTAACCTTGTCTGATGAAAAGTCACTGTGAAACCTGAACAGTGTCTTTCCCGAAAAATGTTTTGGGTTTTGTTGTGTTGTGCTTTATTGTGTTGAGAATCTGTAACTTAGCTGTCAGCTTGGTCTGTCCCTTAAATATCAACAGCTCTGGAATAACAGAGATTTTAAATGTGGTTTCAGGCATTTTGGTAGACCTTAATCTCTTCAGAAGTGTTTGCTTGGGAGAGTGATGGTAATGTTAATAAACACAGTTGATTTATGTTTTGTAGAAAGAAACTTAAGTGCAAAGAGCAGAATTTCATGTATAGCTACAAAATGCAGCAAAAAGCATATGCATGTTTTGCTGCATTTTTAGGAGGTGTTCTGATACAATCAAATATTATACATACTGACTTTCAATGCTTCATACAGTAAAAAAGAACAAAGTAAAATATGGCCAGAATAATTTTAAAGGGTTTTTTTTCTTTTTTTCCTGTGCTAGCCATCCTGAGGGTTGTAAAGAAAGAAGCATTCTTAAATACACAGTCTAATTAATGTATCCTACATTATCACTGTAGTGATCAGAATCTTTGCTCAGTGACTGGATTTGCTGCACCAAAATGCCTGTATTGAGTCATTAGTCAAAATGAAAGATTTTGCTGCTGAGTAGTGACTGTTGTGACATCTGTGCGATATTTAGGATTTGGGGCTTAACAGCTGATCTCAGCTGAACTCTTACAAAGTATTCAGGATGGATTGAAATAAAACTGCTGTGAAGACCCATTCTACTTTGGGGGCAAAAAGTGAAAAAAAAATAGTAAGAACATACTGCTGATTATGTTTAGCATGTGTCTGGTTTTGTTTTGACGTGTTGACCACAGAGCTTAGTAAACAGTGACAGGTTTTACAATAAGCTTGTATAATAACTGGTGTGAGTGAAAAACAGATGCAAGCTCAGGTACTATAAATGTCTTCCTATGCAATTCTTCCCAGGGCGAGGGTTTCAGTCGGAGGCAGTGAATTTGCTCATTCAAAAAGGTGTTTGAAAGATACTGATATTTTCATGGGGAATGAAAGTGGTTTCTTCTGACATGGTGTGAAAGGAGGCATGGCTGTTCGCAAAATCTGCCGCGGTTGCATAATTAGGATTGTGTAACTTTTTAACTTAAAAAACCTCACTTCCCAGAAAATTAAGTTGTATTTTCCCTCTGAGGTGAAAATGCTAGGCAAAGGCCTGATTTTTTTTCTACTATTTCCTTTTGGCGTGAGAAGAATAATTACTTTGTACCTAAAAATGTTGCAATATTTACACAAATTTTGATTTTTTTTTTTCCTGGGAAAACCTGGGGGAAAGCTGTATGATATCCTAACAGGGATTTACCAGTGCAGCTCTATTCTCCCCAGTGACTGCATGTTTGCAGTTCTTGTGTGAAAATAAGGAGGCATTTCAGCCTTTGCATGTCTTTCAGTTAGGAAAATTCTTATATCTGAAAACTTTAACAGTTTGAACTCTCCAGTGAAAATGTTCTTACCCTTCTTACTGTAGGTGATGTTTTATAAGTCTATAAATGACTCCAAACCACATCCGCATGGGAATCTTGGTCTTTGCATACACTTTATCCTTTCCAAGTGCTGCTAAATTCATAATTTACTCAATCTGTCCTTTATTAGGTGCGAAATTTCCCCTTCTGATTAACGCATTTCTTTGTGTTGAATTGAGAAAAAAAATTCTTTAATCTCAATAATTTTCACCAGTTCTTTCAAATGCAAAACTTTCATTGCAATCCCAGTGGCATCACGTAGCATCATTGGTAAGTGTCTGAGCCTTTGCTTTTCAGAGGTTTTTAGCCCTTTTGGGGCAGGGCCAAAGCTCCATTTCTTTTCTAAATGGCAGGTGTGCAAAGAAAAGTAATTCTACAAACAGTGATTGGAAACTATTTGACACTTCTGTGGTTTGGCACAGTATCCTTATGTTGAAACGCTGTGGCTCAGAAGAAAGTGAGATAAGGTTGAGTTTCTGCTGAAAGAGAGTAGCCCAAGAATTAAGAGCTCATTTGTATCTTGGCACTGTTTTGGATACTCCTATGCATTGTTAATGTGTATTTAGTAAATAGTGTTGCTTACTACTTAATTCACCCTTGAGAGACACTCATTCTTCTGCAAATAGCACCCATGGGATTAGGCATCATATAAACCTTGTTTCAGCTGTCAAAATGGTGTTTAAAGAGGACCTTAGTGGTGGGCATCAGTTTCTGACAGTTCTCTGCATGGGAGCTGTTCTCACTCTCATAAGTCACTGTGTACTACAATTCAAAAGAAAATGGGGGGGTGGATGGGAGGGGGTGGGCAGGGGAAAACAACTGTGGTATTTTTGTTGCCTTCTGAAATTTTAATAATACTGGAAGTACTGCCTGTCAGATCTGCCATTGCTCTGCCGTTACATTTTAAGGTCCACATGGGAAATGATTGGTATTTTATTAAACTCTTTGCATTTTTTAACTTGTTCCCCCAGGAAATAAGTACCAGCTTGAAATGATTAGCAGTTTATGTAGTTCTCTAGCTCTCTTGTTTAGTTTCATATCTGAATAATCCCAATCCTTTGCTTTTGTGTAGAGACAGATCCAGGATGTCCATCTCGGAAGGCAGTCAGACAGAACAGGCAGATTTTGTGTTATCTGACATGGTCTGTTAGACTCTTGAAGTGCACAGCAAGATTAGGCAGCCAGAAACAAAATATTTACCTGATCAATTAAAAGCAGTGGGATCAGAAGGATCAATTAACTGCTAATTGATTGACAAGGTTGTTTGACTTGTTGGCTGTTTTGGCATCTGTTTGATAGCAGGGTTTTGTTCAGTTCAAGGAGAAGAATTGTGATTTGTTTTCAAATTCCTACCTATAAAGGAAGTGTTTAAGATTATTTAAACGCCTGCATAGTTTTTTCTCTTTTTTTTTCTTTTAATACTCATCCTGTGGAAATAAGTGTTCAACTGGTCTTTGGCAATGCTAAAGCTTTTTTTATACATTTTTTTCCATCTGATAGTAATGTGTACATTGTGTACGATGCTGAAACAGGAAACAGTGATACACTTTTCAGTGAGCAATCCTTGTCATTATAGTTAAAAGGTCAGTGTTAAAGCATTTCTGCTCTAGACTTCTATGGCTTCTTAAAATACACTCAATTTGAAGTTAAGGTTTTTGGTTGGTGCTATTTTTCTACAGAGAGCGGCAGTTTAAAATTATATTTGAGATACTTAACATAGCAAAAACTGAGTGTTTTGCTGCAGCTGTACTCAAAGCATTTATGATACAAACTAGCATCTCTTAATGAAAATAGCCCATGTTTTTTTACTACTGTATAATTGAACATTTCTTGCAATATATGTTACAATTTTCTCTGTAGACATCTTAGAGGTGTTGGATTAGTTTATTTTCACCTTGTGGCAAATAACTTCAGTTATTTAGTATGTAGGATGTAAAAGCCTAAACCTAAGGGGTCCGACTCTGTTTTTCTGAAGAATAAATCTGGAATTATGTCCTTGGACTTGCAACTCATTGCTTCAGATTCATACCAGGTTAATGTAGAGCAAAATTTGGCTCTCCTTCTTGTTGTTGGAATAATTTGTCTCCTTTTAGTCTCTTCGAGTCAAGTCTTGTATCTGTTCAAAGCTTCTCGAAGTCACATGATTTGTTTCATACTTGAGTTTTCTGTTAGTGTGGGCCTGACTTCTGACTCAGTAGGGTCACGTTCAGAGCCTTGCTCTTCTTCACAGCAAGTACACAGGTTATCAGGTGTTAGGGTACAACATTTGATTTAATGATTTAATTGTTTTCTTAGTTGGTTTCAGTGTGCTTTTAAGCAGACAGATTCCAGTTATTTTCTTCAACATACTCTGATAATGGTCTCAGGTAATAGTTTGAATTATATGAATTAATTAAGGTGAATTTGGTAAAGGCATAAAATTAATGCAATACTCAATACTACCACAATTATCTAAAATGTGTTAGATGCCAATTCTCAATGGCTGAGATTCTAGAACAGTTCTCAAAGCCAGGTTTAGTTCAAGCACTGAAATAATAATTGCACAAATCAAAATGCCAGGTTTTATACCACTTCTAGTTTATGCATAGAATCTGTCCCTTGAAACCAGCAACTACCAGGGACACAAATGTGCACTCATGAGAGTAAAAGCCTGAAGCTGGTGTTTGGTCACAGTGAGGCTGCATTCTGCCCTTGATGTATCTGTAACTGGATCCTCTCAGTGAGTCCCCTCAGTTCCTGGCTTCTTCGGGAATCCTTGTGAGCACAGTACAGCAATGGCAAACAGATCCTGCCCTGTAGCTTGTCCTCAAGAAGCTTAGTACAGTTTGTTAGATCATTGTGTACTGTGTGTACTTGCTGAGCAGTGTTCGGGTTTGTATTGGATAGTACTTTTAAATGACATTTGAAAAAGTATATTGTAATAATTAGTTCAGCTGCCCAAATTAAAAAAAAAACAACCAAAGAACCCTGCAAAAAAACAAACAAACAAACAAAAACCACCAAAAAACCACCACCACCAATAAAAAACCCCCCAAACCCAAGCAAACCCATATGTATTATTCTAACTATTTCAGGGTTTTTCGAAAACTGTGGTTCTCTGGCTGGTTTTGAAGAGTGGCAATACATTCAATAAAGCACTGAAATCCAGAGGGCAGGCAGAACATCTGGGGTGGAACCAATTAACAAATCAGAGCAGTATCTTCAAATGTGAAGAGGTAACAACAGCAGTTACAAGATAGAAAGTGGTAGATTAAAATAAATACATCTAACCTGTTTTAAAAGAGCTGCCTTCTTTGAATTGCATGTGCAAAATGGTGTCTTACAACTCCTGCCAAACTGCAGCAAAAGCACAGGCATCCTCCCATTCCCCCGTAATTCAAGACTTTGCCAAGTGTCAGTGCTGGGCATAGAAATTTACAGTCATTCCTAGAGGTGTTCAAATAGACAGGTACAAAACCACAGTCAGATGGTCAGCCTAGCCCCCTAACCAGGGGCTGTTGGAAGTGCAAAGGGAATCTCTCAGGTCAGGAATGGGAAGTCTTTTTGCGGAACTGGGAAATTAAATTGTTTCTTTTTCCTTATGTTATTAGTAAGTACAATTCAAAGAGAACAAGTGTGATGTCAAGTAGTATAAAAAAGCTTGCAGTTGGTCATCTTTTTTTTTTCAGTTGTGTAAAATGCCGAAACTATACACCCCAAGGACTGCATTCTTTTTGTTATGTTGCTACATAGCATCCTCAGCCCATGAATGAATATATAACCTTGGAAAGAAGGATGAACAAATGCTTATCTATCCTCATGCCAGTTAAATCCTTCCGTTCAGAGGAGCACACTGGATGCTGGTTGAGAGCTCTTCTTCAGATTTAGCCCACCTATGACTTTGCCTATGTAGAAGAAACTATAAATCCACGTTTTACTAGGGATCCCATTATTTTTTTTCACTGGGATATCAATACCAAGCAGTTCTTTGGGGAATCCCATTAGTAGGACAGAGAGAAGCATGCAGGACAGCAAGCTGAAAGCGTGCTGTGTTTCTTCCTGAAAGGCCAGGGGAATTTTCCTCTCAGTTGCAGGTGAGGAAGAGCTCAGAGGTGGCCTCTCTTGTAAGGCTGCTGGGCTTATCCCAGACAGAAACTAGACTTGCCTAATAACGCTCTTGGCAGAGGTCTGTGCATGAATGTAAGGATTTCATAGGAAACACTGCAATTTGTCTGTGCTAACACTTGTCCTATAGAATACAAATTCTTCAGGGGCCAGTTACTGTGGTTTTAGGCCGGCTTTGTGCTGGTAGAGCTGGACAGAAAAGATTTAAAACAGGGCTGGATCTGACCCCTAGTCCTTACGCTAGAGTCAATATTTATTCTGTATGGTGCACTCAGGATTTAGCCTGGAAGACATAAGCTTCCAATTTGTTCACTTTCAAGAACTGTAATATGAGCTACAAATTGAGAAGCAGTAAAAGTAATATTTTGCCAAATTTTATTTTAAAGCTGTTGAGTGTAACCATTTTAATGGTCTGAAAAAAAGAAAAGAAGGAATAATCTTGTAGCTCTGCAGTCAATCAGATATACATCCCCTGCATACAGCTCACAAAGGCACCCTAGTTAAAAAAGGAGCAGTAGGATAATGTTCCTTTCTAGAAAGTTTTGAAAATCTTGATTTAGTAGGTGCATCTGACATAAATACAGCTCCTGGTTTCCAAGTAATCTTCTCATGTTCAAAGTTTTCATGGAAATGAAATGTCCTGTTTTGAAGCAGGCAGATAGCACAGCTAATGTGACTGGGGGAGCTGGCTCTCAGGCCACATTCCTACCAGGAAACCTGGCTTGGCCCCCAGCCAGGAAGGACTTTGCAGCTCCTGTCAAACAATGTGCTCCGTGCAACTCCCATACAGCTTCTGATCCATGTAGGTGGGCTACTCTTATTCACTCCAGCAGAGCTGAGCCATGCCAAAGGTATTAAAAAAATTGTGCACTTTTATCATCCTTAGTTCCTTGGTTTTAAATAGGTAGTACTTGAAATATAATGAGTTTCTGTCTATTGAATAGTATATGTTTGATGAAAAGCAATATTTAAAAGTATATTTACAGTTTTTTCTAAGGAGAAACATTAATCACTTGGAAAAATGGAAGTCTGTTGTTGGTTTAATACCTTTGGCTGTGGATGCAGCCAGATTAGATAGAGTCTTGACTGGATAAAACAGACAGAATGCCAACTAGCTTTGCAGTGTCTTACATTTCTCCAGTTAGGCCAGTCTCCCATTAGGGAGGGAAAAAAGAACAAGAGAAATAGTATTAAAGCCATCTCTGATACAGGATGGATGGCAGCTCAAACCAAACCAGAAATTACTATGTTTGTTCTGGAAAGGGATTTATTTTCCCCAGGAGAGTGGCTCTGGCCAAATTTACGCCATCAATAACCCCTGTAATTAGTCTATACCTGTTTCATAGTGTAGGTTAAAAAAATGTGTAGAATGTTCTGAAATTGCAGGACTGCAGAATGGCTTTAACTCTGTAACAGAGGTCTCAGTCCAGAACAGAAAAGTTTTGGATGTATATTGGCATCATCTTTTGCTGAAATAAAACCATTGCTGTCACATTGCTGTGACTGGTAGATTACTTCTATAAAGGTGCTCTCAGCAAAAGGAGTATGGAAAAGAAAGGATACTCCCATCTTCTAGGAATTTCTCCTTCACCATTTGCAAAATTGCCTAATAAGGAGAAGAGTATTTTTCTTTGAAGATGGATAATAACTTTATGCTCTCTCAGTGATGTGAGTGATGTGAATGTGAGTAACATTCAGTCTTGTTCCTGTTTCTGCTTTCTCTCAAGCCACACATTTTCCTTTACATCTGTGCTCATATATTGGCCTCATTAGTGCCCTGCGATTCAGTGCAGCTCAGCTGCTGAAAGTGGTCGGCCACTTACCTGCCGCTCCCTCGTGAGCCCCTGCCGAGCTGCTCTGTGGTAACCACTTCTGATACGCTGTAACTTGTGCACAAGGATTTCTTTTTCCATTTGGACCCACACTTTTTATTTGAGGAACTTGGATTAGGATATATATATATATTTTAATTATACTTGGATTGCATTTTTCTTTTTTATTTTAGAGAATCAGACAAGAGAGTTATTTTAAAAAGTCATTAGCACATCAAAGCTGAATGACATTAGGGCCTAAAATATTCTGGTTTGCATTTGATAGCTTGCTGTTATTTTGCACTACAGGGGATTTCTCTATAGTTAAAATTAAAAAAATATTTGACTAAACCAACATTCCATCAGTTATTGCTGGCCTAACTACTGATATATTATTTGTACTACTAAATAATTAATTCATAACAGGTGGCATGGTAGTGATTCTATTTGTGTCAAGTTATCAGGCTTTGCTAATGTCCATCTGTTCTTGGAAAGTGTTATTAATGACAAAGAATTAAAAAGTATTTTTCAATTTTTGTTGATTTTTTTCCTGTATAGACTTTAGTTCTTTATCATTTTTTGGTGTCATTCAATGGAGAAAATATGAGTGCTCTAGCTTTTTTGTGATAGCTGCTAATTGAGGATCATTACAATAGTCTATATCCCCTACTCTGAAGCCAATGTTCCAGCTGTTTCTAAAGATCTGTTCTTTAGAGATGCTCTGACTTTTGGCATAAATAAAAACCATAAAGAAATGCTCTCATTGTTGCTTTTCTTATCACAATTGAACAAACATCCTTTTTAATGAAACAAAAGCAAAAAATCTGTTTTTGAGGAAAGATTTGTGAAAAACTGAAAGGGCGAGTCCTCATTTGATGGGAGAAATGGTCTTAAGGCAATGAGATGATGTTCAGGCTCCCTCTTCTCTGAGCTGGTCTTTTCAACAGTACAGAGTAGCCTACAGCGTGGTGACAATCAGAGAGGTGGCAAATCATGGCAGTCACAGAAGTCTTTTAACCATGTATTCTGTATTTCATGTATTTCTTCTGTAAGTTTCTTCTTTGAGAAGGCAGCCATATATTCTTTAGCAGTATCACACAGGTGTTAACTAATTTGGACACCTACTCCTGTTTCACTACGTTTTCTTGTCCCTGAGTGGTGACACCCTGACCAGGAGTTTGTGCTGGTCCCTGAAACATTTAATAAGAGGCCTGGAGTCTAAAAGTATTAGCTGGAGAGAGGCATTGAAAGGGGATTTGCCAAGGGGATTCAGGGATAATCTGGGTTTAACAAAGGCATAGGAATGAAGAGGTACATTGGCAGCTCTCTTTTCACTGATTCAGGAAGGTGAGACTTTATTAGTTTAGACTTGCTGTTATTCATCTATACATTAGAAACCTAAGTCCTTTAAAACTGTTCATGCTTATAGTCTTCAAATGTAATTGCTCAGACCTCTAAGATACAACATGATATTTTCTAGTGGATGGGTAAATGAACTCTCTGCAATGCCTCTACTGTAACGAATAGAAGATTTTCATCATCATCTGTACCTAATATCAAAAATTTCTTATGGCTGTATTTTTTTTCCACAGGAAATTTGAAGATAGTCATGCCAATTAGATGTTTAGAAGATGCAGGTAATTATTTTATACTGAAAAAAACCCCGTAAATCCTTTACCTGTGTGTTTTCCTGCACTTTGCTATTGTTTCTATGAGCCAAATTCAGATTCTCCACTGTAGGAATGAAAAGTATTCCAGTAGCTCTAATCCTGATTTTTTTACCTTTTTCCTTGCTATTGTTAAATCATGACTGTCTTTATAATTCTCATTATTTCATCCAGAAAATGTTCTGTGTTTGGATAATATGAAAACAGAAAGCATAGATTCTACTTCAAATTCAAATGCTGTACTTTTCTATGAAAATCGTACCTCTGAGCTTTTGGTCTTCATAATAGAACTGTGGAAACCTATTGCATTTAAGCATTAGAAATGCACATAGACCTGGATGGAATTGTTTCTACAGTGAAAGCTAAAATGCTAAAGTCACATAAACACAGTCTTTAATACATCCTTTACATCTAGCAAGACTTTCTCACTAAAATTTAACATAGTGATTGGAAGATGGAGTTGGGGAAAGGTACCAGTAGTGCTGTGTTTGAAATGCCTGTTTTATGTCTCTGTTTTGACTGTTTAAAAGTAGCTTAGAATGGTGAACAACACCTTCTTATAAAACCAGTTAGATGATCTAAGGTAAGAAGAACCTCACTTTAGCAATTTTTTAGCAATATTCAGTATATACCCCAGGGAACTCTGCCTAGTGGACTGTGAGAAACAAACATCTCCACAGTGAAGGGCCGTGTGCATAGACAGCCTCTATGTCAGAAGCACCTACCATGATGTGGAAAGATTTCTTCTCTGATCAACTTCCTTTAACTTTAGAGGAAGGCCAGGTGACTAAAGTGTGTGTCTGAGCCGTAGGTGAGTAATACTGGATAAGGTAATTCCCACCCACAGTGTTAGGCTTCTATTTTCAGCAGTGATTTGCTGAAAGAGCTTTGAAAGTATGTGGTGGACTTTCTGATATAAAGCCTTTAAACTGTCCCCTGAAAGCCTTCCAAAGCTACTGTTTAGTTTGGAAAGTGTAGGTCTCTATTTTCTATTCTAGAGCTGCTATTGAGTAGTGATTATGCTTGTGTGCAGTCTCTGGAGCCAGTCTTTACTGTGTCTGCTCACAAAAGGGAGTTTTGTGAAATGTAGTTACCTTTGCTTAAGTCCCTCAGTAATTTCCACGTAAGGCTAAATAGAAGTGCAACTGACTGCAGCAATGTTGTTTAGTATGGCTGTACTAACTGGTGTGTGCGGGTTTGTTTTTTTTTTATTTTATATTTCTGCACAGATAGCTGTGTCACCATGGAAGAGATGAAGAGAACTTTGCTCTAGGAGATCACAAGTATCTCTGGATCGTTCTGTGTCTCAGTATTTAATAACAATGGAACATGTCCAAATGCTATAACAAGTCGTTGCAAATGTATAATAAACTGTTTAGGAAAGTTCATGCCATGAACAGAACTGTATAATACTCTCATTAGTGTACAGACACAAATCTAATGCCTATAGACTACTGCGTGGAAAGTTCCAAAGAGAAAGAAAAGTCTGTGAACTTGCAACAGCCCTGGAAAAATGGGAGCAACAAAACTTTAAAAAGCACAGCTTTGGGCACACTCCATGTGTCTGCACAGCTTTCAAGTGAACTAGCACATAAGACCTTGTGTAACAAAATGGACTCTGGGGACACAGCTATAGGGCAAAAAGCTACCTCAAGGTCTGGAGAAACTGCTAGAGTACCAAGTAGATGGAGGCAAGAACATCCAGCTGTTATTAAGATGAGCACTTTCGGCAGTCAAGAAGTACAGCGGCAACCACAAATAGATCACGAGCAAATAGGAAACACGGCATCAGCACAACTTTTTAGTTCTGGGAAACTGGTATCATCAAATGAAGCTGCACAGCAAGTCACAGAGAAGCAATATCCTCAGCATTGTCCAAGCCCTTACTCATGTCAGCATTCACTTTCCTTTCCACAGCATTCATTGCCACAAGGCTTCTTGCACAACATAAAGCCACATCAGAGCTTGGAAGGCCCTCCATGGCAGTTTCCTAGCCACTTGCAATCAGTTGCCTCAGAGGACTTGTTTCCTTTTCATATGCATAGCCATAGTGGAGGTTTCTCCAGGAAGAAGATTTCAAGTTTGAACCCTGCATACAGCCAATATTCACAGAAATCTTTAGAACAATCAGAAGATGCTCACAAAAAAGAGCACAAACCCAAAAAGCCTGGCAAGTATATTTGTCCTTACTGTAATCGGGCCTGTGCCAAACCTAGTGTACTTAAAAAGCATATTAGGTCTCATACTGGTGAGCGACCATACCCTTGTGTTCCTTGTGGTTTCTCCTTCAAGACAAAAAGCAACCTTTACAAACACAGGAAGTCACATGCCCATGCAATTAAGGCAGGATTGGTACCTTTCACTGAGTCAGCAGTCTCTAAATTGGACCTCGATGCCAGTTACATCGATGTGGAAGCTGAAATACATTCAGATGGTGAGCAGAGCACAGACACTGATGAGGAGACCTCACTCCTAGTGGAAGGGTCTGACAAACTGAGCCCCATCTCGCAGCTCCCACTGGACATTGCTAGCAGGAGTGGTTTTCACTCCTCCATGGAAGAGTCCTTGGTGGGGCCGATGAAAGTCCCCATTTTGATTATCCCTAAAAGTGGGATCCAGTTACCCAGTGAGAGTTCACCATATATTAGCTCTGATATGTTGCAAACCCCATCCTTAAGTACCAAGTCTGATGACTCTCATACAGTTAAACAGCGACTTGCACTAAGACTGTCAGAGAAAAAAGGACAAGATTCTGAGCAGTCATTAAACCTCCTGAGCCCCCACAGTAAAGGAAGCACTGACTCTGGCTATTTTTCCCGCTCAGAAAGCGCTGAGCAGCAAATTAGCCCACCAAATACTAATGCAAAGTCTTACGAAGAGATAATTTTTGGGAAGTTCTATAGGATTAATCAAAGGACAGCACTAACTGTAGCCACAACAAATCAGGAACACAGTTTAATGGGTAGAAAGGGCAAAACAGACCCATCACCTCTTTTAAATAACAGATTAGATATCAAGATGCTTGAGGAACATATTTCTCACCTGACTCCAAGTAAAGATGAACTCATTGACTCCAGTAATTTGAGCACTATTAAATCTACACAAGTTTATCCAGGCAGCAATACAGAATGTAGACAATCCCAGACCACATCATCCATCAAAAGTGAATCCAACTTGTACCAAGTCAGTCAGCAGGGTGATGTGCCTGTCCTTCTAGAACCCCCAGTAGATTCCTCTCCTCTTATTAGAAGTAACTCCATGCCAACGTCTTCTGCAAACAGCCTAAGTATTCCCCCATCTCTGAGAGGAAGCCATTCATTTGATGAGAAGATGACTGGCTCTGATGATGTATTTTATCCTGGGACAGTGGGAATATCCCACCAAAGGATGTTGAGAAGGCAGGCTGCCTTTGAATTGCCATCTGTACAGGAGGGACACTCAGATTCAGACTATCATGGAAGACTAGGGAAAAATATCATTATTGCTTCCAGCAGACAGACGGCAGGTGACAAAGGACCATCCTTAAAAGAGAAGAAAGGAGACAAGACCTTTTATGACTATGATGCCAGTGGAAAGCACTACAGAAAGTGGGAAGAGTTTGAAGCTCAGAAGCAGAACTACAGGGACTCGCCATCCTTAGGTGGGATGAACAAGGGGGGAGAGTTTTTTATTGATCCACTTGGACAATCTCAGTCAGTGCCATCCATGCTTGGAACAACTTTTGAAAACAGAAAGCGCAGGAAAGAGGAGAGTGTTGGAGATGAGGAAGACAGTCCTATGATTTGCAGCAGTACAACTGGCACCCCTGGAGGAATTCAACCTTTGGACTTCGATCCGAAATCCCAAATTCAGGAAGTGCCAAGAAGTGGATTTGCCCTTCAAGGCCTGGACAATGCTCCCCATTGCCATGCAGAGCGTTTTGAAATGTGCAGGCCTTATTTACAGTCTGGAAGTCCAGCAGCTTCTCTGGAAGACTCGTCCTTAACTGCAGAGCAAGAAAAGACTGCAGAATCACTGGTTAGAAAGCCCCCTGGAAATGTCATCTCTGTCATTCAGCACACAAATTCATTGAGTAGGCCAAACTCATTTGAAAGGTCTGAATCTACAGAACATATTGCATGCCAGCAGGAAAAGATCTATTCACCATCTGAAACATGTGAGACTGAGATTTGTGAGTCCCCGATGAGCCCAGACCGAGCTCCACAAACGGAAAATGTTGACACCGGTAAGCCATCCCCATCCCAGCAGCCTCAGCCGTGTCACATGCAGCCCAGGTTGGTTCGCCAGCACAACATACAGGTACCTGAAATTCGTGTCACAGAGGAGCCAGATAAGCCTGAAAAAGATAAAGAAGTGCAGAGTAAAGAGCAGGAGAGACCCACCGAAGAATTCCAGTGGCCCCAGAGAAGTGAAACCCTTTCTCAACTTCCAGCTGAAAAGCTACCACCCAAAAAGAAGCGTTTAAGACTGGCTGACATGGAGCACTCCTCTGGAGAATCCAGCTTTGAGTCTACAGGTACAAGCCTCTCTCGCAGCCCTAGCCAAGAAAGCAATTTGTCTCACAGTTCAAGTTTTTCAATGTCCTTTGAAAGAGAAGAGAATATGAAGTTCATCACACCTCCCAAACAAGATGAATTTGGAAAACAGTCTGAGTTTTTAACAGTTCCAGCAGGTGCTTACTCACTTTCCGTCCCTGGGCATCACCATCAGAGGGAAATGAGACGCTGCTCATCTGAACAGATGCCCTGTCCTCATGCTGCTGAAATCCCAGAGATCCGAAGTAAATCCTTTGACTATGGGAACCTGTCTCATGCCTCTTCAGCTGGAACACCTACTGTGGCATTGTCTCCATCCCGAGAAAGGAAGAAATGCTTCTTGGTTCGCCAAGCTTCCTTCAGTGGTTTTCCAGAGATTTCCCAGACTGATCAGAGCACAGAACAAAGTATAAAGCAGGAGCAGATGGAACATTCACAGGTTGGTCTTCGCTCTTCCCAGCTTGCCTGGCATCACTCCCCTTCCTCTGTACTTCAGCCCATTCAGGTAGATGACTCTGGAAAACAGGCTATTGGCTCTTGTGCTCAGCTTAGTAATAGCTCATCCCATCTTGCCCAGCAACAGGCTCTTGTTGCAGACAGCCCGGAAATGTTAAGGACTCCCTTAATCCAACAAGCACCTTATATTCCTAACAAACATCCATCAGAGCAGCAGCAGCTATTTGCACATCAGGAAAAAGTCCCATTTCCCCCTATTCATAGCACCTTGTTTCAGTTTCCTTATCCAGCTGTCTGCATGGTTCACTTACCACCATCTCAGCAGCCTATCTTGTGGCAGTCCTGCACAGAACCTCTGCACTTCCAGCATCAATTTGTACAACAGCTGCAGAAATCTTATATCAAACAGCCTTTCCAAACAGACGTTCCTCCAAGTTATCACCTGGAACATGCACCAGAGCTTATTGGAAAGAAAGCAGCTGATTATGTGCATGCTAAAGAGCAAGCATACCAGCATTACTCAGGAACATCTGGGCCGTATTCAAAAATGACTCTTGCTAAGTACCAGTCAGACCATAGCATTAAACCAACAGATACCTCCTCTGAGCAGCATCTTCAGACCGATTTTGACTCCCCAAGTGATGGATCTGTACAGCCTTTGCCAGGAACAGTTGTTCCTGTCAGGATTCAAACCCATGTGCCATCTTATGGTAGTGTCATGTACACAAGCATTTCCCAGATCCTTGGACAGAGCAACAGTCCTGCAATTGTAATTTGTAAAGTTGATGAGACAGTTTCTCAAAGAACATTGGCAACTAATGCAACCATGCAAGGAATTGGATTTAACATAGCTCAGATGTTGGGTCATCATGGAGGACTAGAAAAATATCCTTTGTGGAAAGTGCCGCAGACACTTCCGCTTGGACTGGAGCCACCAATTCCCTTGTGTTTGCCTTCCACTTCTGACATGGCTTCTACCCTGGGAGGAAGCAAACGAATGCTTTCCCCTGCCAGCAGCTTGGAGCTCTTCATGGAGACCAAGCAGCAGAAACGAGTCAAAGAAGAAAAAATGTATGGGCAGATAGTTGAGGAACTAAGTGCAGTTGAGTTAACTAACTCAGATATAAAGAAAGATTTTCCAAGAATGCAGAAGCCTCAACTAGTAAGGCAGAGCTGTGCTACTGAGCCAAAAGAAAGTCTGCCATCCATGTCATCCTCTTCATCGCTGTCATCCTCATCATCTCAAGATTTCCCACCTGTCAGCATGGCGGGAGCTGATGCATTCCCACTGAGCAGAGAGAAACTTTCCAGTTTTGATTCCACATCACCGGGACAGAAGTCCAGTGGCCCATCTGAAGGAAGAGACTCACCAGAAGAGTTGGATGTGGATGAAACAGCCTCAGATATGAGCATGAGTCCACAGAGGTCTTCATTGCCACCAGGAGAAATTCAGACAGAAGACCAACTGAAACATCAAAAATTACCTCTTGGGATGTTAGTCCAGATGTCATCTAATACTGTTGGGAAAGTCACAGCCTCAACCATTCTCCTGACAGATGTAGCAGATTTTCATCAGATCCTTCAGTTCCCAAGTCTGCGTACTACGACTACTGTGAGCTGGTGTTTCTTAAACTATACGAAACCCAATTACACTCAGCAACCAACCCTCAAAGCTTCTGTTTATGCTTCATGGTGTATAAGTTCATGTAACCCAAACCCATCTGGGCTAAGTACAAAGACCACTTTAGCACTTCTAAGGTCCAAGCAAAAAAACACCACGGAAATCTATACCCTGGCTGCTATGCACAGACCTGGAGCTGGTAAACTGACATCATCAAGTGCATGGAAGCAGTTTGCTCAGGTAAATAATAAATTTTAATAAAATTAAATTCGTATCTGTTTATATGAGAAATTTCTAGTAACTATAAAATGCAAGTTAATGATTTTTTTTTTTAAAGATTCCCCATTGGGAAATCAGCCAGTGACATCTTCCCAAAACAACTTTTGAGCCTCAGTTTATCCTTCTGCAAACTCTGCTACTTCTGCTGTCTCTGTCTCTGTCTCCATTTTCAAAATCAGATGTAAAAAGTGAGGCTTTTAAAGCCCTCCCTTCATGTGTGCCAGAGCCTGATACATTATCTCCTTTTATTTTGCCGTTGGTTTTTCCTGATTTAAACAGTGTCAGACACAAACATCCACATGTGTTTGTAAGAAAAGATTAAGCTAAAATTGAGTAAGGATCTTCAGATCCATTTAATGTCTTTTACATATTGACTCTTCCTCACAGATTAAGCTTTTGCTAACGGTGCCAGGGAAAATTCTGTAATGGCAATATATTACCTTCTGAGGCTTTTCCATGTCTATTTTCCATGTTTTTTTTTTTTCTGAGGAAAGATACAGTATTGTCTTTTCTGTCAAGACTCCTGTAAAAATTTGTCCATGTTGCCTCTTCTCTTATTCTCTGTCAAATTAAATGGGACAGGTTAATTCATCGTATAGAGTTGCACCAAAATGAGAGTTTGGTTTTGACCTGGTATGTTAAAAGTATTTGAAATGAAGTGTGCCTTTATTGTGTGCTCCAGCAGTAACACCCTTCCTTGACTTTGTTCTACAGATGAAACACGAGCCATTCTTCTTGTTTGGCAGCAAGCTTGAAAAGAAAGTAGTGGGGAATATTATAAAAGAAAGAGTAAAAGGAGACATTCATGGAGATAAAGACATTACATCCAAACAAACTGAGCCGATACGAATTAAAATCTTTGAAGGAGGGTAAGAAAATATAACTGGAAATTTCAAGCTCAGCCTGTCATTTTAAAGGCATTTGAAAATGAATATGAATGAATTAGGATGTGAACAGTCTCCTGTATTCCTGCCACATCTTGTAGCTCCTAAGTGTCTTCTTTTTTGTGTGTTTGTCAGTCTTTAAACGCACTGCAGGGTACCTGTACACTCACTTGGGTCTCTACTTCACTATTAAGACAATTGTTTTCCGTCTGTGTGAGAGCACTCACTCAAAATTGTTACTTTAACTCTGTAAGTCATAAGGAAATGGATGAACTGTTAACATTTTGTTATTTTCTATACCATTTCTTTGTATTTAATGACTTCGATGAGGATGTTTTTCCATTTTTAGGCACTGTGTACTTCCACTCAGTTAAACGGATTGACCAGGCATGCTTAGTCTTATTCTTGTAATATGGTATTATTTACTGAGGTTGGATTTTGGAGATAAAACATAATATGCCAGTGAAATCTATGGCATCTAAGCCTAATCCATAGATCTGTCATGTATGGCTGATAAAATAATGTTTAATTTTACTGTGGCAATCTATCAGTCAAGTGATAACAGAAACAAGTAACAAAGAGGGGAAAGCCAATTAACATTGTTTTGAGGCTTATGAAACTTGTTAAGAAAAGAAAATTAAAAGGCACTTGTTTGTCTCTGCAGTTTACTCTAAAATGGAAGATATTGTTTAGTTTCTTTTACAGAATTCTGACACAATGCAATTAGTTTGTTAGTTTTTAGTAGCACATAGTCAGGTGGTTAAACAAGATGTGTCTTTCAGTCTTGCCGAACTCAGATGGTCTCACAGCACTCTTTTATTGAGGTAACTAAATAGGTCAGGAGGGAGATGTGAGAAATTCATACATCCATTTCCTTCTGTCAGTTTGTTCCCTTTAAAGTCGCAGTTGTCCTTCACTGACTTTATGTTTTTGTCTAAGATTGAATAGTCTCCATGAAGTTACTATTACCATTTCTCTGTAGTCTGCAACACTGAAGGAATATAGCCTACATCTTGCCCGAAAGACTGAAAAAGTTATTTTGGGGATTTTTATAGGTGTGCCAGCCCAGACACCCTTGTCCTGACTGTTCTCTGTAGTTGTACCTTGTCCTAGTACCTAAGCCAGTAGACTGGCTTTACAAGAGTGACCCAAATTCAGTGGTGAGCCTAAGTTTATAAGAAATTTAAAGAGCTTTTGCTTCAACTCATACCCGCTTTGAATTATAAAATTTGCCTGCTTCCCACTATGTAGCATTTCTGAATTTGGATGACCCAGCTGAAGATAGTCTGCCTTGATATAAGCTGCAAGGTCAGAAAAGTAAAAGTGTGTTAAGAAAAGCAACTTAAAGGAGGATTCAGATGAGTGTGAGCTACAGCAGATCACTCTATAAAAAGCCTCTACTATCTAGTACTTTCTTTAAGAAATTTTGTGTGTTACTTGCACTACCTTAAGTTTTCCTGTACACCAATAAGGTTTATGAAACTATTGGAGTAAAATCACATACAATATAATTCACACTTCACCTAGAAATGTCTGCTAGTAATACTTGGCTATGTTTAGATACACTTGGAGTAAAACAAAACATAAGAAACCTTGATGTGCACATTAATTTCTAGAGTGGGGAGAACAAATAGTCTGTGCAATAGACTGGGGCTTCCTCAGTAGAAACATAAAACCTGCAAAACTACAGTAAATGAGGTGATGCAGTGTTAGTAGGTCCACTCTTTACTCATGCATCATAACTTTATGGTACATTTTACAAGAGTTATTTGTGGAAGAATAGATTCTTTCTTTCCATTCTAGACATTCACTTGCCTATTTTTTAAATCAATGTAATATACCTTAGATATTACTGTCATGTCTTGCATTGCTTTCTGTCCTGGTTATTGAATTTGTCCTTCTCTTTGAGTTATTGTTTATGATTTCTGAAAGCTAGTTTTTGACATGGGTGGGTTTCTGTGCTTGCTTGTTCTTGGCTGTTTGTCGAGCTATTTTGTTCTTCTTTCTTCAAGCACATCTTCATCTCCTCTCAGCATGTAGTGCAATGAACTATATAGCGAATGTCTGTTGTCTTCGTGTCACATTTTCTCCCCTGGACAGACAAGCATGGATGGTCATATCTTGTTTCAGCAGGATAGTTTCATTTTGATTTTCGGTTGCCACGGGGAATGGGTTTCCTTAGACTTTGTGATTGCTTTTGTTTCATAGGTGTGAAGAAGGTAATTTAGCTGAGAAAGATCTGTGGTTGTCCACTTTTGGTTTGTGGGAAAGCCTATCCACCTGGCAGGGAAGTGCAGCTCTGGAGCTGCCTTGTGCCAGTGGGGTGGGACATTTGTATGGCAGCTGGGCAAAAAGCAGATAGCTGGGGCTGGGGATGAGTGAGAAGCTGAAGAAACAGGATCAGAATTGAGGCAAAAAGTAGATCACAGAATCATAGTAGTTGTTATGGTTGGAAAAGACCTCTAAGATCATCGAGTCCAGCCATTAGCCAGTACAACCAGATGTCATAGCACATCACCACCTTGCATAAAGCCCATCAAGAGCATTTTGTAAGCATCGTAGCAGAGGGAGTTTGGAAGAAACTAGCCACTGCATTATTACCACTGGCAGGTGGCTTGATTCAAGTGAAATTATCTGAATCACAAAATCTGCTCTCCATCATCTGTGACTGCAGATGTGACTGATGGGATATGAAGCAGTATTCCTCAAAGAAAAGCAGTAATTTGAAGTTCAGTACTTGCTGCAGTACAGTTAGTTACTAATGGTGTGCAAAGAAAGGAGGGACAGGACAAGCATGCCTGCTTGTCTGACACCTAGCTTAATGCCATTATCAGCTGGCAGCAAGAATTCACAGTTTGCTTATGTTTGTTCTTTTATATCTATCAGTAACATATTCTAATTGAAAAACCCAAATAAAATAAAATTTTGGATAGAAATGGCAGGACTCTGAGACTTGTTAATGCTTCTTAACTCAGGAGTCCCATCCAAGTCAAACTCAGAGCGCCAGTGACCAAAGTCCTTACATGCATGTTACATAGTAGGAAGGAGGAATTGCTCAAGGCTTTGAGAGAGGCACAAGTCAGCAGTAAGATCTAATATTCCTGAGGTCTAAAAGGTAATCACCATAGACTCAGACTTCTGGTCTTTTAGTTTTTGCACCAGCCCTTCTTTAAATGTCGAGTTTCTGTGTGTCATTTCTCTTACAGTCATTGTTATGATGAAGCATACTTAAAGAGTCAAGGTCAGTTGTGGCCAAAAACCATCTATATGAATGATGAAGAGACACATGTTTTATCATTGTCTTTGTGTCCAGTGGGATCTGACAGGTGACAGAAGCCAGTGGAATGAGGTCAAGCAGAAGAAGAGCAGAGATGGAGCAACAGAAAAGCACATGTAATAGCACAGCATTTATCTTACCAGTATCAATCAGGAGTGATATGGTAGACTCCATCCCAGCAAAATCAGACTGTAAGGAGAGATGAAGAGAAGATAAAATGGCAATATTTCAAATAATAATGGGCTTTTTTTTTTTGTCTGTGGGAGAAAGCCTGGAGTTAGTTGATGAAGCAGTGGATAGAGAGATGACTAGCAGTCGTTGGCATGTGTATGTGAAGGAGAACCTGGGAAATGGGGCAGACAGACAACCAAGATCCCAGAAATGTTGTATAGAAAACCTGCTAGAGAGATGACTAAATACTGAATTACATTAGACTATGGCAGTTTAGCCCATGCTGCCAGGGACAATGAAGGAAATAGGAGAGGGACAACTCTGCTGGAAATGAGATGAAAAAACCTGAATTTAGGCATCTGCATTTGAAAGAGGAGCTGATGTGTTTAATAGATAAGAAGATGGACTTGAGAACAGGACACTGTTTTATGTTTTTCTAAGATATTGACTTCAGTATTTATATTGCCCATGATATAGCTAAACATATGGGAAAGTGTTCATCTAAGAAAAGCACACTTGAAAAATGTTTCAGCTCTGTAACCCAAAAATTGCCACTTTTTTCATGTAGAGTTATCATCACATTAACAGAATCTTTCACACAGTCCCTTTTTTATTTAAAGTACTGAATGTCAGTACCAACGATATTTTGTGGGCTGTGCATCCGCAGAGTGACTGAAAGTACTTTGTGCTGCTTAGGGAGAGGGCAATGGAGGACAGAGGGCAGAAAAAATATTATTTCACAGTTCTTGCACTTCCTGGATTTTACTTTGGATGAATGAGGATGGAATTCTTCCCCAAAGGAATGCCCAGCAGTCTTCAAACCTCAGAACAGTCTGAGTAGATTCCTTGGACTCTTTTAGATTTCAGTATTAACAATTTAGCACCATAATAAAGGCAATGTACAGCTTTACATAGATTTTCATATCTTATTTATTTTCTGACTACACACTATGTGATCAGCAAAAACAGCGTGGAAAGCTTATGTCTGTGCTAAGAAAAATTCCTGTAATAGCTGTCTTCAAAGTATCCATGTTTGACATTTACCCTTTTATTTCTAAAGCATCACATACCTGAGTGAACCCAACTCAGTGTCTCTTTAGGGAACGATTTATCTTTGGGAATGTCAGGCGTCTGTAATGTAAATACATACATCCTTGCTCATCATCTGCATTCCCTTTATGCTTAACGGGAAGAAATGGGCATTTCCAGGATGTGATTTATCTGATCCCAAGGGATAAATACACTAAAATAGTTAAATGAACCATGCTGCAAAACAACGCTCTTTTCAGTGGTGGTAAATGTCCTTGCTGTACGAGACTACAGTGAGCTGAAATAAATCCAACCTGCAGGCTTATATTTGGAGTTGTGTCTATAGGAATGGTTTTTCATTGGTTTCCTGACAAGGTGTTTATACTAGTCTCATACTGCAACCGTTGGTCTCATATTGTTTAAATACACTGGGACCAGTACATTCGCTGAAAGCCAAATACTTTATGAGTTCCAGAGTGAAAATTCAGTAGTTCCTTTGGACTTCTGTGAGTTTGCTTTGATGATGAGGATCAGATGCATAGAAGTGATGTTTGTGCATGTGTGAGACCTAGAGTCTGTATGACTTAAATACTTGCTCTCTTCCAACAGGTATAAATCAAATGAGGATTATGTCTATGTCAGAGGTCGTGGCCGAGGAAAGTACATTTGTGAAGAATGTGGCATTCGCTGCAAAAAGCCAAGCATGCTCAAAAAACATATCCGCACTCACACTGATGTCCGGCCTTATGTATGCAAGTTGTGCAATTTTGCCTTCAAAACTAAAGGTACTTGACCCTTTTTGCTGAACTCTTGCCACTTCTGCAGCTATTTTGCCCTCTGGGATCCAATCACCCATTGCAATCAAGGAGAGTATTTTCTTCAGAATAAAATGGTTGTGTTTATGTATACAGGAGCGTATAAGGGAGTTTGTTCTCTTCTATTTAATTGATCCAGGGATTTTGTAAGACTCTGAGATTCCTTGGATAGCTTCATTAAGACCTATAGGTTCTTGGCTCGTCCTTCTGTCTGCAGAGAAAATGTAGTAGCATAAGAACCACCCTGAAAAATAATACTCTGCCAACCCTGTTCCATGGTGCAAATTTTAATTGCAGCAACACTTAAATGCTACCAGGAGACTACAGTTCTTATGACATAATGTAGAAGCAGAGCATCAGCTGCTGAGGAATACGTGCCTTCACAGGCTTTATAGTGGGTCAGTTTCAAGTTTATAAATAATGTATGTCTCCCAGATGGGCCACGCCATCCACTGTGGCATTAATTATGAATAGAGATCTGATAGCTTCTGTTCACATGTATTTATCAGCACAGAAAAAAGCTTCCATTTGTCACCCTGAGGCCACAGATAATGATATTCTGTGGAATTCAGATTTGTGATGCAACCATCTCCTTGAAAGAAAAAAATCCTTTCCTTGGTAGCATTCCTTTGTAGCACAGCCCAAAATGAGCCTTACATTCCCAGTTTCTTAGCTTCCCTTTGGCAGACAAATGAAATGGATTCTGGTCCCAGTGCAGTGAACTTAACTCAAATGGGGAGAAAGGAAGCTGAAGAAATTTTCTCCCAAGATCCCAGTGCAGCTTCATGGCTGCTTTGAGGATTGAGGATTGTAATAATTTCCATGACTCCAGCACTTCTTCCTGTGCCAAAGATGGGAATAGCTGATGGATGGTAGTAGACCCATCAACCTAATTTAAGATGAGAACTTTCATGGGCATGTGAGACAAAAGACAAGGAGCTGCTTGTTTGTAGTCCCAATAGACCAGCTGGTGAGCTGTTCTCATATCGTTGCTTACATTTGATATTATTGTAGGAATGGGTCTTGAGGAGGGACTTGAAGTACTTGACAGTATTGTGGTTTTACAGCTGTGTTCAGAGAGGACATTCCAGGAAGAAGAGGTGGCATGGAAAAAAACCCAGTGAAATTGCTTGCTGAGGCTGGCATTTCTGACAGAGAAGAAGAAACATGGAGGAGGTGGTTTGCTATTGCACAAGAAGGGCATGAGTAGGAAGAGACTAAGTTAGCCTTTGAAGTATAAGAAGTGTTTAACTGGTGTACTACTGGTCATAAGCAGTTGTCAGCCTCATAACTATTGTTGGTATTTTGCTGAGAGCAGTAGGGGACAAACTTTCAGAGGTACTTAGGTTTTCAGTTTTTCTGAGTATTTAGCCGTCCTGAAGCCAAGGCCAAGGTAGCCTTTTCGTGCAGTGCACAGGCACAAGAAACTCCTGCTGAGAAGGGAATTATTTGAACTAACTGGAACTGAAAGTCAGAGAAGAAGAGCCTGTCTTGTGAGTTTCTAAGCACACCTGCACTATCCAGAAGAGGGGTGCAGTGTTCCTGCCCCAAGATGGCATGTGCCACAACACCATCTGGAGATGGTGGTTGGGGTCCTGGAAGCAGCATAAGTGCATTTCCAGAGGACTTTCCGTGAGCTAAGAAGCACCACATCTTGGTAGTGGGTTGGGTTTGCTTGTGCCATGCTTTCCCTTTTGGGTGTTGCAAATGAGACTGAAGTGGCAAATGGATTAGAGCAATATTCTCCAGCTTGTGCTTTGTGCTCAAGATTCTTTGTCATGAAATGTCTCTTGGGGCCAATCTCAACCCAGTTTTTTTATCTGTGATAAAACAGACCAAGACAGGCACTCCAGAAAGTCAGTAGTCTAGTGTTAGATTGCTCCCTCAGGGGAATGGGAGATTTGCTTTCAAATCTCTGCTGTGTCTGGTTTAGATCCATCCTCTAAATCTGGGAGCTGAACTTGAATTTCCCACATCCTAGGTGGGTGCTCTAAGTACAGCTCCTCTCAGTTCAGAGACTGCAGCTAGATGGTAAACTTGCATAGAGAAGTTTCTCATAACTGTCTTTTTTTTTTGTGGGGTACTTTTGCTTCGAAGTGCTTCAAATGCATGGAGCATCTGGAAATTATGTGTGAAGTAAACGGGAGAGCCCTTATCTTGAAGGTGCCGCTGTGTAAATAGGAGCATGAGCCCTGAATGCCTGCTCTGCAGTGGACTTACTTCGATGTCTAGGCAGTCTGTACATATCATGAACAGTGAGTCCAGGAATAGATAACATCCAAAAATGGGTTTTTTAGGGGTGCCTAAGTACCGTGTGGAAAATTGGAGAGATGCTTATGTACCTCTCAGGCCCTCAGTTTGTTTTAATTTTTTATTTTCTTAAGATATAAAAACCCACTCTCATTAAGACAGACTCTGAGGGCAATGGTCTTGTCTGTTGTGGTGTTTTTTAAAGCTAAAACTCATCATCTGCAGCATAATGGAGTTAAGATACACCAAAACCTTACTCCAACAGTGATCTTTGTTGTCGTGCGTTAAGTACAATAATCTCTGATCCACAGGAAATCTGACAAAACATATGAAGTCTAAAGCACACATGAAAAAATGCTTGGAGCTTGGAGTATCAATGACATCTGTAGATGATGCTGAAACTGAAGAAGCAGGTATGTCAAAATGATTTAATTCAGTTGGAATGGCCTCATTCCAACTAAAGTATGGAAAATATGGAGTCTGCAAATGACTCATTGCACTTTAGCACAGTGATGGGCATGGGAAAATATATTAAGAGTATTTGGGGCATTTTTTAATTGAGAGTTAACTTTTTAATAAACAGGAAGTAAAAAAAAATAAATCCTATCCAGTTGTCTGAGTAATATTTTTTTACATGAAGAGGAGCTAGAAATAAAAGTATGGCCTGTTGTCATCTGTCTCATACGAGGTTCCCAATCTTTCCACTTAAGATGTGAGACATGGCAACATTTAGTGAAGTTGCAAGGTAGCGTAGGATGAATTTGCTTTCGTACTTCCTTTCAAGTATAGAGTTTTAAAGTATTATTTTGAAATAAATATGGTTCTGATCAGTGAGGAATGGCTTTATGCAGCCATCCCAGATGAAGAGCATCCAGCAATGGCAATGAGTGTGCTGGGTGCGGAATGGATGTGCGTGAGAGGCGGGGTATGTGCTCACCATTTGGACTTGCTGTGGCTGTTTCAGAAAACATGGAGGACATGCAGCAGGAGGCAGAGAAGAGCAGCAACTTGGCAGGGCTGTCAGCAGAGCACCAGTTTTCTGACGCGGAGGAATCGGATGGCGAGGACGGCGATGACAATGATGATGATGATGAAGATGAGGATGATTTTGATGATACTCAGGGAGACTCGACACCAAAAACCAGATCAAGAAGCACCAGCCCGCAGCCCCCTCGGTTCTCCTCCCTTTCAGTGAACTCGGCTGGGGCGTCGCAGGGGGCTTCCCCCGAGGGCTCCCTTTCAGTGGGACACTCTTCCCTCATCAGTTACTTGGTCACCTTACCTAGCATTCAGGTTACTCAGCTGATAACACCAAGCGACTCCTGTGATGACACACAAATGACAGAATATCAGAGGTTTTTCCAGAGTAAGAGTACGGATTCAGAGCCTGATAAAGACAGATTGGACATACCCAGCTGCATGGATGAGGATTGCACGCTTTCGTTAGATCCCAGTTCTTCTCCAAGGGACCTCTCACCTTCCAGTCGACAATCGTCACCTGGCTACGATTCTTCACCCTACAGAGATAACTCACCAAAGAGGTATTTAATGCCAAAAGGGGATTTGTCACCCAGAAGGCATCTGTCACCCCGCAGAGATATTTCACCCATGAGGCACCTTTCCCCACGGAAGGAGGCTGTGCTGAGGAGAGAGCTATCACCAAGACGGGACGTGTCACCAAGACGTCACCTATCACCAAGGAGACCAATGTCACCAGGGAAAGATGTGGCTGTTCGAAGAGATTTGTCTCCCAGGCGAGAGAGGAGATACATGGCCTCTGTTAGAGCGGCATCTCCCCGGAGGGGCTTGTACCATAATCCAGCATTGTCCATGGGTCAATATTTACAGTCTGAATCTATTCCAGTGGGACATTCAGTAAGTATGAAAGAATATTTTAATTCCTTTTGTCAAAAACAGTACTCTTACTAAATCTGTGCATTTCAAAAATCTTTGCAGCTTTGTAGAAGGCAGCACAAACTTTGAGCCTTAGTGGGAAGTCCTGGAACAAATGCAAGGAATTTGGAATAGACAGGGACCAAATCAGGATGTTGATTCAGTTGGATGCACTAGAGTCAGCCTAAAGGGCAAATCTTCACTTGGTACAACCCTGAGTAGTCCCATTAATTTCAATGAAATTAGGCTGGTTTGCATTTTCTGTCTCCATATTCCTTGCATTTATTTTATATGTATTTTATATATATAATTTTTCAAATGATTGAGGGAGCTTACATGGCATGTGAGGCTTGCTTCTGCAGTGTAAAAAATCTTTTACTTCCCAGACTGTCAAATGGGATCAAGCCAAGATTAAGGCTTAAAGGCCTGTACCTGAGGTATGGTGCCCATCACTGAGTATTGTTTAATGGAATAAAAATGCTAAGATAATGGAACCTCTTGGAAAAACAGACTGCACATTGAAATCAGACTCTGTGGATGGAATTTAAAGGACATTATTGTGTGAGAGGAGCAGGCAGCTGTCTGCCCTGCAGAAAGTGCCATTACAACTGGCTGTTCCGGCAGGGACGAAACCGTCTGTGTGGAAATATGCAAAACTTGCGCAGCTGCTGTCTGTGCTCTTTGCTTTTGGTATATCAGCTCTCAGAAACTGCCAGATCGGCACTTTTGACCAGCCCTAGCATTCACAAAGCACTCCCTCCACAAATAGATTACGTGTTCAGAGGTAGGGAATGGCCTTGCTATGTGTGAATTTACTTATTTATCTACTATGCTTCCCTTGCCATGTTGATGTTGTGGCTGCCCTCTCTCACTGCCTGCCTTTGTGTGGGTTCAACCTGGGCAAGTTGTGACAGTCTCACATTACCTCAGAGCTCCTTGCTCCCTGCTCTTCTCCTGGCTGGCCTCTTCTCCCTGGTTCCCCATTCCCAGTTTTCTTGGCTCTCCATGTAGTCTTAGCGGTGTTCCGCTGTGGAGGAGAAGAATCGAACCCTGAGCTCATACAGTCAGCATTTCTGAGCTCTGGTGCGATTTTCTCTGTAGAGTCAGGCTGATGTGTTACCTGCTCCCAGGAATGGAGTGAGGGATGCACCTGGGCAAAGATGGCTGGAGCAGAAGTGGACCAAAAAGTGCTGAGATGCTGCCAGCCTGGCAGATCCAAAAGTGATTTCCCAACATTACAGGAGTATAAGGGAAAGTTGTAATGTGAGTGGCCATGTTTATAAGAGAGAGCAACACAGGTACTTCTCCCACATCTTACACATGGCCCCATGGCCTGGTAAGTTGTTCGGAAGAGCAGCAGAGAGGGGTGGCTGATTAGATGGTCCTTGAGAAAGGGCATCCTGAAACCCTGCTGCACTCTCCCAGGAATGATCACTGCCCAGCTGAGAGAGGATACAAATCCCACCAGTGGTTCTACTGACTAAGTGAGGAATCACAAGTTGGTGAATAGTCACCAGTTTAACCAGTCATGATGTCTTAGTATCAAATGAATGGGATCATATGGGATTCTACAGCCGACATTGTGCGGGGTGCCCCAGTCCCTCATGTCCCACATGAGACACACTGGCATCCTGTAGTAAAGATTTTGGATGTGTGATGATGCTACCAAAAGCATATGTTAACAGTCATCCTTGGCCATCTGACAGTTCTTGCTGTAATATTTTCCTTGTGTGTTATGCACACCTTCCAGTAAGGCATTTAGCACATTGTAAGGACTCTCTTAGCACTTCTAGCTCCTTCTTTTGAAAAGTCCACCATGCCAGATGGACTTCTAAAGCTTACCTTATTTTTGAGGTAGAGTCAGGCACGTGGCACTGAAATACACATTGTAAAAGATCAGTTGTCATACAGAAAGCATCAGTAACTTGGTGGCATGTTGAGTGTTTTGAGAGAGAAGGTCAGACCTCAGTAGAGTCACTGCAACCTGAATACAGGAGGCATCACTGGAAGTAGAGCCCAGGCAAACGTAAATGAAAAAATGACAAGTGAGGATGATTGCCCATTGCAACAAATGACTGCAAGGAAGGAAGGATGGATTCCCTGTCTCTTGATGCCTTTCTGTAAGATGTACTTTAGCCAAACAGTAGAGGAATTTAAGTGAAACACAAGTTATTATACTCGGCGGATGGGAAGACAAATAACACCTGAGCTTGCTATAAATGAAAGCTGTCAGAGAACAGAAAGGAATAAAGGTTGTTTTTCACTTTTAGAGTAGTGAAATCTAGCAAACCAGAACATCATTAGCAGCTGCACTGGTGATGTCCAGGTCAGCTTACAATCCTTAAAATACTTTAAGAGCTGCTTTGAGTTCCCAGTCCTTGCAGGAATAAGGGCAGTTTTGTGCTCCTAGTGCCTGCAGTTCCCAGACGAGGCCAGTGTTCTTCGTTCTCAACTGAAATTGATGTACGAGCTCTAGTCTCTTTGGCCAGTGCTGGTCTAGTTTCCCTTCATTGTTGCTTCCTGTTGAATGTCCATGCACTTTGGTCATCTTGTGCAAAGGGCCTGTAAAGTGCCCTGGCATTGAAAGCACCACATAGAAAGCAATTGAAATTATTTCTTTAGGAAGTGGAAAAGAGCATGGTGAAAGTAACTATTTTTTTATATTGTATAAAGATACAGAAAAATACACACTTTTTTTCCCCTTTGGCTGTTGATAACAGGATACACTCTTGCAACAGAATATGCTCTCCAAAGTAGCCTAAGTCTCTAGTGCATGCTGGGTCACACTTGGCTTTGACAAGTTAAATTGGTGTCTTTAAATTAAAGCCAGATATCTTCTGCTGTCTGAATACATTCGGGATCTTCTTTTCTGTCAGTGCCAGAGGTTTCTTTCCTTTCTGAGGAGGCTGATGCCATTATCAAAGGGCTCAGATTCTTCTTCCTAGTCATCTTCTGCCAGTCCTGAGAGAAAGAGAAGGAATAGGAAAGCTTTCTTTGTTCACCCTGAGTGAATCTCTATTAGCATTTTAGTTTGGATCAGGCGTATGGCTCTGTTGTCACATTTTTTGTGCTTTGACTCACGTTTTCAGATCAGCCTTGGAGTAAGTGACCTGGATTGTTGTCAGATGGAATTAAACTAAAAAAATGTGCACCAGGAGGGCACCAGGTGCACTTGAACTGTGAGTGGCCATTCAAGTGACTGCAGAGAGACCACACAGGGCTAATCTGAAGCAACCTTCCCTTCCAATCCCACAACACTTGCATTGTGAATATGGGATCCAGCAGAAACAGTTTCACTCCATTCCTGTTTGTCCCAGCCCTTAGTACACCCTCCTGCTTCCTAGTGCAGACCAGAACCTTTGCCTCTTCTTCCAGTTCCAGGATAGACACAATGAGGTCGGGAAGGTGTCTTGCTGTGAGTGGTACAGACTTGTCTCTCACAACTATTTTAGCTTCTAGGCAGTAGTGGATTTTGCTTGTGTTACCATTTTGTTGCTCATCTCACTCATTTTGAAGTCTGAAGCCTGTCTTGATATATTCAGAAGAGTTGAAGGGAATTAGGCACCTCTATGACCACTTGAAAGTTGACAGGACTTAAGGTCCTTTGATCATCCCAGACATGGATATTAAATTCCTTCCCAAACACTCACTACTTTATCATCTTGAGTGAAATGCATTCTTGTACAGAGAACCAGAAACTTCTGAAGTCCAGGTAAACTGTAAATGGGTTCACTGGTGTATCTGGGCTACTGTGGTGCATTCTCTGGAGGGCTGCAAATTGAGCTGATCCTGAAACCGAAGGCCACACAGAGTTATAGTCACTTTGTTATGCATCATGTCTTTCAGAAAGCCCATTGGTAATAGGCTCTGTTACCGATTTTCACTACAGAGGTCAGTGTTTTCTGGTTTTTAACTTTAAAAAACCTTAAGTACATTATGACATGGTAATCAAAGAGACTGTTTTCCGCCCAACATCTTTTTGCAAGCTGTGGTCTGAGGCTGCCCAGAGGATGTCTGTGAAGGGTGCTTGGCTTTGAAATGTGATCTTCCTCTTAATCTCCCACAGACTGATTTGGGTGATATACCAGATACAGGATAAACCGTATCTCATCCCTGAGGCATTCTGGGGGACTTATGAAGCTGGATATGGCTTTGCTCAGGGGTGTGATGTGGCAGTCTAGCTTTGTGACCAGGTCAGAGCATTTAGTGAAAAGCTGCTACAGAATACTGTTGCTCAGGAAATTATATGTCACCTGGAGTTGAAGGGAAATATGCTAAATTGTAACAAATGAGAATTAATAGGATATGAACTGTATTCCCCATCACCTGACAAAGAGAGGAGCTCATCTCACCGCACTGGCAGCAACCTATTCTGACTGCCCTGCAAAAAGATACCGTGACTTCCTGCACTGCACTCCGTGATCCAATACTTGCCCTGTCAACTGAATAAAGTCTTTGGATTTTCAGGATGCTTGTTGAAAAAAGACAAGTCTTTCACCGTGAATATGTATATGTGTGTGTGCTTGTAGGTATGAAAATGCTAGATACTGGTAAAGGAAATAAAAGCAGGGTAAGAAGAAGAAACTGTTATTAGTGACTGTAACCGTTTCTGTTATCTGTTTCCAAACTTACCTGCCAGAGCTAGAGAAAAATAATCCAGTATGTGCCCAGCCAGGCTTGGAAGGTATCCAGTGACATGCACACACTGTCACTGTCTATGTTAAAATCGGGATTACAAGTCATATATTGGATGATGCTGCTGATCCTAAAGCACATGGCAGTTTCTGTCATGTTAGACACCTCTATCCAACACGGACAGACTCTTGCTCTATTCCCTTATGAAACCCTGGCAGGGTAAAACATGAAGCCCATGTCTTTCTCAGTTAGAGATTTGTGTGCGACTGGGTTTGTTCTTTGATGAGTTTTACTCTTTTTTTTGCTCGATTTCCCTTAGCCCAAGTTCACATCAGATGTAACAGTGATAAATGTCATGGTGTAGGAAACATCCAAAAGGACAGTATGACTGAGAAACTGGTTGACAGACCAAAGATGGAAAAAAAAATAGGGGAGAAGCAGCTGTGCAGAGGTGAGGTTAGCAATAGGAAGGACTGACAGGGTAGGTGAATTGTCTTGTGGCTTGGCAACTGCAGTTTATTTTGTAAAGTTTTCCCCATTCAGCAATATAATGTGCTGTCACTGTGCTTTCTTATGACAGTTTCTCTTTTATGAGACTCAAGCGTCTCACTTTCTGAATAGGAAAATTCCCAACATAGATTAGTCTCTGAATAATATCTCTGAAGTTTGAGTCTGATGATTATGGGTCACCCTTTCCTGTCTCGACATTGATTTATATTAAACAGGACAAAGCATCTGAGCACAGTGAGATTGAACCCTTGGGTAGCACAGAAACTGAATCTTTGATTGCCCCCTAAACCAGCTCGCTGGGATAGGATCAAGAGGTTGCTTAATGCCTTGAGAGCTAGGATTTCCCAGCAGTGAAGTGCTGCCGCTTTAATGCATTGGCATTTAGCAGCACAGTCCTCAGGCTGCCACACCAAGGCTGTGGTAGCACCACAGCTCTGGGGCAATTGATCCGTGTTTGGTCAATTTACAGAGCAGGCATGAGCATTTTCATTCATTTAATTTCATATGAGAGTCCCTGAGAGTTGTGTGGCCAAATCCCACACATAATGACAATGATGTCATCCTGCACTTGTGTCATCACTACTCCTCTGGTCAGCAGTAAATGATATTTAATCATCAGATAGCAAGCAAATTTTAAAACTTAAGAATAAAAAAAAAAAGGAATCCAAAAGCCCAGGGCATATTTAATACTGAGTGGAGATGGAGCTATTCATTCTTCCAAGGCGGGAACTAATGGGAAGGCAGTGAAAACGTCAATATTGCGGGATTGGCTTTTATTAGCCGTCACAAAATCCCCCATTCTTCTCAATCCCATTATGAGTGGGTGAGTCTCCCTGGGACAGAATCATCACTTTTGCTCACAGCTGATGCTTCTGCTTTTGTTATTATTTATTGTTTACACTGCAGATAAGCCAGAGGGGTACTCCATTGTCTCGATGACTAGAAAAATTTGTGTTTTCATTGCACAGAGACACTTGAACTTGCATGGAAATACCCATCTGCTTTCACCAAAGATTGGGTAAAACTCCCAGGGAGCAAGTGTCTCTGGGGCTCAAGAACATATTTTTCAGAAGGCAGAAAATACATACGTGCTGTCAGATATTCCCTGTTACGCCAAGCAGTGGTGGTGAGCAGGGGATGTTCAGATGTGTATTTCTCTGCAACAAAGTCCAAATACCAGCATTGTTTTCCAAAAGAGAGGGTAAGATGGATCTCCTGGCCAATTTCTCCTGAGGAATGAAAATCTATCTACCCCAAATTCTGTTCAAAGTTTCAGTTGAATATAATACCCTCCACTTCCTGACCTAAATCGCTGCATTGTGTTGCTGAACTCTCTTAACTAGCCACTGCCTTTCACCTCAGAGGCATGAGCCCTCTAGGGCTGAGCTAAGCAAAACCTCCTCTGTTGTTTGGATATGCAATTAGTGGAGTTTTCCAAATGCTTTGGGACCCATCTGGATGAAAGGTGCTTCGTGAATGGGAGGTTGTGTTAGACAGGAAAGCAGATAGGTGGTTTGGCAGCCAGACAAGAATTCTGCTAGTAGCAGCGCTGACATCTCTTTTTTTTTCTTTTTTTTTTGCTTACAGAGAAGGGGGTTGTCTCAGGCACCTTACTTCAACATATATGGAGAAAAAGGAGGCATGGAGCACCGCAGGTCTAGCCTGTTCCCCGAAGGTCCGAGCGACTACGTCTTCAGTCATCTTCCACTACACTCCCAGCAACAGATCCGAGCACCTATCCCCATGATGCCTATTGGGGGTATCCAGATGGTCCATTCAGTCCCCGTGGCCCTTTCAGGTTTACATTCTCCGTCCACTCTGGCCCTGCAGAGGGAGCTCTCTGAGGAGAAGCAAAGAGGAACTGCGGAAACCCTTACGAAAGAGTCGTATAGTATTTCTAAGCACCATGAGAAACGTACCTCTCCGCACAGCTTGCACCCCGCTGCTCCCCCCAGCGCCCCCTCCTCGCCGCTGCTGTTGCTGGCGCAGAGCACATCCGAGGACAGTGTCGTGGCTACCGAGAAGGAGCAGGAGGAGAACATACAGACTTGTACAAAAGCCATAGCCTCTCTGCGAATCGCCACAGAAGAAGCCGTTCTGCACGGGGCGGAGCAGCTGCAGAGGCCTTCTGAGCCTCAGCAGAAACCCTTAGAAAGTGCACATTTTAGCATTAAACACTTTAGTGGATCTGAGCCGGGCCAGCCCTGTGCCTCAGCCACCCATCCTGACTTGCACGGTGGTGAACAGGACAGTTTTGGTACATCACAGACTGCGCTAGCCCATCCCACCTTTTACAGCAAGAGCTTTGTGGGTGTCCAGCAGCTGGGCTTTCACAGCAGGAGCGACCCCCCATCAAGCACACAAGAAAGGAAAGATCCATCATCTGAGAAGAGCAAGCCACATTGATCTGAGATGCATGGAGACTTTAACCCATACATTTACCCCACTTTTTTTTTTTTCTAGAGATAGAAAAAGTATTCAACTTTACAGCATGCCTGTTCTAAGTTACAGTAGTTTGCTATTATATATACTTTTGTTATATCAAAAGAATTAGCTAAAGTAACAAGTCATCATGAGCCTGACCAAAACTAAATTTGAAATTCTTATTGGGTCTGGTACTTTTAAATTGTACAGATGTTTGTGCCTTTTCTTTACTTTGCTTATATTCTTATAAGCATTTTTTTAGCAGTAATTTGTACATATTTTAGAATTTGTGTATCTGCTTTGTAATAAATGTAATTTCTTTCCTTTTTTGGACACTTGGATCTAAATGATGTAAAACAGAACAGCATCAATATATGTGAGGTTGCACTAAAACATATTTTTATATGATTAAAACTGAACAGCTTTTATGTACAGCTCTGATTCTGTAATACTAATATTTATTTACTTTGTTTCATAAATTGTAAATTTTTTTCTTAATGTTGTGGATTGCTTTTCTATGTGAAGCATGGGATTTACTGTTGCGTAATTAGAACAAAATGTATATTGTAAAACAAGATATTTAAACTAGAGTATCTTATCTTATTCTGCACTTATGCATTAGTTAAAAAAAAAAAAGATAAAAGATGTATCAGTCAGTTCTTAACTCTTGTAATTTTTTTTTTGTCTCTTGTTTGCCGGATTGACTATAACTTAAGTGCTGATTGTGATTTTAAACTGATAGTACCGTAAAGCATTAAAGTAAAACAATGTGCTATTGTGAGTTTTTTCAAAGCTTTATAAAACAGTTATAAATATATTAAAAGTATTTGGTCTTATGTGAACATGTTGATCTATACACTCCTTAAAAAGCTATGGGAAAACATTCCACCCCATGTAAATATGTGCATCACTGGTGCCATCTGTGTAGCTCACCGGGACCGGCAAGATTTGCTGTGCTGGTGCTTCCAGGAGCAGGACCAGGGCGCTGCTGACTGCCAGGAGGCAGAGTCCAGCAGCGTCCTGACCCTCTCCGTGGGCTCCAGCAGCAGGATGGCAAGGCCCCTACGGCCGCACGGGGCTGGGCGAGGAGCTGGCCTGCTGGCTGCACACACGGCGCCCTGCCGAGCCTGGCAGTCCCCTGCTCCTGAGGGCTGACCAAGAGGCATAGGTGTCATGAAGAAGTGCCCTGGAGTGTCAGAGAGGGGTTTGGAGAGGAGAAAAAGGTGTTTCCTTGCACTTGAACTCCGCAGCTGGCCACTCCCTACTGCAATACCTGTGTCAGCTTTGGGGGAGGCTCCCGTTCTGTCCTGTTCCGTCCTGTCCTGTGGATGGAGGTGTGTGGCCCTGCCGGTGAGGCAGAGAGCGCTGCCACCCTAGCCTCTTCTGAAATGGGTTTCATGGGCAAGAAAGTCACAGTCTTCCAGTGTAGGGTCTCCATCTGGGCAAGGTTTGCTCCAGAGGGAAGGGAGGAGGAGCCCGGGCTTGTGTTTGAACACGTGTGGTGGGTTACCACTACCACCAGCAGCATGCGTGCATGCACGCACGCACACACACACACACTCAAACACACGCATGCATACGCACAGATGAAAGAAACCAACGACCCGGATTATATTTTGTGCTATTTAGTGGATTATAAATCTGTGAAAACAAGTTTGTATATTGAAAATACATCTAAGGAGTGTTCTTTAAAAAGAAATAAATAATACAGTTACATGCACGAGGTGTCTAGTTTTCATGTGTTCTTTGAATTTTCCAAGTTTATTGGTGTTCCAGCATCCTGCACAAAAAGCACCCTTAAAAATGTGAGTGGTAGTGAAAAATGTGGACCATATTTTGGCTTTCTTACATATTATTAAACTAAACCAGTTTATTTCTCCAGTAATACCATGTGGGGGAAGAACCACAGGTGGCATGTTGTCGTAATTCTAGCACAATGGCATGTAACTAGTGTAATACCATAATGGACCATGACCACTTCTAAACATTAAAGGTTAGCTTCTCATACCCATTGCAATGTTCTGCCTTTATTCCAGATCATTGTGGTAACCTTGCCAAGATAAGCATGTGCCAGAAAACTGGCTCATCTCAGGCTGGAGAGAGGAGAAGCAGGATATGTAGTAGGAGATGAGCAGCCTGTTGGATCATGCTTCCATAAAAAAAAAGGAGAACTCAATTATACACTTTAAATAAACAAGCTCCATCTGATAAAAGCCTCTCTCCTCCTGGGCTTCATGGCTGTATTGAGGACAAAATGCTCTGCACAATGATCAGCTAATCAGGTAATCATAGATATTTTATTAAAAGGGAACCAGGCAACCCCTGATGGTAAATGCTCTATTAACATTGCCTTTGTAAGCAACCCTCTTACTGTGGGAGTTACCTCTGGCTTGTTTGATTATTTTAATTAATTTGCAGCTGCAATTTGCCATCCACCTTCTCAGCCTTGGGGCATTTTTTTTTATAATTGGTGAGCAAGTATCACTGAAATTACCTGTGATATTTTTGGGTTACAATGGAGCAACGCTGAAGAGGTTTCAGGTACTTACAATCTTAATTGTATTTTCTTAATGAGCTAATGTGTATACAGTGCTTTGAAAAAAACCATATCCTCATACAAGGCCTAGGCATCGATGACTTTTCATGCTTTGGAAAGCGTGTGGAGGAGGAATGGCAAACATGTCTGACAAAATTTTCCCAGGCATGAGCAATTTTCGGAATCAACATAGCAAGTACAGCAACTGGGACTGGGGGGCAAATAATTCCGTGAGTGGTCTGCCTGCTCTTCCCAGTGCAGCGCCCTCCAAGCTGCCTGCAGAGGTGACTGTGTGGGGCTGTTTGTGCCCCGCTGCGATGAGCCCACGGGCTCAGCCTCCATGCTGGGGGAATGCAGCTGCATGGCTCCCTGCCAGGAATGTTGGTCTCTGGGCAAGACCAGAGTTGCCTGTGTGAGACAGCCCCTCTGAGGGTGATGGGAGGGGGTTTCTCCACAGTACTCAGGGCAGTGAATGCACGGAGGTCTGTTAGGACCAAAAAGTGTAACCCTGAGCTCCCTGATGTAAAGGTTCTGTGTTTTTAAAAGGGATGAAAAGGGATTTAACAGGGCACTCCAGAAAACTGCAAAACCGAACAAGGATCCTTATATGAAATGTGCTAAAAAAATTCTACGTCAGGAATATAATTACCTATTATGTTGTTCAAGGAGGGTATAATTTTCTATGAAGATCCATATGTCTTTTCTGTAAAGCACAAGGGAAATACAGATGCTCTGGCAAGCTCTCTTTATTCCCTTCTCTCAGAATACTGTCACCAGAGTCACTTCAGGACTTACTCACGTCAGCAAGACAGAGGGTGTATCAGTCTCATATAACTGCCTGCACAATCCTCTCACGAAGCTTTAGATTCTGACTCAGGGTGGTAACTCCATTGCATGTTAAATACTTCTATGTGGATTTCCCCACTGCAGGACACACTGCCAGCAGTGGATAATAATTAGCACCAATAAAGGGCATCATTAGCTGTAACAGACCCAAACGGAGTCAAGGGACTTAGGTACAAAAATTTCAATTCAGGAATGCTGCAGTCAACTCCCATTTAACCCTAGTGGCACCTCAGTTTACAAGGTGCCCCACCTTGTTTGAAGCTGTTTCCTTCTTTTGGGCATGAGTTGAACTTCTCTTCTTGGAACTGCTTCATGCCTCTTCCCCTCCCACACTCACCTGGACACCAGAGAGTATGTATTTCTTGCCCTAGATCCTCCAAGGGACCTGCCCTACTGAGTGGGTCTTTGAAAATACCTGACATATGATGAAATATGCTTCCCTCTTGAATTATACTTTTGAGAAGTGCTGTCACCACCTCTTACAGATGAGTTTAATGATTTGGTCCCCATTTTTGGGTATCTAAAAAAAAACCACCCCACCCCAAATCTATGTTGAAACTGGCTAGATCAACATCTCTGGTCTCCTAGGAGAGAGCCCTAAAGTGCCCCACGAGAAGTAGAAGTTTTTTCTCTCCTGCTGAAGTACAGCTACTGTGAAACAAAATATTCAAGATTCATTGGATCATCAATACTGTAGCCTATTGTCCCCGAGAGGAAAAGCTGTTTGGATGTGCCTTGCTCAGTAGGAACAGAGCTGCCTGGAAGGCTGGTGAGTAGAGTGGTGTGACAAAGACTTAGAAGGACAAGAATTGAGTTCAAACAGCTTCCTGCCTGAGGTCTTCTAGACAGCTTGGAGAGCACGGTTTCCAAACATGTATCCTACTTAGCATCCAGCTTCTTTCTGAGGTGGCTGACTCTCCTATGTCCAATGGAAGCAGGCCAAAACTTAAAATTCTGGGCTTCAGAGTGAGGAACAAATCCCAAAAGTTAGGTGTTACGTTGCATGAATCCTTTATTGGGTTTTGCCCTAAATAGATAAGGGAGAACAAGCCTTATTGATTTATTTCATTGTCCAGTGGAACAAGTCAATGGGAGTTATCCTTTTAAGTAATTTAGCCACCCCTGAAAATATCAATCGATATTCTCTAAATAAAGTAAATCCAGGATATTCAATGCAAAACCTGCACAGCACATCATATATTTTAGTCTAGTCTCTATTTTGGTGGGGTTTTTTTTCAGTTAAAATGCCTGCATGGAAAGATCAGCAGTCTGTGTACTAATTGAGTTTATTACAGTGACAATGTTCCTGTGGCCTTTTCTCAAACACAGATTACGCACACTAAACACAGACCCTGATCATATGCTTACTGTAAGGTCAATTTAAGATGAAAATGCTGGATGGCTTGACTTGTTCTGCGATTATTCTTAGGGTCTTTACATATGCTACATCTGTCACGTGTGTTTGCAGCTATCTTTAATATGCCTGCTTTTAGCTGGCTTCAGAACCACCGATAGCACCAGGAACGTGGGAGACAGCTTTCATTGCGAAATGTTTGGCTTTTGCCCTGTGATGATGCCTACATGAGATATAATAAGCTGATTTGTTGTGTGTACATAAGTCTTTTCCAAATGATTGTGCTTGGTGACAAAAACTCTTTCTACGAGTTTCTTTAATTTGTGAGTGTAGAGGTGGCCTGTACATATGTGAAGAGCTTTAGTAGGCATATGATAGAAATTAAGGAAACGTCTCTAACTTTTCATACAAGATAATCTTAAGTGGAGGCAGAACTGAATTAAACTGATCCTTGGGAGCAAAGACCATGAACGACAAGAATCCCCATAAAGCATGACCTGGCATTCAGGACTGCTCTCTCTCCATGCTGGCGAGTATCTGCACAAGGTGTCTTGGTGTCATTTTCCCTGAGATTTAAGAAATATGGATGGTCTTATATTGCACTGTGCATTGCTGTATATGTTGCAAAATCATGTGCTACAGGCAGGCTTCTCACCCACGGCACATCAGGCACCAGTGCACCTCTGCTGTAGGACAGCCAAGGGACTCTGGGAGCCTTACACCTCCAAGGTCTCTTCAAGCATAGAAATAGCCTACGAGATCATGGCTGCTTGCAGGCTGGACTGCAGGCTGGTGGGAGCAGGGGTAGAAGAAAACAACAGCTCTCTGAAAACCAGAAAAATTTTCTGCTCTAGTGAGTTTCCTTGCTTTTCTGCATTGTATGAATATTCATTCTGAAGCTGACATGTCGAGGGGAGCTTGGTCAGCGGGAGGCTTAATAAAAAAAAAAGCCAAACAATATTACTATATAAACTGCCTTTTCGCATACCTTCCTGGTGAGTGACATCTCTAAACTGACAGGAGCACTGCAAAGCGAAACAGCCGGGATGAATATGCATGGCAGCACACAGCCCCATGAGCACCCAGTGAGCTGGAGAAAGCCAGTGGAGGCAGATCCAGCTCTGTACTGAAGAACAGCATTTCTTTTCCCCCTCTCCTGCCAGAATATAAGAAGAGGCTGACACCCTGCCATAGAAACTAATGGAGTTTCCACATTCATTTTAACAGCAGGAGGTGTAGTCTCTGAAGGCTTGTTTCCATGAGGTGATGAGAAATCTTGCTGCTAAAGTTGCAGAGGAATGTCAGAGTACTTGGCATTTTGCCGTTTCAACCTCTTTCGTTCCCATCTGTTCCTAGAGAAGCAAAGGTCTTTGCCTGGTTCAGCTGTGTTCTGCCAGGGCCTTGGGGGGCAGCTCTGGGCCATGGGAGGGGGTGGTCCCTGAATGTCCTTGTTTCTGGTACAAATGCCCTGACTCCTCTGAGCACATTATCCCATTAGCAGTAGTCTGCAAGGCAAAGGAAGGCTTGGGAAGAATCTGTGTGCTTATTCTTCCTAAACAGGTATACGCTTAAAATCTCTAAAGGGTTACTTCGAAAGAGTGACTCTTAGAAAAGCCAGGTTTTCTGAAGAGCTGGATTTTGACTGAGACACTTAGATGAAGTGGGCAGAGTTTTCAGAAGTGCTGAGCATTTGTTATCAGCAGAAACCGCTGGATTCTGGGCACATGTGAAAATCTGGCCCTTAAAAACTTAATGACTAACTTAATGATGTCTGGCACTTCACCTCCATTTGTTATTTTCCACAATCCTTCTTTCCTCCACAACATCTTTATGTAGCCAGAAAAAAAAGGAGGAAAAAACCAAATGAATGAAACAACGAGCCAATATTCATGGCTGAAATACCCTGTTCCTTTTTACTGCCAGGAAAAATGTAAATGATAAAGCGGAGGCTTTGACCAGTTTTGTGACAAAGTTTTTTCTCTCCATTTCATATTTCTTGATGACTTTTTAACACATGGAGCTGGCAAAGCGAGACATCTTGGACTAATTTTTAATCTTTCAGAAATTTTCCTTGGACATACAGAAGAGAGGGGGTCTTTTAACTCTGGGGAACAGAAAAAAGAAAATCAGAAAGGCAAAGGGATGGAGTACTGCAGGGAGCAGTCCTTCTCTGGCAGAAGGTGAGCTGAATAGTCTAATAGTTTTTTCCATCTGCATTTCCTCTGGCCCTACTGTGACCAAAAGGGATTCAGATCCAGCTGATCTGTGAGGATGGGGGGTGAAGGGAACCAGGTGATATTATGAGCTGAGTCCTGCTGCCCGGTCCATCAATTAACACAGGCAGTGGGAAGAAGCTGAGGGGGATAATGCCCCTGTGGTGTTGCCCCCATTCTGCAGGATCCTGTGAAACGTTTTTGCTGGCTCTCTGCAGAGCTGGATTCCTGCCAGACTGCGGGAGCAAAGGATCAGCCACTGTCTAGAGCATTGCCTTGCACTAACCTGCTGGATTTTTGTGCAGAAATCCAAGTGAGAGTTAATGCTGTGTTAGGCAGGCTAAACTTTGGCTTGGTTTGCTCTCTAGCTGCTACTGCACAGCTGTGGGCTGCCTTGGCCACTGCTATGAAAGCCACTGGTGCAGCAGTGCTGGCTGGGGGCCTCAGTTGAGTGGGGCAGGCCAGGGAGCTGGTGGCAGCTCCAGAGCTGCTGGCCTTGGAGCATGCTCTGCTTGAGGCTGCTCTGGCTGGTCAGTGTCCCAGGAGCTCCCAAAAAGCACTTGGAAATTCTGTATACTAGAGCTTGCAAAGTTTCCTGGCTCTTGCAGTCTTGATTTTCCAGGAAAGGGGACAAGCTAAACCCTCCAGTGGTTTGGTTTCCGTTTTTATTAAAATTAAGGTATTCAAAATAATGCCGATGGTGTCAAACATTGCTCCTCCCTGGGGGAACATGAGACAGGAATGAAAAATATGTTGTCACAATGCACAGTACCTGAGAATTTCATCAAATTAAAAAGAGCAGTGAATAAGAAATGCCCTGACTGTTTTAAATAGATAGAATAGAGTCTCTTTCTTTCTCTAACTTTAGTCTGTTAGCTCCAGAAACATCAGCAGTGACGATGATTTAGTCATCTGTATTCTGCATGTTTTTTTTAATGGGATGCCAGCTCCTGATTTTATGCACAAGCTTTATGATCGACTGCCCATTTCAGCAGAAATTACTGTTTTCATCTTGGTGCTTGGGGTCTTAAAATTATCAGTGTCATGAGGTGGGTTGACCCTGGCTGGACACCAGGTACCCATCGACGCCACTCTGTCACCCCCCTCCTTAGCCAGGCAGGGGAGAAAAACTATGATGGAAGGCTCACGGGTTGAGATAAGGACAGGGAGAGATCACTCACCAGTTATGGGCAAAGCAGACTCAGCTTGGGGAAATAGTTCTTATTACCAATCAAATCAGAGCAAGATACTGAGAAATAAAATCAGATCTTTAAAACACCTCTCCCTACCTCTCCCTTCTCCCCAGGCCTAATTTACTTCCCATTTTCCTATTCCCTCCTCTCCCCTAGTGGTGCAGGGGGATGGGAAATGGGGGCTGTGATCAGTTCATCACACGTTGTCTTTGCCACTCCTTTCTCCTCATGGGGAGGAGTCCTTACACTCTTCCCCTGCTCCAGTGTAGGTCCATTCCACAGGGTGCAGTCCCTCCGAAATAGGCTGCTCCAGTGCTCGTGCCCTGTGAGATCACAGGTCCTGCCAGCAAACCTGCTCCAGCGTGGGCTCCTCTCTCCTTGGGTCCACAGGTCCCACCAGGAACCTGCTCCACTGTGTGCTTCCCAAAGGGTCACAGCTTGTTTCAGGCATCCACCTGCTCCAGCATGGGGTCCTCCACGGGCTGCAGGTGGATCTCTGCTCCACCATGGACCTCCATGGGCTGCAGGGGCACAGCTGCCTCACCATGGTCTGCACCATGGGCTGCCGGGGAATCTCAGCTCAGGCACCTGGAGCACCTCCTGCCCCTCCTTCCTCACTGACCCTGGTGTCTGCAGAGCTGTTTCTCTCCTGTATTCTACTGCTCTTCTCCAGCTTCAGTTGGGCAGTATTTTCCCCCCTTCTTAAATCTGCTATCCCAGAGGCACTACCACTGCTGCTGGTGGGTTCAGTCTTGGCCAGCAGCACGTCAGTCTTGGAGCTGGCTGGCATTGGCTCCATTGGACACAGGGGAAGCTTCTGTCAGCTTCTCACAGAAGGCAGCCATGCAGCCCCTCCTGCTACCAAAACCTTGCCTTGCGGATCCAATATGTGCCCTAGTGTTCTAAATAGATGATGCACAATGTAACATCTGAAAAGAAGAGCTCAGAGGGTGCAACATTTTCCAAAAAATTGCCATCATTCAAATGCTATAGGATCTGCAGTTGGAATGAAGGCTGAGGTAGGGGAAGAGGAAACCTTTTTGTATTGTAACAAATAAAATGCTACAATGGAGTTCGAAGGTGCAAATCAGGCTATAACAAAACATGAGTGTGCACGCTTTCAACACCAAAATGACTTACTGGCTGCTAATTAAATCTCACTGCAAATGGGATTTCATTTTTATTTTTTGATGGAAAAAGTGGTTTTATTACATTCACTTGGCTGACAGCCAGGAATACATCTCAATACGAATCAAGCAAAGTTAAAGGCCCTCTGCAGCAACATATGGCTTGTTTGGGAAATATGAGTCATAAATGGAACCAGATGCAAAAAAAAAAAAAAAAGTTATAAGAAGGTAGCAACTGTCCTCAGACAGATGTCACTATTGTTATTTTTGATGTTTCCACCTCATTGTGAAAAATTTTCACATGCATATTGGTGAACAATTTTTTTTTTTCAGCATGGACTGCTGCCTGTTTCAAAACTCTTCAGTGACATAGGTCCACTCAGTCTGCTCATGCAGCTACTTCATACCTTACACAAGCTGTTTTCTTCTTGCGAGTTATTAAAACACAGTTCCCAGTACTGTTTGTTTCTTCTCCTGGTTTCAGGGTGTTTCTTAACATATGCAGGGTTGGCCTTTAGTTTGTTCTCCAAGTCCTGTGTAAATACAGGCTAGTAGAAGTATGTCCTTGCCTAGGAAGAAACCCTACGGATGCTTTGTAACCACACCCTCTGCATATCTGCGGGGAGGGCGTGTGTGCATATGCCTGTACACACACAGCCAACCCAAGTGCCAAGAAAATGACAACCAACAGGGGAGGGGAGCCATCAGGGGCTGTCTTCTGCCAAGAGCTTTGTCTGCCTGCTGTGAGGCAGCAGGTAAACATGGGGACAACCAGCGCAGTGATGATGGGGTGAGCAGCCTGGGTGCATTTTGGCACCATTAGTAGGGCCCCCACCTTTTCCTGATGGCTGCTGGTGTAGGAATGCTGTCAAGGACTCTCTGCAACCATAAAGAACTACCTGCCTGTGCACCCATTGCTGTATTGAGTACCCAGAGAGTAGGTGTGCCTCTAGCACAGGGGTCCAAGAGTTTGACTCTTGAGCCCTAGATACCATTTTTTTTTTTGACAGAGTCATATTGCACTGTGTTCCTGTTGTTTTTCTGCTAATTTATCCAGCCCTTCACTCCACATTTCCTATGAAGGATGTCAAGAACTTTGTCCAAGTTTAACTCATAAAGATCCACTTCCTTCCTTTCCATAAAATCCTCTCCTACTACAGGTAAAACAGATTCTCTGTGTCTCCCTGCTGGGCAAAGCCTAACTAGCCCTGATCTGAAAGGATGTAGTGTCTTACATGCTCAAGTCCCATAGAAGAAAATGGCCACACACCCTTGAACAGTGACACAATCCACATGGTGCAAGCAGTGCAGGTGCAAACACCAGGTGATAGGGTAAGCTATAAATCAGTCTCCTTCACTCAGTGGTGGACACCAGATGATGAGTAAACAGCGAACACCCCACTGGAACATGTTTTCTTGTTGCATGTGTTCTCCTAGGCCCAGCTCTTCCTGCATCCCACTGCCAATGCTCCTCCAGTGTGGGCCTGTTTGCACAGTCCCTACAACAACAGGGCAACACAGGGATGTCCTGTGGCTCAGCCCTGACATGTCTCTTCAGATGTGCAGTCCTGCTCAGTGGTGTACAAGGCCCTTGAAGAACTTGTGAGGGACCTGCTTTGTGCTGTGGCTTCTTCCAGCAGAATGCACAAGGGCTTCCCAGAGCATTGTTCATGTCCCCAACCTGGAAAACTCAGTGCTTAAACCACAGCTTGAACCACTGCCCTTTTCTTGGCAGGCATTCTTTGTCCTTAGAAAAAAAGGCTATTGTATTGTATTGTCTAAATGGCCATCTGATAGCACAGCATCTCACCTTATTTGATCTGCAAGGTTGGTGAGTCACCTGCTTTTCCGAGAAGAAATGCATCTGGAATCAGTGTGTGCGGCTATAGCCTGCCCAAACTGTCCAGTCACAGTCATGCCAGCTCCAGCCTCTCTCCCTGCAGTACAAGCTACTGCCCAGCTACAGCATAATCTGACACATGAGCAGGCTGGCTGAGCTGAAGAGGGGGAACTGGCTCAACTCATAACTCAGGTGTGTGCTTGCTCCCTCTTATCTTAGTAAAAAGTCAAACTACAGGCAAACATTACCTCCCAGGGCTTACATTACAGCATATGTGCAACCCTTTGCACTTTAGGAATTCAGATTGCATATCTGAGTTGGAAATATTACTTCATTCTTTTGTACCTGGTTTCTGCTGGTGTCATGATAGAGGAGAGTTGGGTGTCAATAATTTTTAAAGTGATATCAGGGGCTGAAGCTAAGGAGAGAATTACTACTAAAGCTGCAGCTTTTTATCCAAAGAAATCCTCTGGGAAGGTAGAGGGAACTTCAGAAGACTGCACTGGCCTCTGGGAAGAACAAGGATCTGTCACCTTAGTTGGGAACCCAGAGTTCATCTGGACAATGAGACAGGCTATGTAAGCTGAATGGATTTATACTGAAAAATTTATACCCGTGCTAAAACCAACCTCATGACACACAATACTACTTAAAAGCAGATTTTGCAACTCTTTCTCATGCTGACAACATCAGTGGGATTACTTAAGTGAACGGGTGTTTATTAAACATGAATAAGAGCTGTGCTATGTAGCATTAAATGCACCCCAGTTGGGCTGGGGGTTTGGGAGTTCATGTTCATGACTAATTCTTGGTGCTTGCGAAGAGGAGCTGGGAGTGCCAGCAGAGGAGCTTCCATCTCCTGGGGGGAAAGGCTTTACTTTCTGTGCATTAATTGTATTAGTCTTGCTCATTGTGAAGGAAAAACTGAGCTCTCCAGCATACCCTCCAAAGGCTTCCTACCTCAGGAAGAACTGTGGGAGGTTTTGTGTGCAAATGCTCCGTAAGAAGAAAAGACCAAGAGAATGGAAAAAGTCTGTCTCTAAAGCAAACTCCCACAGAGAGAAATTGCGAGGGGGTTGGTCCTACCAAGAGAGAGGTATGTGCTTAACACACCCAGAGAGGCCCCATTGATTAAATATATTTAAAATCATTGTATGGTCTGTGCCTTAACTTGTAAGCTCTTTTAGTCACAGATTTTGTCTGCCTCTTTGGCCAAGATTTTGTTTCAGACAGAGCATCCTTCCAAGCACAACACTTGTGGCAGTGTAATGGGTAACCCTATTTCTTAAGCACAGGAAACCCAGCAGTTTTTCCATGCTCGAGGGTTAGATAACCCTTTAGCATGCACTGGAGGCCAAATTTCCTCATGGAGCATGTGTCCTGGCCCCTGGGGAGACTGAGCCTGTCCCTAGTACACAGGCAGCCCTCTCGAGTGCCTCATCTCTGCTGGTGTAGATCCAATAACAGAGATACCCCGATTTAATTCTACAGAGGATTTGGCTTTTAATTTTGCATAATTTTCATGAGCAGCTGGATGGAAAAAGAAATGCCTGGAGCTGAGTTTTGCTTTGACTTTTTGAGGTTTGCAGGTGAGTACAAAATGTATTAACAGCAATCAAAACCAGATCTGTACTTTTGCAGACCAAATATATATGTCCTTAGACTATATGTGGCTACAACAAACCGTAGACAGTTGTATTTAGAAATCTATTTGTTCCACCCCACTGAATATAAAATCATGATGATGGTTGCTATTGTAACCCTCAGTGCTGCAAACTCATGGTGCCACAGCAAGCTTAAGCTTTTTAAACAGTTTCCTGTTGTCTTAGTGGTACAATTTTTCACGGTTGCCCTTCATCACCAGCCTAGTGACAGCTTACTGACAGCTGACAATAACATACAAGGAAAATCCACCAGCTTTTGCATGTTTGCTCCCATCAGCACAGAAATCTGCAGGCCATTCGAGGTGGCCTGGGGGGACAAAGCCCCAGGCAACTAATGCCCAGGCTAGAGGAAGGCTTGAAAAAAGGACAAAGTTCAAGGTTTCCCAAGAGTCAGGGGTAGAACCCTGGTCTTTTAAAGTGCAAATTGATAGCCAAAAGAGGGAAAGATAATAGTAAAGGAAACAACAAAAAGCCCTAAAAAGGCTGGAAGTATCTTTTCATATAGCAGGTTACACTTCCTATTTGTGGGATCATTTTGTGATGTTCCCATTCAGATATCTGTCCCTCCTAGGAACAGTGAAATTGCAGCAGGTCTGTGTGGAGACCAAGTTCAAATATCCAAACTTGTGAAGAGGTAATTTAACAAAAAGCTGTATGTGAGCCACTGGCTGCTGCTGAGAATGAGGCCAGGCAGAACATTTGAAACCAACTTCTAACTTGTAGTGAATTGCTTTTAGGAATCTTTGGGTATATTGAATGCTCCTGAAAGAACTCAACTGCTCAAAAGCAAGAAAACATCCAAGCCTTTGTTTAGAATGTTTAATTTCAGACCCTAACTCACTAGGGGAAGACTTCAAATTTCAAGGATAAAATGAGATATGTGCAACAGGAGCAAACTAGAAAATTCAGCCTTTAGTTTTATGTATTCTGAGTGAGAAGATGAATTAATTTAAAAATTATCGTAAAGTATCCATGTCACGGGTAAGTCTTTGCTCTCCCATGGAATTCTTGATATTGTGGGAGGATAGGTTGGTTCCATGGTACTGAATATTTATTTTGCTGGATTCTTCTCTGCATTGTACTTGTGGCACATTAATATCCAGTGCACTCTAGTGAGCCAAGTGAGGTATATTAGTCAGGACATACAAGAGATTAAGTACTGTAATATTTTGTTATGCTGGAGGCAGCAGGTGTCTGTGGCAGATGTGATGATTTGGGGGGTTTGTCTAAGAAAAGTTTACAGGTTATGGATTTTGTAAATTTGTGTGATACAGAAAACTCTGTTGTATCAGAAGGCTGATCTTTGTGTTGCTACTGCCTTTCACCCTCTGACTCGGACTGGCTAACGTTCCTAGGAGGAGCTGGCACAGGGCTTGCACTGATAATTAGGGATGCCTTGCAATGCACACATGCTGAGCAATGGCAAGTCAAACTGGTTCATCACAGCATAACTCAGTTTGGCAATGCTGTCACCTGGCAAGGGACTGTTGTCATCAAACAAGGTGAATCAGAAACCAATCTGACGAAGGATGGAGAATTTACCCTCTTGAATCATGTTAAGACTCTATCAGCTCATGCAGGTGAGGAACAGCCTGCAGGAGGAAATCCTTAAGACAGGAAAATCCCAGCACTGTTAAATGCACATGAATTACCAAGGACACCCAAGAGAGTGGATGAGACAGGAGGCTGGAGACAAAGCTGTTTAGTGAAGATGTTTGTCCTTGGAATTCAACTGGAGCTTAAGAAAAAAAAGGTAAAAAAAACCCCAGGAAATTTATCTGTATGTAACTGCTAATTTTTGCATGTTTGGTTACACAGCATATCTATGTTCTTGAAGAGTTAGTACATAAGCCAGAATGTTTGTTTCTCCCCTAAAACTCTGGGAAAGTGAAACTCTCTGAGGTCTGTTTGGACCCAGGAACAGATAGTTTTCCTGTGGGTCTCACTTCTCATTAAACTGTACTGGGTGGAATATTATCCATTTTAGCATGGACTTGCAGGATAAACAGACTCTGGATAATTATCAGGTACAGAACTAGACTTCACCTTTCAGAGCAAAGGTGGTGAGAACGGGATGAGTGGAGCTGCTGTGTGTGCAATGCACCAATGGATCCCTGCAGCAGCCCAGTGGAAGTGGAAGGAGCCTCTGGTCAGGCAGCAGCTCATCATTGCAAACTTGGCAAGGGCAACTTTCTGTCAAATAAACATGAGGGAAAGAAGGATGCAAAATTGGGCTGTCATATTGTGAAGATTTTATTTTTGAATCTATATTTGCTCAGTAAACCCATGGAAACTGGCAATGCTTCAGAAACTTGAAGCAAGTGGATCAATTGGGTGCAATGAGGAAACAAAAAGATCGTGAAAGGACTTCCATAAGGTTGAGGATGTTTGCAACAGAACATCCCAAGAGCTTAGTGAAGGCCACAATGGGCAAATACAACACAATAGTGAAGGTCAACACAATGGGCAAAGAAGGAAGATGTGAGATGCTCTGAAAATGAGACTTTGAGGACTGAAACGCAGTTGTAACGCCTGGGAATTGCACAGGAATATGAATACAGTGCATATGGTATGACATACCTATATGCACATAACCGTGTATGACAAGTGTCATGCAGAGCGATACTAGAGGATAAGAGACCCAGAAAAAGCCTCGTATTAGTCTTAGGTGCGGAATGTCACATGGAGTTGTGCAGCTGTTCAGACCTGCAGAAATTATCGAAATTTAGGAAGTAGAGTTCTGAAGTTTGAAAAATAATCTCTGTATAACTGGGACAGTGAATTCCTTTGGTGTTGATTCATGTCATAAATGCCAGAAAAGAGGACCTCTATGTGAAAACATCAAGTAAATAGTTTGCAGGCAAATGGGCTGCTGTGTCAAAGTGTCTTTGCCTCAGAAAGCAGAAGATATAATTAATTGTATATTGAAATAGCATTCTAGCAAAGAGTGGAAAAAGAAAAAAGCAGTCATCAACTGAATCTGATTTTGAAGTCCAGGTCAGGATGAATTTTAAATTTTAACTATCAGAGGGTCTCACTGGTTATGGATTCCTACTTGTTTCTGAAAAATCTTTGATCCACAAAAATATACGTGTTTTATAAAAGACAGCTATGACAAGCCCAAAAGAAAAAGTAAGTCAGTAGATCTCATAGATCACCATTTATAAGACAGCCACGAAGTTCGAAGAGATGAAAGTATCTTCCTTCAAAATAGGAAGTGGCCTAACTTCACCCTGTCCCTCAGCTTCCCTCAACATTCTGGTCAAAAAGTCCCCAACGACTACAAACTCGATGCAGTCAGTGATTTGCCATCACATAAAGAACTGTGTAAAATGCAGAGAGGGTAAAAAGCATTGGCACAGAAGAGGTGATGATGTTTGTGTTACAGAAAAGGATACATGTAAGACAAGAGTGGCCCTTGTGCAGCTGTATCTCATGGGATCATCAGTGGATCATGGGTTTGCTTTGTTTTGTTTTGGTTTTGATGTGTGTAAACCTTTGCTCGAAGCAGAAGTAGGCAATCAATATTTGCTGTCAGCAGCCTGCTACTTAGAAAATGGTTGGAAGTTTTTCCATGAAGGAGACGAGAGACTCTGAAAGTAATAAAATTTTTGACCTGATCTGATAAAGGCATTTGTGGAGACAGTTTTGAACCCACAGTTATTCCATGAGTTTACAAGGACTAGGCAGCCCACCCACCACAGCATCTCATGGGATGGGGGCAGAGTTCATTGAGGCTTGTCTATCTTCAGAGTGAACCACTGTGATTTTGGGACTGGGCATATCCCACTTCTTCTCATAAGTTACAAGGCTTTCCTGACTGTTCCCTCCCCATTCAGTCAAACAGATCTTTGCACCTTCTTTATAAATGAAACAGTCAATGCTCAGGAAACACTTGGCTTTTACCGGCCAACCATGCTAGCGGAAGCTCCCTGCATGGCTCCAGGCACTAACTGCTCAGGGCAGAGCAGAGCCCCTCCAAGGTTGTAGTGGTTAGGTTGGCTTGCTAAAGCCTGCTTAATGGGTGTGCTACTCCAAGGAATGCACTCCCAAGGTCCCTTCCCTAGGAGGAAAAGAGTTTCCCCAGCCACATAAACACCCCTGAAATAAAATTACCTGGTTTTCCCAGACAACAGTGCAGCCTACTGGCCATTTCACTCTAATTAGCTCATTGAGTCTCCAGCAAAATTCAGTCTCCAGCGGGAACCTCATCAGATCCATGCAGACATGCTTGGTTTCAATACAACATGTTTTTACCAGCAGAGCCATGATACCCACTGAGGGTGGCTTAAATACCTTTGACTTGTGGCAGATCCCATATATATTCATAAAGAATTTGCAGTTGCTATAGCAAAATAAGTCATTTAAGCTGCCTTAAGTTATTTCTTGGAATTTCCTTTGATTTATTCATGGCTGGAAGATTTGCAATTCAGAGTTTTGGCAGCTTGTCAACAGTTTCTCTAAGGGAGAGATGCATTCCACAACCTTTAAATAGGCTGGGACCGTCTTGTCGGATGTGTTTCCTACATCTGACCACATTCCTTATGCCTGTAGTTAACTAAAATTTCTTGCAATTATTTCCACTTTCTAGGCAACTTAATTTTTTCCTTAGAGCTTGGGCTAAAAAAAAAAGTTATTTGTCTTGTAGTTGATATGAATACAGGAGCATATGTGACGGATTTTAGAAAAAATAATATTTCTTATAACCAATAAAAGTAATTATTCTCTGACATAATAATTCATTGTTTCTTGTTGTGGCTTAGGGTCAACACTCCTATAGGTAAAACATTGTCTTTCTGGTAGTCCTTCAACTTTCTGGTAGTCCTTCAGGGTATTTATAAAAAAATTACATAACCATAAAAAAAATAATGTGAGGCACAATGTTATTTTCAATGGAAATTACTTCATTCCTGGAATTTGGCTTGGGTTAAATGTAACTGTTCATACTGATCAGAAAACATACACAAAAATTATTTCAGCATTGCTTATATTCACAACGATGCCCTCCTCCATTAACCTAGGATTTCATTATGTTGCTTCTCATTAATTGTTGTGTAAACAAGAATATAAATATATCTCAGTTCCTGTGCTTGGTTCTTGAATTATAATTTCACAGCGATTTATTTTTAGAAATAATAATGAAAAAACCCTCTAATAATAGTATTTTCAGAGATTCTAGCTCCGTGCTCAAGAATTATGAAGGAACTTGGTCAAGACAGTATCCTAAATGTCTTAAAACACCCCTTGCAAAAGCATGTTCATCAAAGCTAAGAGGTCCCTGACCCAGCCGAGCACTTAGCTGCTTATTTAGCTTTAAGCCTCTGCCTAAGTGGCTCACTGAGATATCTTCCCCCTCCTCTGAAGGGTGCTGGATGGAGCCGGGGGAGTAGCAGGCATAATTTTTTGAGTCAAGAAAGTTTAACACACCGTGGAGGAGGAGAAATGTGGGAGGTATATGAACTGGTTTCAACTTATCAGCCTCAAAGAAATGAGGAATGAAGTCTGAAACTGTGCTGCTCCTTTCCCCTCCTAACGAAAGAGAGAGCATCCTGCTGCTCGAGAGATCTCCTTGCCTGTCAAGAGCACTCTCTGGGCCCATGTAAGCCAGCCCCCATTTCTTCCTCTGTGTTGAGTACAGACACAGGCCGTCCAGTTTATTTATTATTCAAAATTTATTATTTTCTTTTCATTAATTTATCTGTTTATTAGATTTTTTTTTTCCCTGTGTAGACATACAGGAATTGAAATAATGAAGTAACCTTTGGACTTGAAAACATATGGAGGCAAAATAGGCAGTTGGTATCACTGGAAATCACCCTGTAATTACAACCTGAAACACTTGTTATGATTGGGCTTTGGCTTGCAGGAGCTAGCATAACCCCCTAGGCTGAAAGATAAAGGTCTGCTGACGTTAAATGAGGGTTGCAAATTAATGTAATGAATGACTTTTAATAATAACCTTTTGGGGGTGGTTCGGTGTTGTTAGCAGTAAGTCATAGAATCATAGAATCATTATGTTGGAAAAGACCTTCCAGATCATCAAGTCCAACCTTTGAGCAAACACCACCATGTCAACTAAACCATAGCACTCAGTGCCATGTCCAGTTGCTTCCTGAACACCTCCAGGGATGGTGACTCCACAACCTTCCTGGGAAGCCCATTCCAATACCTCACCACCCTTTCAGTGAAGGATCTTCCTGATGTCCAACCTGAACCTCCCCTACAGCATGTTGAGGCCATTTCGTCTCATCCTGTCTCTGGTTGCCTGGGAGAAGAGACCAACACCCACCTGGCTACACTCTCCTTTCAGGCAGGTGTAGAGAGTGATAAGGTCTCCCCTGAGCTTCCTTTTACCCAGGCTAAGCAACCCCAGCTCCCTCAGCCACTTCTCACAGGACTTACTCTCTAGACCTTTCACTGGTCTTGACGAGGGCTTGCTGTACCAGCCCGAAGGACTGGGACAGGCACCATCAGGGAAAGTAAGTGAGAGTTTTCCTCAGTTTTTCAGAAAATCTCCGTATTCTGTGTGTGGTTGCTGTCAGTCCTTTCATGACTCATAATTTCAGGAAGGTCTGAGCTTCCTTACTTTATCTCCAGAGATGTGAACAGAGTGACTTTAGCTGGTATGGTATTGTTAGGTCAGACCTTATTAAGACATACCCTGAATCCTGAGGGTGATCCTATCTCATCTTTTCAACAGCCAGGGATAAAGACATGATGGTCAGCATCTGTGACTATGTTTCAGGGCCAAATGTATCTCTTTTAAGGCTCTTCTTCAGAAGAGGTGTCTTCCTCTGCCCGGACTCCAAAAGGCTGCAAAGGAAAATGATTACAGAAACCAGAGAAAGCAGTAACAGAGAGCAGTAAAGAAGGAAGAGTATGGAAAAGCAGAAAATAGTCTCTTCTGGGTGTGCTCAGAGCCCCTTTTAATTATTTGGCACTAGGCTTAAATTTGAGTATACCTGAGGCATTGTGTGCAAGAAGAGACTGGATGTCTTACTCTGCAAGGCGAGCAGAGTGTTTGTGGCTACAGTAGAGGGGGAAGGAAAAGTATAGCCCAGACTGAAGTAGTAGATAGAAAAACCCTCAGACATCCTCGTTGCACTGATTAGTATCTTGAGTCATTGCCTTTGAGGGAGGTGAGAGTTTCCTCAGTATGGTGGAATTAGATGAGCTCCTTTAATGAGGTTAGATACCAGAGGCATTGCGCAGTACCTTGAAGTTCCCTGAGGGAAAAAAAAAAGAAAGATACCTTTTCCCTGCCGAGAATTGAGGTCTAACTGGGGGTAATCAGTGTTAAAACAGTAGGCTTTGAAAGCTGCTAAAGCTACCCTACCTATGGCAACTGGAAGTGGCAGCTAGAGATGGGAAGAGCTGTGATGCTGTGTAGCTGCTCTGCTGCCCAGCAGATCTGCCTCTAGACCCTTTGCCCCCCCTCAGGCTCAGGGTCTGTCACTGAGAGGTCCCTGTCCTGCCTGTTGGAGGCTGGCCCTGCACCAGCTGCCAGGCGGCCAGCGGCAGTGGCTTGGCAGCGAAGCCTCCGTGACGGCCGGCCAAGGCATGGGAGGTAACACTAATGCAATCTGAAACCTCCCCCAGACACCAAGGCGGGCAGGCGGAGGGGAATGAGGACACAGGCAAACAAAAAAAAAAAAAAGGGAAAGAAATCAGGCTGTCTCTTTATCTCCTTTCAACAGACATCTGTTACACAATGTGTGTCTTTCTGCTGCTTTATATAGCACGCGTTAAGTTTTTCTGCTTCCTGCAAGCACTGCTCGGGACAAGGCGTTGAGATGAAGCAGGCGTCTGCTGTGCTTCAGGAGTTAAACTCACGGAAGGAAAGGTAAAGGTGTAACCTGCACAAACTCCATGGCTGCTGATCTCTGTCCTGTGACTAATGCAAAAACCCCCAATCTGGCTGTTCCGGCTTGGAAGCCACTTGTGCCCGGGCTGGGTCCCAGGGGCCTGAGTTTCAACACCAGAGGCAGGGCCGGTTGCTCTAAATAGCACTGTCGGAGTTAAGAAAGCAGAGCTGTCCCCTTTGCAGCTAAACCTGTTGAGCACCCTCAAGTACCAGCTGGGCAAACAGGTTGTTGCCAACTTCAGGTGGCCACTGTGGAGGGTTGACCCCTAAACCAAAGCATCATTTGTCAGACTGCTTCACTGAAAATCTTTTAAAAATATGTAACAGAAGCAATAGAAAAGGGTAAGATTGGAGATTTCTCTTTGGCTAGAGTGACCTGACAGTACTCAGGTTGAATTTTATTTTTTCATTTTTTTATTTAATTCTGTCTCAAAAATTTGCAGCTCTCGGTATAATTTTTGTAATAGTTTGAAGTGTGTTTAGAAGCTTAAGAGTCTCTTCATTACCACCTTTTCCTTTTTGAAATTGCCAGACTCTTTTTTGCACAAAATATGTATTAATAGAATCAGGGCTGCTGTAGTGATAATAAAACAAAAATGCAATGCAGCTAGCACCCTGCTGCAGAGGAGCAGTGAATCCAGTCACCAAACCTGTCTAACCCAAACCAAAGGGGCTCTCAGGAGCCCTCTCCTGCTCCTGCCTGCAACAGAGCTCAAACCAGCAGCAGGTGTCCCAAGGGTAACTGGTCTAGCTGAAGCTGCAGAGAAATTTAGCCAAAGACCTGAGATCCAAATTTAGTTTTGGGCCTTTTGAAAGCACAGAGTGAAGTGTTTGGGTTTGGGTATCTGCAAAGATCAAGAAATTCAAAGTTTAATGAAGTTCTTGGCAATGAGAGGGATAGTTGGTCCTGGGATAGCAAGCATGGAGGCACCGCAACTTCCACTAAAAACACCTCTAAGCTATTTCAGCTTTTCTTTGGTGAAGCGAACCTTTCTCTGGTCCCTTTAATGCATTCATCGCCCCTACTACCTTTCAAGATAATAGCTATGAATGCCTCCTTTGTTATAAGACGCATGCTACCCTGTGTGTGTGGGAGGTGGGTGTTACGATAGGCATCATACAGCAGTATTCTGGTATTTAATAAATGAGCTTCTGCTGGAAGTGACATTACTTGAGTGTAAAACCAGGCATATCTGTCTCCTTAGTAAGATACAGGGTATTTTGTGGGGGTGTGAAGTAATTTTCTTTGAATAATTGAATTAATTAATTACAAGTTACATAAATGTGTAAGGCTCCAATTGCCCATAGTATCTGTGTATCATTCACAGAACTCAATGCAATATTTTCTTCTGATTACATGAACACTCTATTCTGAATATGCCAAACAACCTTCCTTTCTCCTTTTTTATAGTTCCCTGAGAACTACTTCTGTAACACCCATGAGATGTGAAGAACAACCAGAGACCTCCTACAGGGAACAATCTGCCACCAGAAGAGCTGTGCATTTCACTGATTTTTTTGGCTCAGATGCCAACTCACGCCCTCATTCTAAAACAAAAAAAACTTTTAAAAAATTATAAAAACTTTGTTTCTTGGTGAAGCAAAATCTCAGAACATCTAAAATGTTCAAAAGATTTTGATTGAGGTTCTTGCAGACCAAAAAAAGAAATGCTAGATTCACAAAAGCTGCAGTGGGAGGATATATTACCCAGTAGCCTTGAGCATGCATCAAGCTTTAGGAGAACTAGTTCAATTTCCATCTCTGAAGAAACCTGAGAGCAACAGGACAGTGTTTTCACCAGCAGCCCGTAAGCTGGTTGTGCATGTGCAAGGCTTGAAGAACTGCTCCTTGGTCTCTCCTGGTGAGACAGCCACTCTGTGTGCAGCATTTTACGTTCACTGCCACACTCTCTAGAAGCCAGACAGCCACTTCCCAGAAGTGTGAATCATTTTCACATTTGTCTTCTGCTTCAGCTCCTGTTAAAAGTATTTTATTCCAAGTAGAACGGCTTTAAATGGAATACCTAAGGAGACTCAACAGCGAGATAGGAATTAGTAGGACACTCATCCGCAAGGTCAATCTGCCTATAAAGGATTCACCAGAGCTTTCAGTGGCCACCCAATGCTCCCCAGCAGTGTCTGAGCCGCTAGGCAGCCCTGTGCTGTAGGCAGCACCTTCAAGCACCTCCAGGTACCGGGTACTGAGAACAAGAGTGAGAACAATGCCCAGGGGACTGCAGCACTCACCTGGGAAGTGCAGGCACACTGCAGAGCATGCAGGGCTGAAGCTTGACATCTCGTACTGTCCAAGGTTTCAGTCACCATAATAACTTGGGAATGTGGTGCATCTGAACAGAACAGTCCATGGTTGTGGACAAACGTGTCTGAGGTGGGAGCCACTACGCCTTTTCCGTTCCTGCTTTTTCTTCCAAAGGCTTGCAACAGGATCATATCAGGATTAAGCAAAGCTGACTACTTTTGTTTGAGGGCTCTTCAGATGAACTCTGGGAACCCAAACAAGAACCTTGTTAAGGTTTATTGAGGAAAGTGAGAAATTGCCAAGCACATTGAAGACAGGAAGCCCTACGCTCTTCCTTTCTTCTGCTCTTTAGCTGTGTAGAATAAGTGCAGTAAGAGTGAAATAAAAGTTTGCAATACCAAGCTGTGTATCAATCAATTTTTGCTGCTCTCAGGGCTGAGGAAAACAGGCAAACAAACTCTATTTTTTTCATCTTCAAGTTCTTTTTTTGAAATTCCTTTCATTTTGCTGCTCTTTGCTTAAAACCACTGAATTTTTCCGAGATCCTCTGGAAATTTCCAAGATGTAGTGTTTTGCTTTGGGCTTCAGTGATGCCACTCGTGACAGTGTTTAGATTTTTATTTCAATTGCACCTCTGAGTCACAGAGCTACACTTCTTCCTTCTTTTCTTTTCCTTTAGAAAAATGTTTCAAATTCCTCCCACTAAAAGTGCTTTGGCAATATTAAGAACTGAAATCTTAACAATTAATGGAGCTGTTTCAGTGTCTCTACTAGGAAACTTATATTCACTGGTTTTGATTATGATTTGGAAATAAGCAGGTATGAATGTGCAATCCTGTTTGCTTGTGACTTTGTCTTTTGGCATATTTTATAATCATAATGTCCCTGGTGCTGGCTGTCCGAGAACAGTGCAATTTCATCCCTTCAGGTGGTTCTGATGATACCAAATGTCACTCAGTTGCCTAATAAAGTTAATGAAATGTGGAATAAACCAGGCAGTAGCCTGGGGAAGTACCCCTTTCTGTGTGGCTTCGCGTTCCTTGGCAATTTTATACGCCTGCATACATTATCCTTGTAAGTGTGATCTGATGTGTAGGTGGTCTCTATTTCTGACACATTACATTTATCTGCATCTCTGGAGAAGCTTAAAAAGTCAAGCCTTTTTTACAGTCAGAATATTACCATGAATATGATGTATTCTGGGGACTGCATTCTGCATCCCAAGCATTCAGCAAATCAGAGCTACAGCTCCAGCTGGCCGTATTTTGCCAGTGAAATAAAGTGGAGCTATATAGGGAGAACACGTGAAGGCGTGCAGTAAATTTTTATGAGCCTGAGAATGGAATGACCACATTGCTCAAGACTCACCAGCAGAGAGCTATGAAAGGCTTAACCAAATAAGTGGCAATTAAGACTTTATAGTGTTTCAGATTGTCACATGTTTGAGCCCTGTGTGTAATTTTTATCTCTTGTTTACACCCGCAGTGGTGAAACTGAGGACAGTACATGTTGTTGTAGTCACCCAAAAGGCATGATTTCATTTGGTTTGTTCATGGGTCTTCCTTGAAGCTACTTGGAGGTTTTATATGTTATTTTGAAACACAGGGAGGTATGCAGCCAGGAGGGAACTGTGTGGTAGTATTGCCTTCTTCCTTTTGTGCTGCACAGTGCACAAGTACTGACAGTGCTGTAGTCTACAGCTCCTCATAGGAACTCTTATCCTCCAGTCAGTATACTTTGTCGATGCCATGGAAACTGAAATGTATGTGTGGTGCTTACCACTGTATAACAAGAGAGGAAATACAGATGTTTGCAATGGCCAGAGGGTATATTATTTGGACATCTCCTTGAACTAAAACCAGGTTTAAACATACTTTTGAGCTTTGTGGCTGACCCTAAACTTCCTTGGTTTCAACCTGCTTCCAGGGGAATTTTTGTATTTTCTTTTTCTGCTCCTGATACAGGTGGTCTCTCTGGTTCTCCTGGTATCCTGGCAAGGGCAGTGGAGGGTCAGGACAGGCAGAGAGGAAGGGGGAGGGTGCCAGCTCAGTGCATCAGGGAGGAAGAGGGTAGAAAAATCACCTCAGTAAGAACATGAGAGCAGACAGCAGGGGAAGACAGAGTTAAATATCAGGGACTGCAGAATCAGATTAAAAAAAAATACAGTAAATAGTCTTGAGACCTAACTTCTGAATCCCAAGCTGAAAAAACCCTGAGTTACTCAGCCTCATTCACATAATGGGAAAATCTTCCACTTTGAAAAGCCATCCCTCTGCCCTTAATACCAGGCATCTCCCTCCCTGTTTCTGGCCTTAACACGTTCACCAGTGTAACTGTGGAATCCTGCAAGATGTTACTTTAGAGATAAGCCTGTCCCCAGGGAATCATAGAAAACAGAGATGGAAAACACCTCAAGAGATAATCTACCCCCTCTTGTTGCCCCAGGCAGTGGAAGGCAAATTACATACATGGGCTGGGGTGTGGGGAGATGGGTGCATGGGCAGGGTTTATTTGCTGGAAAGCTGTTAAGTAACATGCTGGGAGAACGGTGAGGTAATGGCGTTGCATCCAGGCAGTATTGGAAACTGCCAGGTAGAAATGAGGTACTTTGTGGTCACAGTGGAGAGGCAATAATACAGGTTAATGACTACGCTCTAAGTGTTCTCAGCCACATGATTTAGGGCCACGTAGTCATCCTGAACTGACTGGGATGTTCTTCATTGCAGATCTGTATCCGTGGTGGGATAGGAGTAAGGATTACGAGGGCTGCAGCAGGACTGTAACTGCATATGCTGCGCTGTTAGTTCAATCCCAGTGTTGAGAAATGCTGCCCTTCCCAGTGACACTGATGGATCCTGCTTGGTTGTTCTACAGGGTCAATAATTTGCAGTAATCAGCTCAGGAGTGGAGCAAGGTAAGAATCAAATTGACCTCTTAGAGAATCCTGATTATTTCAGGCATCAAAAGTGGTCTGCAGAGCTAAAAATGTGTTTTTAGACGTAGGGTGCCAAGTTCTTGCCCTGTGAATTGCAAAATTTTGAAGTGCTGATTTTTTTCCATGTAGAGTAATGGGGGGATGAGGAGAACTAATGGGAAACCCGAGACTTAACTGAGTAAGGTACAGAGTTAGGGTGCATAAAACTGCTGAAAGTTGAGAGGGAGAGTCACGGAGGACTCTGAAGAGCTCCCAGTCCGTTGGAATAGAAAAATCACAAGAGAACCCCTCCAAGAAGAACTTCAGCATTTATCTGGATAAAATCCTGCCAAGTGATTAAATTAATAAATAAATATTTCTGCAGAGCTTAAGGAAAAGAGATTGCAAGACACGGAACAGCAGCGTCATTCGCCATCGGACAGTTGTGGGGTGGCAAAACTTGGTCCTTCCATGCCACCTAGTGTAGGAAGCTGAGCAGCTCCCTGCTCTTGGCAGCAACTCCACGACCTGCGGATCCAGCCAGGCTGGGCTCCGCAAGCAAGGGTGATTAAGCAGGAAATTAAGTGAGGATCAGAAGTCTGCCACCCTATAAACCATCCCACCAATGCGGGTAAAAACCTGCTTCCAGAACCACAGCAGTAAGTGATGCTTGTTTCTTGGCTGTGTTTGCATTGTGGCACACTCAAAGTTTTAGAGAGAACGGTGTAGCTTGTAATTTTATATGTTTTAACTGAAAAAGAGAAAAGTTACCTAACTTGCAGCTCTTGACACACTAGGAAGAAAAAGATAGCATGGGATGTTTGCATTCTGACACTTAGTAAAGTGGTTTGAGTCTTCATTTCTGTGACTAAAACTGTGCATTGGGTAAGTGGATATTGGGTAAAGTTGGATGGTTAGTTTTGTTTTTTGATTTGTTTTGTTATATTTGCTTGTTTGTTTTCAAGAGGATAGAGAAATTTCTGGTTTGTGGCTGATTTGTGTAAGGAGAAAAAATGGTTTTTTTCCATTAGTACTTGCTCCAAAACATGCCAATGGATAAAAATGGCCCAAAGTTGTGGTGAGCTGTCTAATTTCTAAACATACATATGCTTCAGCTGAGTGGTTAGGAATACTTTTCTGTAGTGCCAGTTACTGGTGTAACTAATGGAGTAAAGGCTAAACCAAGGACTCTTGACCTTACTTGGAAACATCCAGTGCTGGTTTCTCTTTGACAGAGAAGAGCATATTAGGTGGCAGAAAATTTTGATAGCCTTTGATGCTCCCAGAAAATCTATACCATCTCATTAGACTTGTTCAAAACTGCTTCTTAACAGACTGCAATGTCAGTCCAGGATGTTACCAATCCCAGAATAACCAGATAGCTATATATATATATATATATATTTCACCCAACACCCACAGACAAGGGCACCTGTACGCTGGCAGATTGTCCTACGCATAAGACGTGAAGTGTGTTTATAAGCAAGTTTTGAGAGTCATAGTTGCTAGCCTTGATATATAAAGAACGAATGATCTCAGCAGAATTAAAAAAAAGACAGTTACCCTGAATAACTGTGCTGGAGCCTGCATCAAGCATAGGAAGAGGTAGTTCATGTTTAGTTTTGGGCATAATAAATATCTGATTTTTTTTCAGCTTTCTAATTTTTCTTTTATCACTTTGTTTATTCCCTCTAGACAAATAGCTGTTTGAATCATCCAGTCACTCTCTTGCCGGGGTTGATAAACACTGTTGCCTCCAAACAGAAACGATCCAGGCTTAAGGGGAGATCTGTGCCCTTCCTCCACCCTGATTCCTGCTAGATGCCCTCACCTGTGTACAGGCTTCTGTGTTCCCACATGCCTTTACTGTGGTGCAAGCAAGGTTTTATGTGGTGTGTAAACAAGGAAATCCCTAGAAGCAAAAGAGCACTTCAGAAGTTTGGCTTGCATGATGGCAAAATGATGACATGTAACTACAGCACTAATAAGGGCCGCATGTCTACGTTGTGTGTTGAGAAACGGGTGAAACACAGCACCGGGGAGGAAGAGATGGAATGTCATCATATGCTTTCCATTTGCACCCACGTAAAAAAAAAAAAAAATGGATAGTGTTTCTACACTTTCCAAGGCAATGTGATGTATGTGTCTGGTTCCATTATTAAAAATAGATTAAAATGATTTAAAATATGTTTCAGTATTAAAAAAAAAAGAGGTGGATGTTGGCCATTTTGAGTCATCAGCCAAACTCTTGGCCTTTCTGTTTTTTCCTTTGCTTGGAACTCCCGTGTATCTCTAGTTAACAGAACCCCCAAATTTGAGTGATGTTTAAATATTTAAAATCCTTCTTTTTCAACATTTTTCTAGACTGATTATTGATCCCACAATGTTTAGTATCCAGGAAGCAATCCTAAGTTCCTGAAATGAAAACCACCTTCCAAAAGCCAGGCTTTTAAAAGATGAGTCATTGGCAGGCACTTGAGCATTTTTTGGCACTTAGCTTAAAAGTAAGAGGTTTTGAGGACAGTTTCTGCATGTGAGAAAGTAAAACAAAAATAAAATCAAATCAAAAAGTGCTAGGCATGCAGCCTGTCAACTTTCAGAGAAGAGTGTGATAAAATCACAGTGTCCTGGCTGAAAGTAGGGGCACTCTCATATTTGGTGTTTAACTCTTTCGTGATGGCCTGTAATTACCATCCTGTATTTCTCTGAAGCCAGGGCTGCATTTCTCTTTCTCAGAATGTGTCTTTTTGCTGCTGAAAATCTGGGGTCTATGAGGGCTTTGGTTTGCTCAGGGAGGTAGGGAAGGGGGAGGGGGCTGTGGAGACTAGGTTCTCAGCTTCCTCATTAGCTCCCTGCAGAAGCTACTAATCCCTACTAGGACTGCTGTCCTTGAGGCAAATGCCAGATTGGTGGAAGGTATTTCATAATACCTTCATGCACCTGGGTCTTGCCCTTTGTCTTTTTCCCTTAGGCAAAGCCCAGAGCAAGGAAAGAAAGGGTAGGCTAACTAATATGACTGTCCACTTTGAGGAAGGTCTGCAGGTCTGCAGGTTCAGCTCAGCAAAGATTAACATCAAATAGAGGGAGAACAGAGAAGGCAGAATTTGGGATATATACCTTTCTGTACTGAACAAAATCCCCAAAAAAATGAGTGTATTAACAGCATGGTTTATGGTATCTATTAACCCTTGGAGATGGAAAACCTATTGGTCACATGCATTGAGGACCTCCAGCACAGAGGGCAATGCTGCAAATTCTTGGGTCTCTTGCCAGGTCAATAGCACAGTTGCGTGCTCCATTGTTCCTGCCATGAGTAAATGGGCAGTAATTTCAGTGAATCAAGAGGGTTGATAATTAAGGTGTTTTTAGATTTCTTACACTTTTTCTCATGCTACTCTAAAATTTGCAACTTTCCATTTTCAACTTGCCCCCTCCATGTTATTCTGCAATGGCTAAGCTTTATTTGGTTTGTTTCAGGCTTTGTAATTGAATATATAATGCCTCTGTTGCAGTGGTTGTGGAAGATGACAACTGTCTCACAATTTGCATTCTAGGTATCTCCTTGATTAACTGCAGAATGACAAGGACTGGGGCTGTGTACCTATGTGAACACTTGGACACGTGAAACCGTGTAGCAGGAGACAGGTTGATCGAGTTCCCCTAGACTCAGGAAACACTTTTTAAGCAGACAGTATAACCAGCCAACCTGGAACAGCCATGGGTTAGCAGTAGCATCACCTCCTGTTACACGACTCTCATGTCAGTAGTGCATAACCTCTCACAATGTGCTCATTCCCAATGCCAAGTGAAAAACTGGCATTGCCCGTGAAAACCAATGAAGTTACAGGTTTGGGAGAGAAACATTGGGTTTGCCTTATCATTACAGACCTCCACAATTCAAGCAAGTACTTTGAAAACCGCAGCTGCAGGAAGCAGGTGTGAGCCTCTCAGTGCCTGTGGCTGCTCACATTGTGTCTGCAGAGTGCAGCTGGGGAAGGCCTCTCCTGCAGTTGAGCAAAGAAACTGGGCTTTCCTCTGGAAGGCGGCTTCCCACGGCTCCCTGCCAAGGAGGCTGCACTGAATAACCCTGAGCACTGGCCCTTTGCCCCTGTATTCCCCTGCTGTGGTCAGTCCGGGCAGTAGGACAGGGGGGAGCCGTGTGATTTAAGTTGAGAGGAAGGGAGCAGATAAGGACACAGAGTAATGAAATGAGTAGTTGGAGTCAGGGGAAGTGGGAAGCTGACCTAAGGACTGAGGAATGTCATTGGGGACGAAGGGGTGGGGATGGGACATGCGGACTTGGCAAAGAAACTGGGAGAGGAAGCCAGGAAGAGAGGGTGTGGAGAGGCTGAGATTAGATGGGGACCAGAGAGAAAGTCTTATTCTGGGGTTGCTCTTGTCTCAGGTTTGGGAAGAGGACAGGGTCCAGAAACCCGGCAGGTGGATCATGGCACTGGTCAGGAAAGGGGTCAGGAAACAGAGCAGGAGGAAAAAGTTGACGGGCATTGTACTGGGATGGAACAGAGAGAGAAAACCACGCACATGCCCAGGTGTGCTCTAGCCTCCAGAGCTGGAATGAGACCCAAGAGGGCTGTGTATTGACCCCACCACTGTCTGCAAACATTTTTCAGACCCACTCTTTGAGAGAAGATTCAAGAGCATGCTTTCAGCTTCTTTTGTGGATTTTTTGAGAATTTTGCTGAAATGGTGTAGAATAACTTTTCTAGGTAGGGTGAAAAGTGAAGTCGGGAAGGAGAGCCATGATACATGCAAACAAATTTGTGTATTTTTATTTCTGCTTTGTCATGATGTATTTTTAAGTAAAAAATCACATTTTATGGCCAAAGAGTTTGTCATCAATTCCTTAATCTGCCATGTAATTAATCCATTATTTTATACATTTCAGCAAATATTTGAATAGATTAATTTTAGAAAGATATAATATAGAAATAGCACATTACTGAATAAACGAATGTGCTCTCCTGCTTTGTCTTACCATTTTTTACCATTCTTAAATAATTTTAAAATTGTAGGAGATATTTTTCTCTTATTGAAATTTCTAGCAGCTGGCACAGATAAAAACAGTCGATCAAGACATGCTTCAATATTTCCACGCATTTCACGATGATAAACTGCAGTAGGTTCTGTGATTTCTAAATCCTTTTGTCAGGTAAAGAAAGGAAAGGTGATCCAAAGTTGTCTTATCACAAGTGTATTTAGCTGTGTAATGTAGTGTATGAACTTGCTAGTCATGTGGAAGCAAATATACCTCCTCAGTTTCTAGTTAATTTGTAGCAAGAAGAGAGTTCAGGCAGAGGAATGGTCTGCCACAATTAATATTGCTAGTACGAAGTTTGCATTTAATTTTGCATTGCAAAATTAAAACCATTTTACTACACAACAGTTTTTACATCTTTTGAATACTCCTGATGCAGCTTCAGTGCAGTCAAAAATGATCATGAGCCAATTAATTCTTTTTCTTCAGTTTTATTTCAGGAGTGTAATTAAGTGCAGTCCTTGGGCGAGATAAGAAGGACAAAACTTTTCATTTTGATTTATTGTTAGGTTTTTTTCTCAGCTTGGTATTAGTGTAAATTCTGCACTGAAAGCAAGTATGATCAACCTGTTGACGATGGATTGGTGCATTCAGACTCCTTTATATTTATGTGATAACCAAATGAAAAAATGTGTGTCTGTAAAATGAGACTCTGCTTCTGTCACTTATGGTGAGGCCCTGCACAATCACCCCCTATGCTTCATTGCCTGCACTGGGAGCAAAGGATAATTTTTGGTCCCGTGCAATGCCACTCTAATCTGGGATCCTTCAGCTGGCTTCAAACCCAGAAGCCACATAGATGTGCCAAAATTGTACTAACACAACTGTGTGGATTGGTAGAACTCCAGCGAGATTTTTGGTACTGCACTTTGCTAGGTACTTCTACTGACTTACATGGAAGCTGCTTCAGTATTTCTAACATTGCCTAGCGCAGAGAAATGGAAAATATGATGGCATCTGTTAATTAATTCCACATTAAAATGCAAGCACATGAGAGGACTTTACATTCTCAGCCTCTGGTGAGAGAGCACAGAATACTGATACACTTGCTTTTTTCTGATTGTGCATTAGACATTACCTTTGGAATATAGCCTTGAGTCTTCTTCTTTTTTCGTTTTTTTAAAATACAATGCAATGTTGCTAAATGCTATTTAATGAAAATAAAATCTTTTCCAGAACAGGTACCATATGAACAACCCCTTTTCCTTTCTGCTCTTCATATTTTTACCACATGTGTTAGCAGTGCCATTTTTAAGGTTCTCATCTATAGAAGTACTTGAGCAGGTGCTTAATTTTAAGCATATGCTTAAATGTTTTTCTCTCTTAATCCCTTATTCTTGGCTTCCACTAGGACTGCTGAAAAGGGTGATAAATGTATGGAAGTTTCTGTGATGTAGAAAGCTGTCTATTAGTAACTCCAGAGAAACCACCAAGTGATTCCACATGGACCACCAAGCCGTCTTCAGAGTGTAATGATTTTCATTTGCTCTGTCAGTCCAGGGTAGACTCAAGATGAAAAGTTATGTATTATTTTTCCAGCTCCCCGAGCTATTCAATCCTTCTTCCATCATTTGTTTAATACATTCCTCATATGCTACTCTGGTCTCCCGACACCCAGGCTGTTCCTGGGAACAGCTGAATTCCCACATGAGGGGAAAAACATTTTCATATGTTTTTGGGTATTTCAAAAGTGTTATTTTATTTAATAGATTTAAAATATTTAAGTCCCCACCCTTCAACCACCCCTTTGGCATGCTTTTAGTGGGTGTCCCAGGAGACTGTAAAGCAGAAATGAGAAAAACTACAACAGTACAGAAAAGCATGCTTTTCATAGGAGTTCAAGGTGACGTGTAGTCAAGAGATACATTGCAAATAAACTGAACTTAGTTTCCTCTCAGAAGGAGATCTTCACCTCTTCACCTTTACTGTTTTACTTTTAAGAGCTAATAAAAAATACAGACCCTGACTCTCCTCTTGCATCAATTTTAGATTGGCAATGTCAGGGTTATAGTACTCCATTAGCTACAGAACTCCATTAAAATGTCGGCACTACATCAAGAAGGAGAATCATGTCCATGTTACCTGAAGAATTCGGTCCTACTAGCATTTTGGGAACCCCTTCAATGTGCAGATTAGAGGTATCTCTTTAACACAGAACTGTTAGTCCTGCATGAAATTGAAATGGGAACAGAAGACGATGGGCTAAAGTCTAAAACTACATGGAGAAAACAGGAGAAGAAAAGAAGGTAAACTGACAAAGTCAGTTTGTGTTCCTAGTCATACCCCTTTATCTTGCTGAAGGCTCTGAAATTGCAGAGGACAGACACCAGTTACTCTATGAAGCTCTAAAGAAATAACATTTTCAGAGTGAAATACTGGCACAGATGAAGGCAGTGGGAGTAATCTCTTGCCTCTTGTGTGAGGGTATATGCAAAGTGTAGATGCTATGGGGTGCAATGGTCACATCTCATTTGAAGAGTAATGTTCTTGTTCTTGCCCATCCCAATCAGGTGAAACCACCACAGTCTAGTAACTGATAGATCCCTGGAAGAGCAGTGTTACTTAGCAGCCACAGTGTTCCATAGCTGGGAAGCTCCAGGAGACAGTGGAGTAACCCAACATGCATTGTGGAGAACAAAAGTAACACAGACCATTGAAATAAATGTTTTTAATAGGAACAGCATGGAGTCATGTGGTGTTCACTAACTTATGCTCCTTGGGATTTCATCATTCTGCATATTTGGGGAATGCAGTGTGGTGACCCCCAGCATCTAGTTTCCAAAAAAACCTCTGCAAATGTGGAAAACTCTGCAAATTAGAGAAAACATGACAGAGCCAGAGCTCTGCTTTGCATATTTCCTCCCCTTCTCCTCCTATCTATGTCACCGAGCGTTTCCTATTAACACTTCTCCTACGCAGTGCCAGAACCTGAATGAGTCACTGCTGGAGAAGGGCTTGTTTGATGGCAAAGGCAAAGCAGCAGCATTACTAACAGTTTCAAAACAATAGGGAATACTCGAATGTACAAAAAAGGAAGCACTAAACTTTTGCTGTGCTAGACTGTCACTGGCTTACTGTCAACTCATTAGGCAGCATCCTGAGCAATGACGAAGGAATATATTTGAAAATACATTTGGGACTGTTTTGCAAGCATCAGATCATTTACACTCGATGTGAGCTTTCCCCTTCTTTCCTACTGGGTTATTGTGCTAAGAGTGTTTGTAGTTAAGACTGTTGCTTACCCCAGCCAGAAAACAGCATTTTCTTCTGGTGAGTACTTCTGAGGTTTTGAAATTTGATTTTGGTCCACATGTGGTAGAATGAAAATTGGAATTTCAGAGTTTTTTTAGGAATAACGAACTGCTGAGAGAAGAATCAGGAGAGAGAAAACAGAAAAAAGATGAATCTGGCATTAATCTGACATATGGGAAAACAACAGCTGGTACATCTCCTGGTAGGGTGAGGACCTTATAAATTACACTTTCAGCTATTCTGCACATTCTTCTGTTATAGGCTCTAGGAAATCTTTCTGATTCACAAAACATTCTGTGTTTGGAAGAATGTCAGTCTGGAAATAAAAATATCACTGAAAATACTTGGATTAGCTGTATCAAGAACTCAAGAGCCAACTTCAAGAGATTAGACGTGGAGGAATGGAAAGTTAAAAGACCTTCAAATCCTAATCTTACATTCCCTTTAGAGGAAGCTGCCTCTAAATAACATTGATTTGACAATAAATAGTTTCATGAGAAAGTGTTAGCAGCACTTACATTTTACTCTAGGAAGCATGCACAGTATCCCAAGACTGTCTGCAATGAAGAATATGAACCTGGTCTCCACATAGCGTCTCATTACCAAATGGTCATTTTTCCATTTGACCAGTCATGAGGTTTTAGAAAAAGCCATAGGCATACCCTGGACAATAGCTATTGCAAAAAGTTTCATCTATTGGAGAAAAAAAGGGAAGCAGGTCAAATTAAAAATCATAATTTGGGGTTCTGTCAAATCCTGCTTTCCCTTTTCAGATGAGACTTCTACTACTGTGGCCACATCTAAATTTTATAAACTGTCTCAAAAAACTGAGAAACTTCAGAAATTTCAACTGACATTTAGAATAAATTGCCAAGAAAGGAAATTGAAGCATGGAGCATAAATATCTTAAGAATCACCTTGGTTTATTTATGAACAAAATATGAGGTGAGGGATGCGGTGAAAAGCAAGAAAGATTAAGAGAAATTTAGCAAAAGAAGGGTAGATATACCAAGATAGCTGGCCTTTTTCCTGTTCTTAAACAGTTCTGTGCTTTAATCGTGACCTAGAAACAACATATGCCTCACTCAAGATCATAAACACCTTCCCTACATGGCCTAATTCTATAAAAACTGTAGTTTTGCACAATATCTTCTAATTGCAAACAGATGCAGCATCAATTCCAGGTGTAGCAAGATACAGTATCTGAAGAAAAAAAATGATCTCTTCAGGAATATTTAGGAACATTTCAGGTATAGTGATCCAAAAGTGGCCTAAACAGTGGGCTTGGTCCCGCATCCTTTGCACCCTCTGCATCCTTTGAACCCTTTGCACTCTTTACATCCCCATCCTGGCCCGAAGAGGTGGGTTGTTACCGGGTTGGGTCTAGAAGCTGCTGTGCTAGTGCAGCACTGTGCTGTCAGAGGGGGACTGGGCTTGGCCTCCTCAGTTACTCTGCTTGCTTGTGTTGTGGACTCAGTTGGCATCAATTCAGGGCTCTATATATTGTGTATTATTGTGCTGTGTAGAATTGAACGGTTCTATAGGACCATGTCTGCTGGTTTAATTTAAAGGAGAATTTGAATGGTGAATGTATCCCAGAAGTGCAACTTTTAGTGTCTTCTGGCATCCACTTCTGGTCCTGGAAGACAGAAGTATTTCTGGCCCCAGTTAAAGAGAACAGTATTAAAAATTGGCTTTTCTGCCTAGAAAGAGACTTAGACATTGAAACAGGCTTTTGAAAAATCCTCTTTGTGATTGTGTATAAGTGGGGAGTTTCTAGGGCAGGAGAAGACCAAATGGGTAATCCTGTGGCTCTTGTCTTCAGACTTCTCATGTCTGAGGCATGTAAGAAGGAGGTGGTGGCTGTCACCATGGCTCTGCAGTGTTTGGGACAAAAAGTACATCTGGTACACATGGGCTGGTGCTTCTCTGACAGAGGTCACAAAGTCCCCTTCCTTTCTCAAGCAGAGATCTTACCTGGAGAGGTCTAACAAGAGCATGAAGACATTTTCTGCTTTGTTCTCCTTGATTCTGAGTGACACACAGAAGTGTACTACATCATCTCTTTTACTTCGGGTAATTTTATGGGCTTATATAATTTATTAATAGAATTTTTATCTCAGAGCTTCAAAGGTTGTAATAACTGTCAGAAAGTTTCTTGCTGTTATAACCTGTGCGTTGATACCATTGCAAATCCCTTCTGCATACAAGCCTCTTAATGTGAACAAAGTGGCATTTTTAATTCAAATTAGTGGGCTCACGGGGGAACATTAGCTACAGTTTATTAGCTCAGCTCCCCAGTTGCTAATTCAATCTCCCTGCATGGCAAGGAAGTCACTGTGTAGTACGGGTGTTATTGCACAGCGTGCTCTCCCTCCAACCAGGCAAGAGCATTACCTGCAAGGCAGGTGTCTGGTTCTGCAAAGGAGGTATGCACGTGGCAAGCATCAACCAGCACACCAGTAGGAGTTGTAAGTGATAGGTTTAAGATGTTAGCTCTGTGCAAAGGGTTCAACCAAAATTACCCTTTTGTGTACAGGAGATGCTTAGTGGACAGCCTTCTCCAAAGCTTTGAGATGCTTAGTTTGAAACACCTATGAGTCTTCCATTTTTGATTTATACATCTGTGTTTAAAAGTATCTTTAACACCTCTTCAACCTACCCATGTTTTTGTTGCCTCTGAAAAACATGTGCAGTGCACCAGCAGTAGTCCCACTGGGGACAGACTCACCAGAGTTGAGACAGACCCACCATGTTGAGAGTGACTATGTGGGTAACAGAGTTTTCACTAGTCCCAGCTCTCAAAGGCTGAGGGCCTGTTTCTGTCACAAAATTCAAATGAGCAAACTGATCTGTGAATCAGAGTCTAGGTCTCCCTTGTTTACTCCCTTTGAATGTCAAGTAGGCAACTTCTAGCTCAGGCCGTGTTCAGATATTCTAAATTCCACCAGCAGGCTTGCCTGGTGCTTTCTGCTGACTGAACCTAGGTACCTCCCTTTATGGTGTTTGTGCAGTTTCCTTGACACATACCTCTGTGGTTCCTGGCTTTTTCAACAGACTGGAGATATGTGATTAGGTGGTATTTAATTTGTCCTAAGACAGGTTTGAGCGAGGTGACATTGGGAAGTACATAGTCTTTATTGTGGTGTAAATTCCCCTTAGTTCACTCTCTATAATTTTTCTGCCCTGAATTTTAAAGACTCAGTACTGAAAATCTGGCTAAAAGTCTCCAATAGAGAGCAAAAGGAAGGACTTTCTGACTGGTGGCTTTATGGAGGCTGAGATAAAAGGTAATTTTCTGGCTACCCTGACAGGGAAGTCCTGCTTAGGTTGCAAGACTACAATTCCACATGTTTTCTGCAAGTTTCTTGTTCAAGGACTTTCAACTCAAGTTCTGTTCTGGGGAAATGAACAACAGAGTATTTTACACCTGGAAAACTGAATGGGTTGATGGTCATAACCTAATGACTTTCCCATATTTTTCATCCAGGAACCTTTTCCCAGTTATGTGCTTTAAATAAGCACCAGAAGAATACTTGGAATGGAGTAAGGTTCAATATAGACAGCTTTGCGAAGACTGAGTAAAACTAGTTTTCCATCAGAGTGTGGAAGGTGGTGCAAAGAAGGGCATTGCTGGGTCAGAGGGTTACCAGCTGAGCAGCAAGATGTGAGATGTGAAACTGAACAAGCCCTGTGTCCATCTACTGGGGGACTTGTATTTTGTCTCTTGAGGAAAATAAACCACAAGTTTGTGCTTAAAGATTTGATGAACAATGCATTGAATAGAGTCCTACCACCAAAAGTGGATCTACAAGGGGTCTGCAAAGATCCATCACCAGCCAATACCTACCTGCTGATCCATCACCTACCAATATACACTTGCACCAGCACCAGTCCTGCCAGCAGGAAGTTTTCCCTTTACCTGTTTTTAAGAAGACCATTTGAATCCCAGCATAAGGAACCTGACAGAGATTATTTGCATATAACTGTTACAGAAACTTTCCAAGTCTACCAGCAGGTGATTCATATCCTGAAGCTCTAGAGAATGACACTTTTGCATGCAAGTTGTATGTGAAAAAGCACCAAAAGGAAGTACATGAACACTACAGAGTTCCAATGTATTTCATTTTCCCTCCTAGCACTTACTGAGAAATCCAGGTTCAGTTATTCTTTTTTGACCCACATCTTGCCATCAGGTTCCTAAATATCTGAACATATCTTATTAAGATTTGCTGTATTCAGAGCACTGCCGAGATGGGGTTAAATGATCTTCAAGGCAAGTCCCGAGAAACTGATTCAAGGAATGCAATCTCAGCCAGCTTTTCAGAAATGCCAAGATGTTTAGCAGATGTATAGTCTTTCAGAGTTAAGCTCTTCTGAGCTACAGTCTAATGCTGATGTATCAGAGGCTGATAGCTGGTTTTTGCCACTGCAAATCTCTGGCTCAGATGGATTTCAATGGAAAAATTTAGTCATGTGCACTAGAAAATCAAGATATTGGACAATGCTTACTCCACCTCCTATGCAAAAGCATTACCTCCATGCTCACAGAAAAGCAGATTCCAGAATTCAGTTTCAGAGGCATTTGGATGCCAAATGATATTTTCCAAAAGGTCTTTTGATCTGTAAATACCTGAAAGTAGCTTAAAAGTCTCGTCCCCTGTAACTGTATAATTATATTAGAGAATATAAATTTGGCAATGACATAAGCTAAATGTTTTAAACACATAGTTCCCCTCTAGGTGAGTTTTCCATGTTGAAATTTATTTTAGTTAATTGTAGGTGTAGAAAGAAATACTGGAGTTGTTCCTATGAAGAAGGAAAATATGCTGAATATGGGAATACATTTCAGACTGAAAGGGCCTGACTACAGGATTTCAAGTCCTGGATCAGGGTTTGCAGTTATCTGAGTTGATACTAAATGACATGTGAATCTTCCTGCAAGAGGATTCTGTGGCATTTTAAATAAGAGCCATTTTAAATAAGAGAACATTTTTTTGAATTGAGAGTTACTTTTGACTTAATTTACCAGCTAGTGCAGCCATGCTACATAGCTGGAAGCAGTTACTAGAAAGGTACAGAAGAGAAATCTGGCAAGTTTTCTCTATATATGTCAGAACTGTTGTTACGTTAATTGTTTGACTAGAGAGTGGGAGTTTTGTGTCTTTTAGAAGCATTGATTTTTTTTTTCCTCAAGTGGAAAACAAGGTCAGAAAGAAGAAACTGCCTCTTTTCCTTGCCTTGCACTCTTTTCCTGCACTGATTTGGGAATTCGGATGCTGTTGCCTGGCTGCATTTGTAAATCTGTCCTAAACTTAGGCATTTACATTTGAGTTTTTGCCCAGTGAATCATTTCACTAGCTCTCCTCAAAATCTTGATTTAGCTCTGTGTGAGAAAAGATTTGAAAGCATTTGCACTGGTGGGAGCAGGGAGGATAAGAAGAGGTGAAAATGTGCTTTATGTGCCCGCTCAAAAATGTTAAAGCTGCTCATTGGGTCAGTAAGTTCAGCTAAGCTCCTTCCTAAATTCTGCTGGATATCAGATAGGAGGATTTAGCCCTTATTCTAGTAAAGCTTCACAGTGGTGGTCTTCCACTATTTGAATGCAACATAAATACAATTTTCTCCTTCAAGCTTTATCTCTGTGTCCCTGTGAAGCTGATTTATAGGAGTAAGAACCAAAGAAATATGGAAACTGCTGATGTGGGTTTATCAAAACATGCAGGATCTCTTGTATCTAAAATGAACTATCCTGAGTGAGTCACTTATTTTCCGTGCTTCATGATGTCACAATATAAATCAAATGCTCATTGAAGAGAGTAACTGGTTGCCAGATGACAAATAACACTGAAAATTTAAGGTTTTATTTCTCCATGAAACATTTTGAAATTTTAAATGATTTTGTTACTAGCAAGGGTAACAAAATGCTTGGGGAAGAAAAATGATTGTTATGATTTGTGAGGGTTGGTCTCACTAAGATTTTTCTGCAGACAAGCTTTGACCTTGGAAAGAGGCAGAATACCTTCCTCTTTGCTGGCTGCTCACAACCCCAGAGACAGTGAAACTTTGTTTTGTTCCAGGCTCATCTGCAGCGCTGCAGGGCGGTTGCTTAGCACCACTGTCTGAGCTCTGGTGCTTGCATGGGCTCTGGGAGCAGCACACTCCCACAGCAAGCTGCAGGGTGACACTGGTCTCCACCCTGGCAGACCCTGCACTTTCAAGGTCTCCTGCATGCTTCCGGGTCCTTTCTGCCTTCAGCGAAGTGATGGGGAGGACATTTCCGTGGAAGGACCTAGGCTCCTGACAGGTCAGAGCTGGGACATCCCTGCTCCACTTTATCACCCTGAGCAGAACTGCTCTGGTTTCACTGCTAGTGGTGCCTCCTTGGTCTTCAAATTTGCCTGTAAAACCCATTCATCGGCACTGGATCAGTTCTGATTTCATGTGTAAAAAGTAATTTTTTTAAGCAGCTCTCCCATCGATGAAGACAGATTCCTTCATAGTATCTTTGTTTCCGCTCCCTACACATATCTCCTGTAGATATAACATATGCTCCTAAAACCAGCTGGAAGTGGGACATATAAACAGCAGTCACTCAGCAGTGGCTGCTCATGCCAGTTTCAGTAGAACACAGTGTGAGGATTACATTTATATTGTCCTGCTTCCCTACATAAAACAATTCTTTGCTCCTGGCACCAGCTTCTTATGTAAAGTCAGAGGCTGCACCAGTTTTCACTTAGCTGAAGGTCTTTATCTACCTCTGAATCTTCAAAAATCTCTCCTTTCTGGGGGGAGGGAGATGAGGGGAAAGAAAGAGCTCTTGGCTATACGAAGTGAAAGCCTGTTCTGGTCTGGTGAGAATGCCAACACGCAGCGTTAGTGATTATGTTACTTTTCCTACCGCAGGTGTTAATCTTGGCATTGGAGAGAGCTAGCAGAACAGAATGAGTCCTGGGATCCTGCGATGCAATGACGTTGCTTTAAATGATCTGTTTACTTAAGTTGAAAAATTACAAACTGACAAAACTGGAAACAGGTTTTCCATTGATCCACAAAAAACAGTTATAGCAAGGAAGAAGGAAGAACAGATGTCACTGCTAATCCCTTTCCCCAGTACCCTCCAGCCAACAACTCACCTCTAAAAGAGTTGCTCTTGTGGGTCATTAAACGGGCTTTTGATCTGATAATGCCTCTCTTGCTACAGTTGCATAGGCTGTGTCCACAAGAATGAGTTGAACTTACTTTAAAGCCACCAAGAACTTGGTGCTTGGTCCATCACTACTTACCTGGCTTGGCTTGGACACTTTGATTTTTAATGAAAAATCATCCATCTTCCTTTTTTTTTGGTGAGAGAAATACCATGGAAATGTCTTATCATAGCAGAGACACATCAGCTTGTATCTCAGAGCTGCTTACTCCTAGCACAAGAAATCTTTCCCTCACCATCCTGCACATACCTGCAGAAAAGACCGAAAGTAACTTTTTTTGGAATGTGGATACTTTAGGAATTGCACCATATGTAATTTGGATCACTTCATTGTGCAAGCTGGCCCTGTGGAGGAAAACATCACTTTGAATCAACTTCACAGAGATTTTCTGGGAAAAGAAATGAAAATAACTCATTTACATGTTTGTCACCTTTGGGCACTATTCTGGCAATTTTCAGAAGTACTGAGGTCAATAGCACACTTCTAATGTAGGCATGTGTCCTTGTCCCAGCCAGGACATGGTTAATTTTTGCACGAGCCAGGAGGGGTCATGGCTAGGATTTGGAGGTTATTCTGTACCCTCTCACTTCATTTCTGGGGGATGAGGGAAAAGAAGTCTGTTCCTGGGAGAAGGAGTTCCTTCCTGGTCACATAGGATGGTGAAGGGAGCGGTCAGGTTTTGTCAGGGATGAGAACTTGTGTGTGAATTGGTCGTTTCTTGTACGCTCTTTTATTAGTATTTTTGCTGTTACTGTTTGGTTTTTTAATCTCATTGCTCTTTCCAGTAAATTGTTCTTATTTCAACCTGTGATCCTTACCTTTTGTGACTCCAATTCTACTTTCCATCCTACCTCAGGGGAAGGGTGAGGGCAGAGAGGGGTGCAAGTGAGTGGCACATGGTTTGGAGCATTTCTGTGGGAATCCTAAATTGGGGAGTACCATTCCTAAACCACAAGAGTATGCTAGGAAAATACTCAGCATCAAGGACCAGGCATTCATCACCTTCATGTACTGCATACAGCATGAAGACAAAAGAGACATTTGAATTCCAGTATATTCATTGTTATTTATATTTCTTTTTTCAGTATGGCAACACAAGCCCGCATGTAAGACTGTAGAGGCAGTCATATTCATTGAACTTTAGCTTTTAGTTTAGATTAGAGTTCTTGTATCCTGATCTGTCCTTTTATATGGCCTGATGGGAAAATAGCTGAAGTCTGTGGCTTTGGGTTTTGCTCACAGATATCAGCTGTGACACCTGGACTCGCCTAGGGACTACTCTTACCTTCCTGCAATACTTTTTAAGACATGAAAAGTGTTTGAAGGTAATTAAATTTCTGATGGGAGCAAGAAATCCCCTTGTATATTCTAACTGTAAAGAAAGAGAGAAATTATATTACATGCTTCTTTAAACAAACAGTTGGCAATTAACAACAGCAATAATAATAGATTTTAGCTCTGTTTGAGGTAGTATTGGTTTCAGTCAACCAGATGAGATGTATCAATTTAGGTCAGAAATATCAAAATTATTTTAGGTCATCAAAAAATTACTTCAGATCTATAAGGTACAATTACCTTAGAGCAAGACATTTTCCTTCCTTTGCCTTCAGTAAAACCAACTCTTTTCTTACTCTTCAGCTAGTTCAATTTACGTATGGAATATTGTGCTGATTTTGGCTGGGGTAGAGTTAATTTTCTTCCCCGCGGCAGGTATGGGGCTGTGTTTGATTTGTGCTGAACAGAGGGTTGATAATATAGAGCTGTTTTTGTTACTGCAGAGCAGGGCTTAAACAGCGCCAAGGCCTTTTCTTTTTTTAGCACTGCCACACTGGTGAGGAGGCTGGAGGTGCATGGGAAGTTGAAAGCAGACATAGCTGGGATATCTGACCCCAACCGACCAAAGGAATACTCCATACCATATGACAACATGTTCAGTACATAAAGTGTGGGAAAGAAGGAGGAAGGGGAGGACATTTGGACTGATGACATTTCTCTTCCCAAATTCTAAATTTTATTTATTTTTCAAGATTTCCTGAAGAGTTTTATGTCTTCCATAAAGTTTTCACTTTTGGTGACAGAGGAGAGCAAAGACATTATCCAGATTATTGGGTTATCTTCTTTTCCTTGGAAGTATTGGTAGAAAAGGAAAATGTGATGGTTTATATTTGTACTGAACAAAGTCTTTCCCTTCTGCCATAAAGAGTTCACTGACTCCAGGACTAAAGTGAGGGCTTTACGGTTGAAAGCATAATTGGTAAGTGAATATAATTTTAAGTTCTGTAGCAATCATCACATGTCCATAAACTGCACAGCATTTGTGGATTCAGTGTAGCTGAGATTTTCTTGATTTACTTCTTCTTTCCTGTCTTTGCCCTTTTCATTCACTCCGCAAGCTATTCGTGCTTTCAGACGCAAACTTATTCCCCCTCACCTGCACTGAGAGTTCCTCATGTTTTTGTTTAACACATCTTTTCAGAGATGTTTCTGTAGACCCTTACTATGGCCCTGGGTGTTATCTAGCATATCTGTGAATCTTTCAGATAATCAGCAAATTAAAGGGTTTTAATCAGTGCAATGAAGTTTTCTTCTCTAATCAATGTAAAGAAGATTTCTTTATCTCTTTGATCCACTTCCTATGAACAGAATGGATTTAATTTTGTTTTGTTTTGTTTTGTTTTGTTTTGTTTGTTTGAGACAATACAAAGTCCAGTCTCAGGAAAAAGCTACTTGGGCTATTCTGCCTATTAGAACAAGAATAGAATCAAGAATGGAATAATCTCAGAGCAGACTCAACACTTATATGACTATGCTGTATTGGATGATGGGGGATGGATTACAGGGGATTAGGTGTTGGGATCATTTGATTTTCCTGTGCTCTTACAGTTCAATGGCATCTGTGTCTGCTTATCTGGGAGAAAAACTGGAACCAAAGACTTTTAAATGAATAACTTCCCCAACACGTCATAAAGCAGATGCAACATGGATTATTACACAAATAAATCACCCTGCAGAATTAAAACACTGACAACAAAGTCCAGGAACCTCACTCCATAGTAGAACTGAATACAGAAAATACTGAAAATATTTTTTACATGGAGGGATGACAATTTACACAAAGGCACAATTATATCATCAAGTTTTTAACATACACTTCGGTGGGTATCAATGAAGTGTTCTCCTCAGAAAATGGGTGGCAAACTGTGTTTCACAAGGAAGTGTTCCAGGGACTGGCCTGGGTGAGAAACAGGCGTCTCCCCAGGCTTGACAGGGAAATTTGTATGGCACTTTCTGCTCCTTGCCCCCACTTCCACCCACTGTGCACCTGTAGTCTTTGCCAAAGGATGTAACTTGCTCTTCTCTAGCTGTTTCACTTGCCGTTATGATCTGAGAACACTCTCCCAGCCTTGAGCAGGTGTGAAAACTTAGAACAGCAGCTGTGGGATTTTATGCTTCTAAAGGAATTGGCATTGGTGCAATGATCGTGTTTTGTGTTCTCTTGTCCTTTTAAAATCACCTTGCCTTTTTAGCTAAATGGAGCCATATGATCCTTGGGAATTGTGAAGTGAACACCTTGAAGATGATTTTCTGTTCAGCATCCTCACCTAGGTCTGTTTGCTCCTCTGCTTATCATCATGTTTGTTCTTCAAGCCTTTTCTTCATCGTCTTACATAGGTATCAATTATCATCTTCCACTCTGTCTTCAAGCAGGCCTTTTGAATGAATGTTGCCAGCTTTCCCTTGGTGTCCAGAGTATTTAGGAAGTGTTTTAGAAGTCCAGCAGAAAAAAGGAATGAGACACTCCAAATTAAGTGACAAAAGGATGATGCCAAACTTATTTTGAGTACGGCCCAAGGCACAAAATGCAAAAGGATTTGTTCAGGTACCAACAGCTTAGACTGTGGTGTTTTGTGTGGGTTGGCTTTTGCACTGTGTGCTAGTATTAGACAAGTATTGTAACAAATTAGGAAACCATTTTCTGCCAGAACAGTGTGAAGTCTAAAGACATTCATCGACTTCTTCAGATGTAAGATTTCTTTTTGTTATGTCTTTCCATGGTTTTGTGTGTGAGTGAAAAAGAGGGTACGTGAGCAGGTGTGCTATGACTTTAATGTTAGGGTTTGGGGAGAATATACGTGTCACATGCTGTGGGGTTGGAGACCCTAAATAAAGGAGATGGGAGAAAGAAGCTAAGAAGTGTAGTGGATTCAAAGCACAAGATTGGGAACTCAATTAAAATGATAGAAGAGCGGGTGAGTAAAATGGAATCAGTAAGTAGTAGAAAAATACATATTATTATGTTTGTTGTTGCTATTCAGAGTATGTATATATGAAACATATCTGGCACAGAAACATGCAGAAAGGGCATTTGAAGCTTCTTGCGCCGTTCAAGGTGCAAGATGTACCAAATGATGGACACAGGCAGTGTCCCAGCTGTGGCTGTCACATTTCTGTCAGGGCCACACACTGCCCTCGCAGGGTAAGCAGCTGAGGGCCAAGGAATGGTGTGCAGGACCTTAAAGCTAATGTTCTTGTATTGTCTAAATATGCCTAGTGAGACACGGAGCAAAATGCAAAATGCTTTTCATGCACGAAGCAGAAACTGCTCTATGAGCCTCTTCCCCAGCTTTCTCCCCACTGACACCCGGAGGAACTCAGGACTGGCACATGCGTCTGTGGAGCTGCAGTGGGGGACAGTGCTCAAGACATCTCCTGGGAAGGGGAACAGGGCCTGACGGTCATCAGATGATCACTGAAAGAGCTGTCGCTTTAAATGAGTTTATTCATAGTTAAACATTTCACATGAGTTACTCAAGAGAACTTGTTTGTTAGAGGCAGGTGGTGACTAATCATCTCTTAGCCCACCTTTACCACATTCAAGAGTTGTCAGAAAGATGACAAGCAGAAAAACCTCTTAGTAACTCGTCATTATAACAAGCTGACATAGGAGGCACCGACCCCCGCTGCAGCTGGATTAAAATGGGAAAAATAGGGCTTCCAGGTTCCTTTTCCTTGTCCTTGGAGCTTCATTACTTAGGTAATGGCAAAAATATGTTCCTCACATGGTGAAACTAATACATATATAACTCTTCTTCCCCACTCATAAATTAATCATAACTTCCAAATTCAGAACTTTTTTTTTTTAACTCTTGTTTTGCTGTTGCAGCTGAGATTAGAGATTTAGAGAGTCTTCCTTCAAGGGCCCATGAAGTGCCTTATGTGCTGCCTGTCAGCAGAACAAATAAGCCAGACTCCAGTATTAGAGGTCAAATTGCAAGCAGAAAGAAATGGCTAAGTGTTAGAGTATTCTCCAGCCTGGAGCAGATGTTGGGGTGCCCTATATTCCATAACTCCCAGGCAGTGAGTAGAGAAGCTCTGAGCCTGCTGGGATATAACTTGAGGACTGACACAGCCATTTTCTTCGTCCTCAAGCTGAGGAGAAGACAAAAGGCAGAATAAAGCTGCTTTTGTATCCATTCTGCTGAGATAGGGGTGACAGTAGCTTGGGTGAGCAGAGAGAACTAGCTTAAAATGTAGCAGATGCTGCTTTTAAGCCTTAAAAAAAAAAGAAAGTAAGTTGTGCAATGAGGAAAATATACTGCAGCTGGAACACAGAATACTGCAGGGATGAAAGGAAGCTAGGTATCCTTTGAGACGGCAGATGTACTACCAAATATTTATTTCTTTTAAATATTTTCTTAAGTCTTCAAAGTAAGGTAGTAGCTTCTATTGTTTTCTTTGGCAGCTTATTCTAGCCATGAGTTTCTCTGTGTAATGGAATTCCACCTACAGTAAATCTTCTGAGTGCCTGGTTGTTCCTGAGGTTTAACTCTTCCAAGTCTGGTTCTCTGCTTATCTGCCTGCCCTGTATTGAGTTAATTCCAATATATTGTGAGATTGACATCAACAGTTCTGTCCTGGATGTCCTAGGATGTCAACAGGGTGAACTAAGTGACTCCGCCATCTCTACTTTCTATGATTCTCTTATTTTTCCACTTGGTTTGATCACTGAAAATCACAGTCTTTGCTCCTGCCTAAGAACTCATTATTTTGGTCTGGAGAACCCCTCTTTGTAAATTCAGTGTATTTGTCACAGATGAAATTTGTGCAGTTTGAGCCCTGGACAATCCCAGTCCCACCAGCTGGACTACTGTTCTGGTCAGTGGTCTTCAAGCTGGGCTGGACTGGCTGTGTGTCTGTGTGAAAGGACTAGAAAACGTCTGAGGGTGTTGGGTTTGTTTAATCTCTAGAAGAGGAGGCTCGAGGTGATGAGTGACCTCATCACTCTCTCTGACTCCCTGAAAGGAGGTTGTAGCCAGGTGGGGGCTGGTCTCTCCTGCTGTGCCTGCAGTGAGAGGAATGGAGGAAATGGCATTAAGCTGAGACAGAGGAGATTCAGATTAGATATTAGGCAAATTTTATTCACTGTTGACGTGATCAAGCACTGGAATAGGTTGTCCAGGGAGTTGGTGGAGACACCATCCCTGGAAGTGCTCAAGACGTGTCTGCATCTGGCACTGGGTGATATGGTTTAGTGGTTTAGGGACTACAGAGGCAGTGCTGGGTGGATGTTTGGACTTGATTTTAAAGTTCTCTTCCAACCCTGATGATTCTATGGTTCATTTAGTGAGATGCTAAGAAATCTAGCATCACTGTGGTGCCTGGATATATGGAAAACCTCTAACATGACTAGGAAAAAAAGGACACAGGTTATTGTCCTTTCCATGGTGACTTTTCTGATTTCCTAGCTATCAGAGGCCAGCTGAACCTTGGTGATTTACTCTGCAGGTTAGCCACCATTTTTGAGCATTTATGCCCCATTTCATGTTGACCATATGCTTGAAGCTGTCGCTGCAGTAACAGCAAACTGAGCTCTAGCTCTTCCTCCTGACAGCAGTCAGTGATCCAATGTCCATGCTGAAGTGAGACATGGGAAGCAAACTGGAGCTTAAGGAGAACATTTGATCATATATGGAAAGCATTTTTTAAGACATAATGTTTCAATCTATTCATTCTTAACTTGATTTTCTCCAGCAGGAACTGTTGAGCTTATTTTAACCAACATCCCTCTTTGATTCATCCAAACTGCTCTTCGGAATTCGTCTACTCTGTTGCCATTGACTAAAACATTAAAAAGCAAGCTATTCTGAGGGAGCAAAAAGGTATGTGTGGATTCTGACACCAAAGCTTTAGTCTGTATCTGTATATAGTGGAAGACACTTCACTGGGAGTTAAATGCTTAAATGTCTTTCAGAATCAGAGCTTTATTGGGAAATTATATCAGCTTCTTTTTTTTTCCCCATCCTTTCCTTTTACAATACATTTAATTCAAATGGTAAATATGTTGTGAAAAGAAGCAACCTTGCAGTTTAAACATCCTGACTGCTTAATACATGAAGAACTGCCATAAATAAATAACTAGTCCAGGTCACTGCGTATGGTACTGGTTTGCTGACTGGCTGAAAAGAAGGGGCTAGAAATGACAGAGAAGGGGCTGTGTGCATAATTTTTCTTTCCTGCAACAAAATAAGAAACAGACACTAATTCGTTTATATTGACAGAATCTGAATATTGGCTTATTTTATGTGTACAGGAACTTTTCCTTCTGTGTGATATTCTAGTCTTTCCCTTAGGAGCTGTGAACATTACATAACTATTGAACAACATTCTACATACTGTATTAAATTTCCTAAACCTGCAAGGAAGAATGTATCACCAGTCAGAGAGATGTCACTTTGGCTGGCTGCTGAGTACTTTGAAATAGACTGTACTCCCCTTTGTGCATATTCACGGTGAAATGGTTTAGCAGGACGAAGTGGTTTATTTCAGTCGACATAAGTTCCTGTGTAAATGCAAAAACCTTTGTTCTCTCCGGTAGATTTATTCAGCTACAGTTAAACTATGGCTATTCAAATGAGTTCTGAGCTACATGTACCTGGGAGCATCTAGAACTGTGTATCCAGGTACCAAATCTGTCATAGCTGCATTAGCTATGGGACGAAACGGGTCTACCTTACTGCAGAGCTGCTCAACTTGTTTGGTTTGTGTCCAGTATCTTGGTTTGCAGGATTATTCAAAACTTTGTGCCAGGACAATGCACCCTCAGTCAATATAATTATTCTACTGCTTTTTCCCTTTTACTCTCTGAATTTAAGTTACTGCTTCTGTTATGGTACTGAACAACTAATGCCCTGCAGTGGATCTTACCTTACAGATCATGATCAGTTGTACAATTCTTTCTCTGTTTTACAGGCAGAAAAACGAAACACTGAAGAGGGTGACTGAGTTCCAGACCCTGTATCTGTGTTTGTATGTCACCATCCTATTCTTGGTTTAATTTAATCACTGAGTTGAAGCCATGGGTGACAATATACTTCTTTGCATGGAATCTGAAAAAGAAGTTTTGGAACTTTATTCATAGAAAACAGCTCTGAGTTTGGGAGATGGATGAGTTTCCCTTGGGTATCACTGTCACCATAAACTGTTAGTGACATACAGTCATTGTCATCCAAAAAAGCATTTGGTCTTGAAATAAGATATGTGTCCCATCAGTGGAGATGATGAAACCTTTGGATGGTTTAGCAAGGCAGGTGATAAATTTGCCTTCTATTATAATACTGTTTAAAATATTTTTAAATTTTTTAAATCTTTTTTTTTGTTTGGGAAGACATCTCTGTCCAGCAGCTGGAAAACCTCTTACAACTTGGATGTGCCATGGTCAGATGATCACTGTAACATAGGCTGTTATTTCTAGTATGAAGAAAACCCCAGAAAATTAACCTTGTGCAGTTCAGTTGCATTATTGATTTCCCTGAAGTCCATAACCCATTAAGTATATATCGGCAAGTCTTTCTCTGGACTTATAGATTGCTAGTAACTGAAACTGAGCAAGTTCAGCATATTTATGTGTATGTTTATATCCATACTTGTTTATAGCACATTATAAAAAGAAGCTAATCTCATTTGCTCATCTTACATGAAGAAGTACTGAAATATCAGATGTGTAGTTGTGGTTTAAGCCCAACTGTCAACTAAGAGCCACACAGCCTCAAAGCTCCCCTCTCCCCCCCACCCGAGTGGAATGGGGTGGAGAATCAAAAGTAAAACTTGTAGGTTGAGATAGGAAAAGTTTAATAATTGAAAACAAAGTAAAATATAATAATAATAATAATAATAATAATAATAATAATAATAATAATATTGGGAAGGAAAAAACCATACAAGTGCTCACCATCTTCTGACCGATGCCATGTCCCATTCCAAACCCAGACCAGTNTGGTTTAAGCCCAACTGTCAACTAAGAGCCACACAGCCTCAAAGCTCCCCTCTCCCCCCCACCCCAGTGGAATGGGGTGGAGAATCAAAAGTAAAACTTGTAGGTTGAGATAGGAAAAGTTTAATAATTGAAAACAAAGTAAAATATAATAATAATAATAATAATAATAATAATAATAATAATAATAATAATAATAATATTGGAAAGGAAAAAACCATACAAGTGTTCACCATCTTCTGACCGATGCCATGTCCCATTCCAAACCCAGACCAGTCCCTCTTCCAGGTAACTCCCCCAGTTTGTGTACTGGGCATGACATTCTGTGATGTGCAATATCCCTTTGGCCAGTTTGGGCCACCTGTCCTTGCTATGGCCTCTCCAAATTTTTTGATTTTGTGCACCTCCTCACTGTCATGAGCATGAGACATAAAAAAAAGTATTCCTTGACTTAGGAAAAACACTTCTTAGCAAAAACCGAAACATCAGCATGTTACCAACATTATTCTCATTCTAAATCCAAAACACAGCACTGTACCCTCTACTATGAGAAAGAATTAAATCTATTGCAGCTGAAAACAGGACACACAGAGATCTTCATAATTAGCATTTGTCTGGCAAGTTTTAAAAGCACATGTGTAAAAGTGCAAAATGCATAAATCATCTCTGACAAATCCAAAGAAAGGCTGCTAATTTTTTTAAAAATACTTTATAAGCTCAAAGGTCACACAAAGGTTAAGTTAAGCCAATTAATGTAAGTGCTTTGTTTGTAAATTGAATGGGAGCTTTGTTCATAAATTAATGTGACACAGAAAAAATCTCTGATCAAATAAACATGGTAGCTAGAAGAAATACATACATGCTCTTTAATGCGATACAAACTGAAGAAGAAAAATTTTAGCTACCAATATATTTTCTGACCTGAATCAGTGAATCAATAAGCTCTATAAAGCATGGGAAGAGTAAATCACTTTTTAACCTATATGGATCAGGTTATGTTTCAATAAACAGTTTCCTTAGTGCTCCCTCCTGCACTGCTGTTGGTTTTATTTTCCAGATGCATTCCCTTAGTAATTCTTTTGGTCTGTATTTACTGCACTTTGCTCAGTGAGAAAGTCCCTGACTGTACTCCTACCAGATAATGTGCTTAGTTCTATTACATAGCAGAGGTTTTGAATTTGCAAAGATATATATTTTTTTTCTCCCCCAAACAGGAAAGATGCAGTAATCATTGAATCAATCAATATTGAATATTACCATATCGACTTTGCTGATGTTACACATTCTGTAGAGAGTGTTTTACTGAACTGAGTTCTGTGAATCTTATCATTGTACCAGAATCACCAGAAAATTTTGAGATGGATGAAACTGGAAACACCTTGAGCCATCTGCCTTTGAAGCTGACATTTGTTTGTACTTAATATTTTTTATTTCCTGGGGAATTTAAGAACTTGTTACTTAAAAAAATCTTTCAAAAATCAGCAAGGAATTTCTGCATTATTCTCTGCCCAGAATTTGCAATTAGGCCACAGCCTCCTAAGTCCGAGACTGCTCCTTTTGAAAGAAGTGTAAAATGCTAGAAGCACAATAGCTGAAGTATTAAACATCTCTCTGGACTACAGCATCCATTTCCCTGAATCACATACAGATGATTCAATGCAAAAGAAAGTCCATGCTTATTCTGGCAGGAATCCTGGTCACTGTCAAGGAAACACTGTCTTCAAATAAAAGACGTTTTAGATGAAAATTCCCAAAAGACTGACTCTTAGTTTTGACATCACTATAGATTCAGAAATGAAATAATTAAAAAAACTAGTTCAGGTATCGTACAGACTCACACTGTAATGCCAGATATTTTTAGTACTCCATAAGGATTCTTGCCTCGTGCTGACTTGTATCGCATCTTTGTGTTCAGAGACGAGAGCAGTGCATCCTGCACAAGGAAAGGGCACATGGTTTCATAAGAAGATGCAGACTACACAGTGACAGAGGGTGAAGTGCAGATTTTTGTTCACCCCATTCCTTGTTTCCCTGCACTTTGCAGGAACTCACTGAAGGGATATGTGGCTAATACCCTGTGGGGCATTACAGGGCAGCTCAGGAGAAATGTTTCTTCTAGACAAACAACCAAGGATTTTTTTCATCCCAGTCACAGACGTAAAAAAAGGATATTGCGCAAATATTTTTTTAAAAAATAAATGGCTGTAGAGGATAGGTTATAGAGAGGCTGGACAGAAAGAAAGGAGATCAGCGGGATATCTGGATGTCAGCATGATGACGTCCAAAGGCCCATCTGGTATCTATGCAGCGGAGTGAAAGGAGATGTCTGGTAATCAGGGTTCGAGGTACATTCAGAAAGCGGAAAGGAGGTTCTGAGTAGGGATAGGCAACACAGAAGAATCATTTGTGGAGGGAGGAGGAGGGGAAGGGGTGGAAAGAGACTTCTCTATCAGGAAATGGTTTAGCAGAGCAGTCTTTATGAAGCAGAGCTTCTTTGATCTCAGTGGAGGAAGAACAGCAAAAAGCCCAGCCTCATTCTTACAGTTGTTTTTTCTATTTCATCTGCTCATGTCTTTAATACCGAAAATGAGTTCATTCACTTGAATTAATTACAGAAGAAGTAAAGAAACAAACTTTTATATATTTCTGATGTGTTTGACATGAATGTTTCTTCCTCCAGTTTTTCATTTGAGAGTAGAATCAGAAGTGGTAGAAATCTCAGTAAAGGGTTGTCTTTGTGAAATTTCCAATGTCTTTTTCTCTTTTTCAAGAAATGAAATATGCAGGAAAATTGGATAATCTTTCAACTGTTTGGATGGTTGTTTGAAGGGAATCCAGTCCCCAAACCTTTCAAGACTTCTTTGCTGTAAATGCAGATTGACAAACAGACAGCCAAATGCCACAGAAATAGGCTCTGGTTATACATGTAATTGAATTATAGTACCAGAAGAGTGGTGAAAAAGAGGGCCAAAATAATTTATACAATCAGTCTGAAATTTGTAATCTGCTTTTTAATCAAAATTACTCTGCAAGCAAAGCCTATTCCTTCATCCTCTTGTGAACCTCTACTAATATGTAACTCTACTCTTCCGTATTCTTGGACACAAACTTTGTAAGTCAGAGTCAGATTTGTGGACTCAGGTTCTTATTTAATCTGCTTAGACTTGTCTGGCTAATTGAGTAATGCTCTGGAGATGGACAAATCTCAAATAGAAAAAAGAGGGAAGTTTAATACAGGAGATAACATTAACTTTCTATTAAACCCTACAGTACACATAACACATCCACAGGACTTGACAAAATGACATTTTGTTCCTTTTTTTCACCCTGTCCAATCAAAACATATTTTAAGAGAGACCAGCACAGAAAATGTAGAACTTCAAATCCCAGCAGGTGAAAGCACATTCATCTTGGCAATGAAAGGGTTCCCCAATATCTTATTCTTACCAAACCATCCTCTGCCATGTAAAGTGGTTGACAAGTATTGCTCCCTGAATTCTAAAATAAATTATTCTTTGCTTTGAGAGAAAAATACGGGATTTTATCTGAGAATGAGTATTGTCAAAAGAGAGGGTTATTTTGCCCTTCTGTAGTCAGACCTGTGTATTTAGATGACTCTCTGCAGGTGAACATCCCAGTTAGTGTGTTTAATAAAACATGTTTCAGGACACTGTTTTCACTTTGTGTGATCAGAATCTGCCTACTATAATATGGCAGGAAATGGAAGAGACTGAGATGTCACATTTTCTCTACACCCTTGGAATAAACGGGTTTGTTTGGTTTTTTGGAGATGTTTTTTGTAAGTGTATCCTTATGAGAATTTCTGAGGAATTGTAAAATCAGTGAGGTGAGGTGAACTCCTCTGAAATCACACTGAAGAAAAGTCCACAAGACCAGATTACCAACTCTTTGTATTGAATATCAACTCATTAAAGGATTTGTCACCTCTAGATACATTCCTACAACATATAGGCCCATTTATTTTTCTGCTCCAATCTCTTTTGGGAGGGGGATGGATGAGGATGTTTTGGTAACTAGTAATTATCAGTGCATTGAAATAAGCTTCCAAAATATCACGAGGTTTCTGTGCTTGGGATAACGCAAGATGCTTTAAGTGAAATGAAAGAACTCTGAAACTACACACTGAAAAATCAATATATTTTTTTGGTTTGCTTGAAAAAAACATCTTTCAAAAGGGTCTTCATTTTCAAGTCCCACGACCACAGCTGAAACACATAAACTGAAAAGAAGTGCTATAAAGATATAAATCTTCATAGAAATCATAACTTTCTTATGCCATTATCGCTGCTCCTTAGCAAACCATGCAGTCAATTTCCATTCATTTAGAATTCAGTCAAGTAGGATCAATTCAGGCTTTGCTTGTTTGTATCCTGTGATGTAATTCCAGCTAATGAAGCTGCAAAGTATAAAATCTGGCTTCAGCCAGCAAGACCATTATAATGCTCTTCCTTCTGTTCTGACCTTTAAGCAAGAGTCTAAGACAGAGAGGGCTGCCTGCAACCAGCGCTTGTGGCAACATGTTGAGTGCAAATATGGATGATGGCTCTGTTGCTATGAGTCATCTAGATAACATTATCTAAGCAAATAATTCATTTCAAATGAGAAAACTTCATTAGAAACTCTAAGACTGCCATGCCAAGCATGCAAAATTTAGGAAATGGTAGAACTAAGATGAACCATTCGGCTTCAATTCAAGTTCCCTAATATCTGCCATGTTACGGTTGCATTAGAAGGTTGTCAGAAGTTCAGATAGGATTTTTCCATGGATGTGTTCAGCAATGGTATCCTAGTAAGTATCTAACATTGTTCTCCCTCTGTTAGGGTGTGCAAAGCTCATGAAGACACAATCTTGATATAGGACTATACATTTCCTGGCAGATTTCTGCTCTGCACGCTTAAGAAAAGTAGTGCCTCAAAAAGACTGATCCATCCTCTGTCTTGCCATATGGGCATACAGTCAGACATGCAGCCAGGTAAGAGCATTTGCGAGATTTGTAAGATGTGTGCTGTGATCATCACATCTTTATAAATTTTGTGCAAGGCAGAGGCACCAATCTCCTTGTGCAATTCCCATGACATTCTCCTAGCCCCAGAAACTGGGACACCCTGGGAAAAGGGGCCTATTCACTTTGTGCAGCTTCGCAGAGCAACATGGCCAGTGTCTGTCAGACTGCCTCCCACTTAGCGCAGTTGTTTCTTGAGGGCTGATGTTATGACCACATTTGGGCCAGTTTCTTCTTTATGTATTTGGTGTTTTGGCAAGAAGGTGCTCAAAAATTCTAGACTGCGCAGTGTAGCCGAGCATAAGATTTATTAGAAAAAGAAAAGGATAAAGAAAACAAGTATGCCTTCCAAGTGTGATACAAGCATCAAACATTCTTTGGGACAACTAGGGGAATATAATAGGTGGTAATCATTACCTCTGCTTTGCAAATAGAGATGTCAAGGCCTGGACTGAAGAAATCTGCCAAAAATGATACAGAAATCCAAGGCCAAATGGGAATTAGGAGTTTTCATCTCTTATTTCTGTGTTTCTTCTTCTTAACCAAGCTTCTTGTCATTATTCACATATTGTCCTTTATTTTTCAGCACCAGTACTCAGCCTTGGCAGAGAGCTTGGCAGAGGCACTTTGCAGTTGGCTGGAATCAGTCAGACACAAATAATTGCCTTGTGAACGTGTGGAGTTTTCTTGCCCCATTCAGTTCAGCACTGTAAGTCAGAGCATCTGCACAGTGACCTGCTGTGTGTATTATCATGGGCCAGGTCAAAATGGTGCATTGCCAACGTGGTTTTCTGCAGCTCTGTTTCCTAGTGCGCTTTTTCAAGTTAAAACCTACTTTAGGAAGCAATGTCAGGATGTATTTTCAATAAAAATGAAATAATTTTTAAATGCATATATTTTCCCTGGGCAGAAAAAAAAAAGAGCAACCCTCTCAGATCAACCCAAGAATGCAAACTTCAGCAGTAATCCAAACATCACTTCAAGGAGAAAATCTCCATTACTTTGAAGTGAAGGGTATAACTTTGGTCACATTTGATAGACAGATTTCTACCACTAGTATCTATATTTATGCAAGGAATCTATTGGGAAGCTTGCCTGGAGTAGAGAAAAGGGAATAGGAAATTGTGGCAGGTGAACACAAGAAATTGCTTGAGAACAGTTTGTTTTGTTCCAGCTCAAAACCCTTGCTGCAGTGACTGTTCAAGACCCACTTTAACTGCCCATTGCATAAGTTCTCATCATGTTGAGTTATTTAATGATCTGGGCTGCCAGTCTAAGTTATTACAGTTGAAGCAGTAGAAAATGCATTTCTCTTTTCCTTTCTCTGACTCAACACTCAACATTTACATCTGCTGGAAGACTGAAGAATCACCTGTTACTTACATTTCACTTGCTTTTGACAGATATTAGAACACAACTGTATTTTCTAATCATCCCTGGGTCTCCATTATGTTTTCTCAGGGCAATTTCCACTTTCTCTTGTTTTTTTGGTTTTTTTTTTACACTGCTCAGTGAGACACAGCAATCAATAATCTCATGGAAATTGCTCAGGAGATTAAAATGCTAAACAATTTTTCACACATATTCCCCTCCTGGCACAAACACTAAACCACAAAATTATCTCTCTGAAGCACCATGCCAGTAGGCTCAGATGGCTTCTCCTAGCATTTACATTTTTTAAAATCTGCAGTAACTCCAGGGAAATCAGAAGAGGCATTTTGTAGTGAGTGGGATTTTACACACTGAAGTTACACAGGAAGTTCTGGTATCTGGAGATACTCTGCCAGAGTACACCCAGAGAAGTTCAGCCAGGGGAAGCTCCCACCAGCCAGGTTTTCCATTGGCAATGGCAAGTTTTCCTTTGGAAACCTGTGCCCAGTTCTTTTTGCATTCTTTTCCAGTGAGCCAGCTCACTCAGAAAGTTGTTTGAAGGGAAATTGCAGTGGCACATGGTTGTTAAATATTATTTTATCACCCTTATGTGTCCCATATGGCTTCTGCCACTGGTCATTTGATTCTGCTTTTGCTGGCTAATCAATAATTTTCATATCACTCCTTACCAGTCTCTTAATTTCTGGGAAGAAAAGAGATACACGTGGATCCATTATCTTGGAAGTGTTAGATTTCCTAAAGAATATTCAAAACAGTTTCTCCAAATAGGCATTAATATGTTGCCAGCATCAATCACTTAAAAAAAACCCCAAAAAACCAACACTACCCCAAAACCATTGAATCACATGCTTTGTTTTTTATCAAATCAATTTTTCCCAAATCACAGATCAGAAATCACATGGCAGATTGGGATGTACAAGACCAAATACATGGACAGGTAAAGATGTAAGATCATATTTTCTAAGTTTGAAGGGATGGATCAAGTGTGTTTTTCTGGGTCTTTACGCCTCATCCTTTTCACTCTTTCTGCTAAAACTTCATTCCTCTAGAGAGAAATTTCCTCTGGAAGGCTTTCTCTTGTGGCCAATCATTATTTGAAGTAGTTGGCCAAAAGGAGAGGGTGGTTTCTTTCCAAATGTGGATTTTTCAGCTAGCAGGAAACTCTGTGGGCTTGCAGGTACCTATCTTCACGGCAGAGTGCCTGGGGGCCCTGGTGCTGCTGGTTATCCTAGTGCCACATGCCCTGGAAATTCGCTTTCTTTTCCAATCAGGTCCAGCTGTGGGGTACCTACATAATATGATGACTTTTGTTAGTGTCTTCCTAGAAGGAGATCTTTAAAAGTGAGGTCAAGTAAATGCTCTATGCACGAACACACAGGTGGCTTTTGGTATTGGTAAATTGATCCGTGTAGTAAAGTGACCATTAAAACTTATAATAACTAAAATTATTCCAAACAGGTAAAAATCAATTTACATTACGTGTGAGCTTGTAAACCAGAAAAGGTCCAAAGCTTTATTATTTGGCAACTTTCCACTCAATTTTTCAATCTGTCTACAGCCTTTTTAGCAGAGTGGGTATTTTCTTTTCTTTTAACATACTTATGTAACCATAACCCTGAACCTGTTCAAAATGGTAGTGTCAATGTCCAAAATGTGATAGATATCTATTTGAGAACTTGGAATAAGATTAAATATGACTCTTTCTCTCTATTTTTGCAATCAGATATTTGGGTCCAATTCAGACAGTGAGATTCTGTATTATTTATTCTTTTAATATTGATTAATATATTTCTAGCAGTTTGAAATATTCAAGTGAAAAGAATTATAGGAAACTAATATAATGTGAAAATATGATACAAAAGCAAAAATTTATTAATAGTATTTTCCTACTTTAATATTAAAAAAATCTCAGCAGAGTCAGATTATTGTAGGCTTTTAAATCCTTAGTCTTAGTCCTTAGTTACTTTTCAGATGAAAGAAGTCTTAGCTCTGAGGACCTTTAAGACATTCTTAAAAGCTGATCCAATCTCCTATGCAGTCAATGGAAGAACATAAAATGCCTTCACCAACTCTAGGTCAGTCTCTAAAAGCTTTTACTTGGAAAGACATTGAATACTAAATTCCTCTCTTGTACCTTGGACCCTTTATGTCAGTAGGACATTTCAGAATAAACCTTTATTACTTTCCAACAGGAAACCCATAAAAACAGCACCTGTGATAATACTGAACTAAGCAGAAGCTCCACTGATCAACCAGACAGTTACTCATCTTCTTTGACTTTTGTTCAAGGGCTATGTAAGTTTAAGGATTTTATCCTTAAATTATCCTTGTTTGAGAATTACTTTTAAGGATTACTTTGGTGTAGATTTCTGAGATTTTTTACTGAGTACTAGACCCATTGAATCAGCCATATTCTATGGCAAACATAATTTCTAGAAACACCCCCACCCCTTGTTTTCATTATCCAATTAATGTTAATTAATCAGTAGAATATAAAGGATGTCGACAATCAGGAAAAAATAACATTGTTTGCTAGATAAAATTTGATATGCAACTCACTGGAAGATTTCTCTGTTTAGTGGTGGTACATATGACAACTAATAATTTAAAAAGCCAATATTGTTAAAATAGGAAATTTTCTTATCAAAACTTGCATGGATTCCCATGTCTATTGCTTTTTTAGACATTTACATTGAAAAGAATATATTAAGAAAAACCAAGTCTAATTAGGATATGACATTTTGTGACACTGTGATACCTCACAGTCAATTAAGATTGTGACTCAGAAACTAATGTTTCTGTGTAACTCAAAGTCTGGCATTCAGGAATTCCAGAGTTGTGTTTCCATCATACATGGAAATTTATTTTATGAATGGGGATACAAATTCCTTTGGTTTAGAATTAGTTTTTAATGCACAATGCCTGGAACTGACAAGCCCACTCTAGACTGGAGACGTTTTCAACCCATCCTCATTTGAGAACAGAAGTTCCAGGATTATTTATTGAATAAGCAAGTTCTGTAATTTCTTTACCTGAAATACTTCTAACTATTTAAAATATGAAAACCTGCCACTTTACAAAAGCACCATGAAATAAAACAAACTTCAAGTTGTTCTTCTCATAAATAATTCTGGTTTCTTTTTATGCACTGCTTATCATGTAACTTATGGCTGGCTAAAGTGGCCCAGATTCTCCAGGCCTAAGTAGCATCCAAACAGTTTAAACCTTGGCACATCAGGACCATCTGATCTTAAAGCTTATCCTATCTAAGGCATTGCACAGGCTGTTTGTGTAAATGTCTGCATATTATCACCAGAAACCTACCAAAAGATCTGTTTCTGCTTCACTGGAGAAGGCAAGCTGCAGGCTGTGAGCACTCCAGGTAAAGACGTATCCATGCCCTTCATACTTCCATATTTTCAACTTCTAACAGCACTGTGCAGGGTCAGTCTCGTCCATGTCACCTTTGTACTATGGTGAGGCAAAGGACTATTTCTCTCTATAGCTAAAATCATAGCATTCTTTTTTTAGTTTTGTTTTTGTAATTATTTCCTTTAAGAAGGAAAGAAATTACTCTTCATTACATGTGTGCTAAACCTAGCAATAAAAATTATAACCCAAAATTTCTAACAAGTGCCTGTCATTATAATGATTATTAGAGTTGTATACTTATGCATTCCTAGCAATAAGCATTTTTGTGGCTTTCCAGGACTTGCTCCTCATGCAAGTTTTTCACCATATGTTTGTGCACCGTGCTTAATGATGTCTGGAACAATGAAGCATAGTGCAGTACAATAATAATGCTAAGTTCTCTTGCAGAGCAACCTCACATTAATTTTAAAAGAAACTTTAGCCATTTAGGGACTGCAGAGTTAGGCTAACAATATTTAATGAGCTTTGTTCCAAAGTCTATCCTGATATCATCAGCAATTCTAGTTTACAGCTGAGGATGCAAATAAATGGAAGGGAAATATTTTCCAGAACCATTAAAAATACTAGGTAAGAATAAAACATACAGCTGTGGGAAATGAAGGTGATTATTTATCAAAGTATATTTTATCAGATTTTCTCAAATTTTATTCTACTGCAATGAGCATGAACTTATATGAATTACTTACAAATGTCTTTTTGAAAGCTGACATGACTTCAGTGTGCAAGAAATCGTTATTTTGTTCTCATAATGCAAGTGATGCTGACATTTTTGTGGGGGATGCAGAAGGAATTACTCAAATTTTACAACCCAGTCAGGATATGAGTGCTGGATAAATATAGACCATGGAAGTGGTGGTATGACATCATTGCTAGTGATATCTTGCATCATGAAAACTGAAGTTTAAATGGAAACAACAATTTCGTATCTTACTTTCAGATGATATCAAAAGTCCATTGGAAATTTGTTTTCATTAACATGTTCTTCACTGATGGCAGTAGGAAAAGCATTGCTTTTGTCCGGAAGAAACAAATCAACCTTTTTTAAAAGTACTGAATATCCATAAGTTTTTTAAATTTGTAACTTCTTCAACATATGCTTTGCATTCTGATGCCTTAGAGACTTGAAAATCATTACATCACATCTTTTCATGTTTTCATTACAATACTGTCCACAGCCTTCCCTCTCTGCCCCTTGAGAAGATTTTTCTGGCATCTAACTGCAGCTGAGACCTCAGTTCCAACACTAAACATAAGGTAAAGTCTTTTCTGGGACTCTTAATGACCATCATAGAGTGTGAAAGGCTATCACAAGGTTTTCTTATGTCCCATGTATGTGAAATGGCTCATGCAAAACAGACTCTCAGAACAGCTGAGATGGGAAGGGACCTCTGGACACAACCTAGCTCAGAGCAGGGTCAGCTGGAGCAGGGAGCTCAGGGCCATGACCAGTCAGATTTTGAGTATCCACAAGGGTGAAAATGCCACAGCCTCTCTGGGCGTCTTCCTGTGTTCTTACAGCCACACAGTAAAACCCAAGATTTTCTTGTATTTCAGTGGATTTTTCTGTATTTCAACTTGAGCCACAAAAGATCACATGGTGACACTATTTGCACTATTGTTCTGAACCTAACAAAGTCCTTGTGCATCCCGGAAGGTTAGAAGAGGTACTACCTAAAGACATGAATGAATGCTCAGTCAGGTGTGCTCAGTGTTCAATTCTGAAGTAAGGAAGTTGTCCAAATAGAAGAGAAAACCTGGCTTAAAACACAGCCAGAAAAGCAGCCACTTTTCACCTGCTCTGGAGTGTAAGGATGGAAATCTCATCTGACACTGGCAAGGTCATATGCTGCACATAGAGCTCAGCAAACCTTTACTCATGCAGAATTAACGATCACGGTATGAAACCACACGGTGGAACAGTTACGTGAGCACTGACCCACTCATACTTTTGCCTTGATGGCTTGCCTGTCTAGAGAGCTATCTGGATGTACTCCCTGACAGGGATAACGGGTCTGGTGATTGCCCTAGAGAGACAGACATGAGTATTCAAATGCCAGAGCAGCTCTGAAGTGCAACATGCAACTGTGTGCCTTTAGGTTTCCTTCAACTATCTATGATCACTTTGTAAATCTCCTCTCAGTCAAATCACACCAGAAGTGATAATGCTCCCTGCATAAAAAAATGCATATGGCCTTGAAAAGACAAAAAATGTAGATGTCTTCTGGGTTGTGGGTAGGACAGCTCCTTTAAAGCTGAAACAATTTTTTTTCACTACTGTGGATCTCTCTTCAGTGAGACCTCTGGTCTGAGCAATGACGTGGTGAGCCTCCTCAGGTCCCAAAGCAGTGGGGTGGCTCCTTTGCTAGCAAATTAAAAAGGCAGCATAATGTTGTTCAAAGCCTTAGCCCTAGAAATTATGAACTTTTTATTGAGAGATGCTGAAATGTGGAGGGGAACTTCCCAGTAAGCTTATTAGTGGCCAGAGATTTGCTTGTTTACAAAATTCTGGTATCTGACAAGTGCTGGTTGCTCTCAATTTACACAGTAGGCAAATCTCACTGAATCCTCTATATGTCAGTCTTCAGAAGGTCTGAAAGCAAAACGTTTAAATACAAGATGTTCATGGGACCCTCTGTTTGTAAGTGAAAGCCTGAATATTATCTCAGCTCCCTGATAGTCATTCCATTGGAATGGATTTTCAGGGCAAGGCCTGGAGGAATGGAGGTGAAAATGGTGGGGCAGAGTGAGAAGAAAGCACAGACCAGACTGCTGACAGCAGCAGCAGAGAACATCTCTGTCCCTCCTCATCCCCCGTCAATCCTCAGCTGTCTGTGCTGAAACTAAACTAGTGGTTATGAGTGGAGCTGCAACCCATGACAACAGCCAGAGACTGAGAAAAGGCAAATGGAGCAAGGGAACAGATTTGAGAAAAATATAAAAGGAGGGAGGCAGTGGCACATGAACCAGTTTAATAGGCTGGATGGGGAGGGTGTGGGATCAGATACAGAACCCTCAAACTTCCCAGCCTGGGCCAAGAGGAGGATAGGTCACATGGGGCCTGAATTCAGATGAAGAGAAATGGTCTTCACTTTGTCCAAGACAAGAGGACCTTGATGCACAAGCCCGTGTTTCCTGTGTGCTTGAACTGCCAGACTGAATTTGCTTGCAGGCATAGCCATGGCCAGAGTCAGCCTTTTGGGGACCCTAGGAGGCCTGGGGATGAGATGGGTGCTGGGAAGCTCAATGTGACCAAGGTTTGAGGAGTGTTGCATTTCCCAGAGGCAAATATTTAGAGGCTGTGGTGGTAACTGGCAAAAGCTAAGGAAATGCAAAATGACAGGCAGAGCCTCTGTTTCTCTATGTCTCTCACCTGTGCTCAGTGCTACCTGCAAATACTTCCTATCTTTTCTCAAAGGAGGCAACTGAAAAAGGTTTTTAATTGACTGTTTTCCTGCAGAAAAAAATGGAGGTATCATATTCCTGATTTCTTCTTGTCTAAATTTTTTACTTTATATTTTTTAATTAACTCTAAAAACACATTATAGAAGAATATACTAAAGTTTAGGATTCTAAGTCACAAAGCAGGGTTTGGTCCTACAAATCAGCTAGATGCCATTATACAGTTTATCCTAAGCCTTCCTTTCCCTTCTCCAACTGAGTTTACTTGTCTTTCATGTGCATAGGTAACAGAAATGACACAAATATGTCTCCTTCCTGTCTATTTTTCTCATTTTCTTCAAGTTGGGTCCCTCAGTGTTTGAAAATTCTTTTCAAAGATGGAATTTTTCATGACATATGTTGAACATGAAGCAAACATATCTATAACCCTAGACTGAGCTGTGAGGCATCAAGGAGAAAGATTTACTGTCAAGAGGCCTAAGACTATTATTATTGCCATTTGGAGAAGGAGAAGCTCTGCTTCTGCAAGTGTTTAAATTGACCAAGTAATTACTTTTAATGCTTTTATTCCTAGTCCCCTCTCACAAATATTTGTTGGAAACTGGTAGTTTCATCTCACTCAAATAAGCACCAGATTCCTTCGGGGAAAAGATTGGCTCTAGGCAGATGTTCTGCTTAGCCAACTTCCTTTCTCTGGAGGGAAAAGAAAAAGATGTCAACACAAACACATGTCTGTGACTGATGAGATGTTTTAGGGCATGGGGGAATATTTCCAAATTTAATATGTTTTGCCCTTTAATGATGAAGAAAATAGGTAGATCCTGAAAGCTTATTTAACTTACATAAACTTACTTATTTGCTGGCCTGCAAAAAGCTAGACCTTGGCCAAGGATAAAGCAAATAAATAAATAATATTTCTTCTGTTCAGTTAGGGATATTTTACTTTTAACTTAGTTTTTAAAAGGCGTTACTTGCATTAGTACACAGATGGCTTTATAAATATTAAAAAGTGTGTGGGTAATGAGTCCTTGAACAGAGTGCATTTAGGGTTTTTTTTACCAGTTAAACTAGCACAAAACTGACAATTCCTGTGGGCAATGTCATCTCGGAGACCAAGAACTCAGTGGTGCCAGTGACCAACATCTTGTGTATTTTCTTAGAAAATCAGGATTAATTTTCTAAGAACAACTGAGCACATTAACCAATTGTGATAGATTGGTTTAGGGGAGGGTCTCTCCTGTTAGTCTTGCTTCCTTGTGATTAATAGAGCTCATTAGGAAAATGGATTTGAACCTTGACAGCTGTCACTCATGACAGTTCAGATTTATATAGACAAATGTATAACATTGTCATAGAAGAAACACATTTTCCCTTAGAACTTACTTGTGTACAGAAGGAAAAAAGAAAGGATTTTATGTCATCATAGTACTGTTCTTTCTCATCTAGACAATCCAGTGAAGTTCTTTCTCATCTAGACAATCCAGTGAAGTTTTCCTAAGAGGACTTTCCCAATTCTTAATAAACTACCTCCTTTCCCAGGCATTTGACTGATTTACTTGATCATCTCTTAGGAACACATTATTTTTAGGAGTTTTGTCCATTTGATTTGCTAAAAAAATATAACTGTAAAATTACTGGGGTTTTGCCTGCCCTTTTATGTTTAAAACCTCATTCAAAATGAAATCTTTTGGATCAAAAATCATTCCTCTATTGTATTTCCTGTCGGGGTTTTGATTTTATCTAAGTTCTCTCTTTAATGTTGCAATAATTCTTATGGCACAACAGATTTCATTTGGAAGAAGAAGAAGAACAAAGGTTTCTTTGCTCTGCATGTCTTACGGATGATCTTGATTTTGCCTTTCTCATTTTTATGTCATTTATAGACCTGTAAGGTTTCTTCAGTTTCATGACAGGAAAGGGCACATAAGGGATGCTGCCTTGGCTCATTGCAGTTACAGGAAGGAGGAGGAACGAGGAGGGACCATGTTCCCAGGCTGAACCTGTGACAAGTAAATCTCCTAGTTTGTGCTATAACTCTTTCAGCACTGTGGCCAAGTGGTCTTTCAGCTGCTGAGCCTGTGCTCCAGAGTTTCTTTGGAAACGGGCAAGGTTCAGCTCAAGCCCAAAGATTCCAAAGAGGATGGGTTGTCTAAGTCTGAAAGTGCTTGATGTGTGAGACTTCCCTGGATCGTTGTTTTTCATGGAAGTCAAAAAAAGCTGGAAAACTTATTACCGTGAGTGTCTGACTAAGAGGAGAATAATTTCCTCATAACCACATGTGGTATCATTGGGAATTGGATTTCCTGTTCTAGCAGTAACACCTTCAGTACCGCATTAGAAAGGATTGCTTTTATCTTTTAATGTCTCTAGCAATACAGATTTGCCCCTTTCTTTTACAGAGGGGTGTTCAGCAAAAGTGTCAGCAAATTGCAAAAGTCCTGTCTGAGGGCGTGGTTTCAGTAAACCCCCTTGTTAAATATGGAGCTCTCCCTAGACTCTTCTCTGTAGCCAAAGACTTAAATATTCAAATAAATATATTTAATGGCTCGATGGTTCTCTTCTTCATTGGTGTGAATTTTCCTTTACATGCCAGAGAGCTAACAGAAGAGCCAAGTGGCTTCAATCATGATAACCACGTTGCCAGTAAAAGGCAAGCTCTATGTTTTGGTTGGCAAAGACACTAAGGAACGTACCAGCTGTGAATTATTTCTTCTCCTGAGTAAGGGGTTTTCAGGGCAATTAAAAATAAAGCCAAATTATCGTGGACTGGGAATGATAACGAAGTTGAGGAAAATACTGAAAAGAGCTGAGAAAAGTCCAGAATGATCTCCCCCGTGTTCTTAAAAATTATGCACCTTTGTCATCTGTAACCAAGCTACAGACTGCTCTACACACCTCTGAGGAAGAGGGAATATATGAACCTGAATGAGGACAAAGACTCGGGAAAACCTACATCCATTCTCCTGACATAGCCAATATTAGATTTTCTAAAGAAGAGTGTGCATGTGGGGGAAAGTTGTGAATTAGCACGCTTAGTAAACTATGGAAAATCTTAGTTAAGGCATGGCATTTGGAGCTAGAAAGATCCTGTTAATCCATCTAATTCAGACTTATCACTCCAGGAGGGCTCTCTCATAATATTTCTAGTGACTCATCTAGCCTCACTTAAATTCATATCTGTGAGGTTATAACTTCCTCTTGCTTTTTAGGAAGCATAATCATGGAAAGTGGGAATCCAGGCTTAACTGCTAAGAAATGGAAATTTATTGCATCAGAATGCATAGCTCAGCTCCAGAAGAATGCTCCCTTTTCCTTTGTCATTTAAAAATGAAGTGTTTTTTTCTCCTGCTCCTCAAATATCTTCATTTTTTGTGTCTCATACCTTAAATACTCCATAAAACATGCCTAAATCACGTTTCTTCTGATAAACTGTTGCAAGATTCCTTCAGTACCCAATCAGCTGTGAGACACCTATGGGGCAGACCTTGATGGACACAGACTTCACTGACATTACAGATAATGCTGAGGCTGGAGTGGCAGCACGTGTAGATTATACATAGACGTTTAGGGGCATAATGTTAAGTGGCTGACTTGGTCTGGGCTACCTTGTAGCCACAAACAAAAAGCAATTAGATGAATAGAGGAGGTCATTAAACCATTTTTCTCCTGATGCCATGAGGTAACAGCCACTGAGAGAAGACTGGCCAGGCTCTGTGAGGGGCCCAGAGGTGAACTGCTGCTGTGCATCTCTTGTAGCCAGCTGCTGCCTGGGTGATGTTGTCTGTGTATCGAGGCACAGCCTGAAGGAAGGGAGGATCCCAGAAAAAGACATGATGCCTTTCAGGCTTTTGACAAAGAGGAGAATGCCTTACACATAAACAACAAGAAAGACTTTGTCAAAGCAGAAAAGCCCACATATTTTTCAGGTCAGGCTACCATGCAAACCATAACAGAATTTCTTGCAGGTATTTCCATTTCAGGCTTTTGGATGATGAAGGACAAACTTTACAGATCTGCCATGGTGCCATGAGTTCTGACGAATCTCAAGCATAAAATTACTAAACTATTGCACATGGGAATAACATATAGTTTAAACCTTCAGCAATACCAAATAAAGGAAAGATGACAAAGACAACTTCAGTCACTGAAGAGTGGTCTTGGAATGTGTAGACAAGTGGGTCTAATTTTTCATTCTGGAAAATCAGTAAAAAGGCTTCATAAAGAGCAGAACAAATAGATATTGGCTAATACATTACAAAAAGGAATAGGCAATATGGATATTTTCAAGGCAGTTATGGCTCACAGAGCCGTTAGAGTCCTTAGTAAGTAATATATGTGGATCCATGTAGTATATATGGACTTTACAAGCTTTCGGCAAGATCATTAGCCACAGGTCTTGAAAACCCTAAAAACTCTTAAAACCCCCTCCAACTAGGAAAGAAGCCCCTTTGGAGCAAATAAGTGCTAAAAGATAGAGAATGAAAACATTTGGCAGCGGAATGAGGTTACTAATGCAGCCCCGCGAGAGACACATTACTGCAGGCTGTACTGTTAAATATACCCATACACGATTTGTGAGCAGAACAGAGAGGCGGTGAAGCCTGAAGGTGATTTGGGATACTCAGGGGAAAGATGACAGTAAGAAACTGGAGTGTGATAGCACAGTACGAGGCAACAGAGGAATAAAATTATAGATGAAATATAATGCAGAGTACTGCACACAGGGTTTGGGGAGGAGGGGGGATACCAGCACTCAGTTCAGAGATGGCTTTTCTGTACTTTCTTCCAAAGTACCTGTATGCATCTTCTGTTGGCCAGACAACAGATGGATGAATTGTCAGTCTGAACCAATGTGGCGTTTTATTGTGGTTAGAAATTTTAATGGAAAAATTGGGAAGAGATGCAGAATTCATCAATCTACTTAAAATGTTTTCTGCTTTCTTAATCTCCCTGCAATGATGAATTTTGTCTTAAAATGTTTGAACCATTGCTACTGCAATACTGACAGAAGACAGGCTTACAGGCCAATACATATAAATTGTGTCATTCTTACCACGCAATCATAAAAGCAGAGGAAACTCAGATACGATGCAAAGGTAATAAGATTCAAGTATATATAAATACTTGAATGCTTCTGTTTTATGTAAGACAAAAAAATCATGGTTTAAATTTCCTGAGAATTCACTTCTGAACTTGTGAAATATAGGCAAAATATTATGCTTTGGACAAGAAATGAATTTTAATACCAGCATGGCTAAATCTAGCATGGATGATTATATGCTATTTATGCAAATATAAAGTTTTAACCTTTTTTCTTTGTCTTTATTTTATTCCTTACAGTACTCTTATGTGTTCCTCTACAGATGCTGTATTGAACTTGCATTTGCTATATTCCCCTGGTGCTTTAAGGGGTTCCTTTCTGTGCTGTTTGAGAAAGACCAAGGTTCTCTGGAGAGCAAGAGTGAAAAACGTCATCATCAGTGACTTGTTCAGGGCCTTTCAGTCTGATGCTGTCAAATTGTCATACACCAAACCCCATCTGGCTGTGGCCTTTATGCACCAACACTGACGGTGAAAGGAGCAGGAGTGTGGGAGGGACTGGCCACTCCAGGACCTCAGTCCTCACTCAGTGCTGTCTTTTAGAAAAGTCCTAGCTTTCCCTTTCCCACTGTTGTAGTTCATGCACAGCGTTGGGTGGAAGGGTGACATCAAAGAGTGGTATTTACCCTCAGAGACAGAGAATTTCTAGGTTCTCCCTAGACCACCCTCTACACATGAAAAGTCACAGTGGAACAGATACTGTTTAGTCTGGCTGGCAGTACCACGAAGTGAGTGTCCCCTTCTCTCCTGTTTCTTGATTTTTATTTCTCCTCCACGCTCTTCCCCTGAATATCATCAGTTCTATACTGGAATGTGCTGCACATGTTTGAGAAGCATTATCATAAGCTCAAGGGTTGCCAGCATTTTGCAATCCTTGTGTGGCAGTGAGTGCAACCTGGTCTATTGCTGAAACAGAACCTCTGGAAAGGGACGAAGAATAAACCAGAAAATTGCTTCTGTCTGGTGAACTAGAAAAAAAGTCTGTGGAAAGAATTCCCCTTCATAAACTGTAAATTGTACTTGTAGTCTATTGAGCCCAGATATGCATGTTCTTTCTATTACAGCTCATGAACTCACAACTGGAATTTGCTTTTTATAAAAGAATAAAAGAAGGAGAAAAAAAAGATGCAGTGAGCCAGCCCATAAAGCAGTTTTGGACTCTATATTATAATTGGAATTTTTAAACTTATGTAGAAACATTACTGTGTTAAAATATCTGAAATGAAGTATTTTCAACATAGAAGTTAAATAAAAAGAAACACCAGTAGTTTAGGGCAGGAAATTACAAATTGAAGCACTCAGTTTAAAAGGGATTATGGCTAATGTAAAATAGACCTTTCACTTAGCACTTCTTTGCTACTTTGGCAACCAGGCACCAACAGACAGTTACAGTATTTGTGGCTATAAAATGCTATGAGCAAAGTCATGTTACAGGATTATTAAGCTGAGAAATCTAACCTTGTGAGGAGTCTTCTTACACCACTTAGACTTGCTCCAGCCCCAACAATGATGATAGAGAAAGGAAAACAAGAACAAGCTCCCTAAAATGGGAGAAAAGCAGAGCGCCAAGGCCACAGAAATCTGTAACTCTTCCATTTATCTTCAGTTCTTCCAGTCTTGGGTCTGGGCTGGTGTATTTTTCTGAGAGAAGAAGGAATAAGTCTGGATTCCAGCAAGAAAAGAGCACACGGAGTCCTCAAAGCCTGTTGAGAACCAGTGGGTCCAAACAGGTAAACAAGAAAGGAACTGCAGCTTTCCCAGGCTGGGATCCAGCACTGTCCCCCCCACCTTGACCTCCCAAGTGACCCATAAAAGAAAAGCAGCAAGAAGAGCAAGACAACCAAAACCAAGGCAGAATTAGTAGAGACGTAGAAATGGATGTGTTTGCACTCATACAACTGAGTTGGTTGCCCCATGTAGATGCATATCAGGTCACTGGAGTCTGTGGAGCTAATTCTGACCTAACCCGAGGTCTTATGGCACTGCTGTTACACTGCAATCGGTTGTAGTGTGTTGCAAGACCACAGTGAGACCCTAAGTTAACTGCTTAAGTTTTTGAGAACGTTTACTAGAAGTAGTTACAGACACTAAGAGAAGACCTCTTGCAGGAACAAATGTTTTAGCCTGTAGCTGCATCAGTTATTGTTCAAAGCAAAGGGTTCAGGCTGTCCTAAGGAAAACGCATTGCTTTGCAACAATTAATCTCTTAATTCTTTAGAATTCATTACAGGACTTGGAAAGAAGCAGTATGTGAGATAAATGAAGTAGCAAAAAGATGTATGGAAAGAACCTGTGATTATTAACTGAAACAGTTCAGCATAGACCGTAATTCCACCAGTGTGACTGTGCTGATTTATGCCAGCTGAAGCTGAGATTGTTTGTTTGCTTGTCTTAATTGCATTTATAAAGTAAAGCATTCATCTCTAATCCTCATGTTTGCAGAGAAGTGCTTGAAAATGTAAGTGCATCTAATTGTTCAAAGAAGCAGAATGCAATTATAAGACAACCTAGTGGTATTATTATTTAATCTTGTGGTACTTAGAGAAAATTATTCCTATTTTTGATCAGAATATTTTGAGCATTTGATTGGAATTTTGAATAATGGTAGTTTCCCCTCATTTTTTTAGTGCATCTTTCAAACAGTGTCAAAAGGCAGTAAACATCACTTAAGGTAAGCAATCTTTAGCATAAAAATTAGGCAAGTCTGACAGAAGCAGATCTAGTGAATGTAGTAAGTGAGTTATGCTCTGCTTATCTGGAGAAATTAATTGGTTGCATCCTGTACAAATTCCTAGGAAGTTTTGACACTAGAATTTGCAAATGTATTTCTCAGGTTTTCACACCGAAATATTTGAAACCTCTTTTGACCAAATGACCAGAATGAAAAGAACTGAAATGCATGACCACATTGAAATTAGTTTCAAACTTTTAATTATTTTCAGGAGGATTTTTTTCCAAGCAATTTAACATTGTAGTGTGTGCTGGTTTGGCCATACCAGAAACTGAATTCTCCATTCACCAGCCAGATACAGAGCAAGAAGCAGCACATACAGTCAACCAAACCTTTTCTTACTTTTATGGCTTAAGTGGTGTTCTGCCAATGTTCAGTGAGTTATTGCTTTTGCTGCTGAGTCAGATTGTAACAAATGTCTGTTTCCTAGGGATGTTTTTTCTGGGCTCTTGTCCTGGTTTCAGCTAGGGTAGAATTAATCTCTTCTCAGGAGCTGTTACAGTGCTGTGTTTTGAATTCAGAATGAGAATGGTGTTGATAACCACTATCAAGGAGGAGAAGCAATTATTTTCTCATCCTTTTCAAAGAATATAAACCTGAAAGAGGGTGAACTCAATGAAGAGCTTGGATGGGAGATGGGGTGTACAGCAGCTTTGCTCTGCACCTCTGTGTACCACGCTATCATGGGAAACCTGTCTTCTTCACAGAGCAGTCTACCTGGCATGCTAAAAAGCCCCAGACACCATGCAAATGTAGAAAAACAGTCAGTGAAATGGCAAAAATTGTTACAGGTGAGCAATAACATCACAAAGACATCTATAACTTCTTATTTGCCTAATATTCTTAGAGAATTAAAAAAAAAAGGCCCAGTCTGACTCTGAGGTGGGTACAGGCCCCTTCAATTCCAGCCAGGTGCTCCAGAACTGGGGGACCTCACAGTTGCAACTAATCAGGCATTTCTGCTGCAGCTGTTTATTATTCAGTTCCTCCACATGCATTTCTTTTTTCCCTGCTTTTTCTTGAGGATGTTCCAATTTTTCTGAACCCAACAGGAGGTAGCATCTGGAGGGTTGACTCACCCCCTCAACACCAAAGAATAGTGCCCCAAGGAATGGCCTACAAGTCAAAAGGTCTTTTGGGGTGACAAGTTTGAAGAGTGACTTGCAGGTCACACTTCTACAGGAGCTAGGTGGCTTCCCTGAAGCCCTAGTGCTGTGTGGAAGTGGGATGCAGGCAGTGGTTTTGCAGATGTGATGGGAATCAAGTTTTGCATGTACAGCATGTAACTCAGTAACTCTCTGCTGATACTAGGTGAGATGAAATTCATACTTGCAAAGAGCCATATGAAACCCTATAAAATAGATATGATTGCTCAGGAAGCTGCCTGAGGGGATGGCAGGAGATAGAGGCAGCTCTGAAACTGACTACTGCAACCTTACTTGTCCACTCAAAGGACAGTAAAACTATTTTAAATTCAGCCACACACCCCAGCCTGCAATGTCCTCAGTTGTTGGATGTCTGCACCGGGTGAGTTCAGAAAAAACTTATGCTAGTGCCTTAAATTATTAGATCCTCTGCTGGAAATTCTCATTTCAATGGATTTTCCCTCTATTAAGCAGGAAAAATTTCCAGAACAGGAAAAATGTGTTATCCTCAGCACTGCTTGCAGTCAGGTGGCACTGCTCAGGCACAGATGGGGTCCTCTGAACTCAGGAAAGCACAGGCTTGAAACCAGTGTGGAACAAAAAGTGACTTCTGACAAAAAACAAAATGTTGTTTTGACCACTATTTCCCATAGTGGTTTTCTTTTTAGAAACACAAATATGTAAAAGGAAAACATCTGTCAGTGTCTGCAGGTTTTTTTATATACAGTTTTTGTTTTAAATTGAAAAAAGAAGCTGGAGAATTAAAAATATATCATTTGTTAACATATTTCAGTAAAAATTTTTGAGACCTTTCCAACATTTTCTCTTACTTCTCTTTATTGTTTTTTTTTTCCTTATAGCTTATGCATCAATTTATCTGTGTCTTGACCCGGATTTGAAGCCAATTATACCGGACGGAAGTTTAAAATTTGGCATGTGACAGATTCCCTAGGAAAAGCTTTGGTCATGATTCGGGGTCTCTTTAGTGTCATGGGTGAATCTCAGGGACATTCGCCTTTCCCTGCTTTCCATCTAATGTGCATTTGCATGAACTGCTCCATACAGAAGTTGAACTGGGTTTATAGAGCCAAGCGTGTGGCAGCCCTTTTCACAGAGAGGAAAAAAATCAGAGAAAGATAAAACTTCCACTTTTGCATTTCTGACACTGCTGTGGCTACAGAAGAACAATGAACACAGGCACAGCTACAGCTGCAACCAGCAGCGTGGCTTCTGGTGGCAAAGGCTACCCACACGGCTTATCTCTACTTAGTCCATGGCTGCTTATCACTGATTATTCCTCTACATTTCTAGGTAAGATTTTTTTTCTAACTGTTTCAGTCCCCCTGGCCTGAGTTAGCTTATTTTTAATCATCCACTCATGCCTGAGCACTCCCAGCTCTCCTGAAGGCCCGGGGCTGCTCGGCGGGATGGGATCTGTGCTCTGCCACCTTCCCACGTGTGGCTTTGTGCCCACGGCCGCACCTGCCGCCGGCTGCTGGCTAAGAATAGTGCCCTGCTCCGAGTTATCGCCGAGCTGCTGCCGGAGGAACACAGATAGCGGGAGACGTGGCGCTGCTGAGGGTCACGGATGAAGCCTGGGGCTGAGATAAAGAGCGCGAGGATCCGAGGGTGCCAGCGGGGCGCTTAGAAAGCAGTGTCTCCTTTCTGCTTTCTGTCTTCCTCCGAGTGCCGGTGTGCTCGCAGTGCCAGAGTGCTCAGCGGGAGATCCACGGGAAGTCTGAGGACAAGACGACAGTTGGAATAATGATCTTGCTGAAAATGAGCTTTGCTTAGCACTGCTGTCAGGAGGAAAGTTTTGTTTCAGTAGCATAGCAACGGCAAGATGAAAAGGGCCAGGAATGAGAGGGAAAGGGGAGATGGTGTCTCGCTCTGTAACGCAGTTTCCTGGTGGGGGAAATCCTGTGGTGCTCTATAAAAACTCCCACTGAGCAGGTTGAACTGGGCTCACGGGACTCAGGATTTATTAGTGCTCTATTGCCCTGGTATTGCCTGTGTCTTGTCAGGCTCCATTTGGTCTCCGTGCGGAGTGCAGCAGCTCTCCCAGATCCCCAGTAAGGATGTACATAGTATCCACAAGTCAGGCTACACGCTGAAAAACTCGCTTCTTCTCCCTCACTCCCTGTTTTGCAGGAGAAAGGTGGCTCAGAGGAGTGCACTGGCAGGTCCCTTCCTCAGAGGCCAGGCCGTGTGCCAAGCCCCTCACCAATATAAATTGTCCCAGCAGGACCATGCTGAAGCCTGGACACCTCATTGTAAGTCTGATGCATGACCCAGTCTGCCTGGTGCAGTGTCACAGGAGTCACCTGCCACCCTCCTGGGTCAGCCCTTGGGACCAGACTTGGGATGGCTTTTACCTCAGAGTTTCATGTTTTCAGGAGATAAATGACACAACTTGCGGCTGCTCTTTGCCTTGATTTTTTAGTTTTGGCTCATGCCTGAGTTTTAACTATAAATTTGCTATTGGGTTAAGCTATCTGACAGTTTCTTGCAATTGATATATTGATCCGGACAAGTAGGGATGGTTGGTTTACCTTTCAGTAAGTATGCTCGCAGATGTTTTCATACCCTCTCAGACAGAGAAGTGCAAGATGTGCTGTTCATTTGCTCTCATGCAGTAACTGATCAGATGCAATTCCCTTTTCTTTACTCAGGACTTTGAAATCTGTTTTCATCTAAAACTCCACTGCCATAAACTTGGAAGCAGCATTCCTTCTGCTGATAAAAGTATGATAAATCCAATAGGATAAAGGATTTCTTCTTTTTAATTTTTTCTCCCAAAAAAGTTCAGATATTTTTAAACACTACATATATGTTATCCAATGGTCTTGTAAGTTGATGTTCTGCCTTTTAAAGATTATAATTTCATTTACATTCAGAGATAATTAATCTAAAAAGGCTACAAATAACAATACTATTTCCTCAACCATCCACTCTGAAATAATTTATTCTTATGACCAAAATCATCACATCACAAGCAATCCTTTATTGTTTTTTATACAGCTAGTTACACCCAGATTCACAGGCACAAGAAGAAGCCATCAGTAGCGTGTCACACTTGATAAATCAGTGCATTCAGGCCCTGAGCTCAATGCTCTGCTACAGCAATTCAGTGTGCATCAGCTGACTGAGGGCTGGCAGTAGGGAGCTCAATTATTAACTTGTCGCAACTGAAAGGTAAAACATGTTGAAGAAAAAGAGGTGGATGAAGAACCTTCACCTTGGCAGTCCTAATGACTCAGGAGGGTAGGGCAAACTTTTTAAATGGCAGTAATTTCATTGTAAGTCTGCACCCCAATATTTATGGAAAGGGAAGTCTGAGTGTTTGAGAAAAGTTGTCCAACTTTGTGGATGTGAGAGGCCAGCCAAGGAGATTACATGTGGTGAAGCATCCACCCATGGATTTAAGCTTCTGCTACCTCTGCAATGAAAATATATGCCATGTAACTATTCAAACTTAAAAGCTATTGCTGTGCAGCTAAATGGATCCTGATAAAATGTTGAAGTGGATAATCCATAGTAATCGTTTGTGCATTTTTGTTGCAATAGATAAGCAAGTTCTGGGAAACCACAGCACTAATGTCCCGCTGAAAGGACATCCATGCTAGAAACCCCAATAGTATTTAGTGAGGCTGTGCACAATACTGGGTGCTGTCTGTATCAGTATCTGGGGAAGGTAGCAGGGATCTGATCAGCTTGAGTGAAGCTAATGGTCCTCATCCTCTAACAAAGTGTGGTTTAAGAAATAAATCACAAGTGTAGGGCAAAAGAGTTAAAGCATACTGATCCTGATTTAGCTGATATGAAGAAAAATATTTCTGTGAGTTTCCTACTTTACATGTGGGTGTGGTTTAGTGGACCCTATCCATCCCAAACCGGACAAATGAAACTGTGCAAGACAAACAACCTTTGTTTCCTGAGCTCAGGCACTTAGTCATCAGTAATTATTTAGAACAGGTAAATGAGCCAAAACACTTCATAAAGCAATATTTTTTTTGTTTCTCAGCTATTGCATCTGCTGCTTTTCCACAACCACCTTAATATTAAAATGCTTCTCTTGGCATTGTGCCAGCCATGGAAGAAACAAGCTGGTGGAAAGTAACCACATGCCAATCACAGTCACAGGGTTGCTCTACACACATTGAAATGTCTGGTTTATGGGAATAAGCTACTGCAGCTCCTATCATCAGGCAGCCAAATCCGTTGTGATTTGTATGCGCCGAGACAATTCAAGGTTTGTGTGCAAAAACCCTGTTAGGCAGAGATTGAGATCTAAGGAGGAAGGACTCTCTGCCAAAGGGAGAATTTCTTTTCCTGTGGTATGAAAAATAACAAAAATCAAGTAATTTAATTAAAAGTCTGAATGTGTGGAGCTGGGTTGATACATTTATTTGCAAATATCCTGGAAAACTATCTGTTAGTTTCTGTGGCTTGACTTTGGGACAATTGCAGCTAGTGTTTTGCTTTTGTGATGGATTGTGTACACAGTGGTTCAGAAAGAAAAGCAGAGAACAAACACATAGCCCATTTTTCAGACCTGTCTGGGATGTGTGTATGTGCTGGGTTTGCAGTATGTGTTGTTCCTTATATCCTTCCCGTCTCATTGCATGCTGACTACCTGCTGAAATGGCTGCTTAAACAGGGAGCACTGCAGCAGACTCTCTGCCTGCTTGCCCAAGTGTTTGAGAAGTTAATTCTTGCCATCCCTGGGAAATGTCAACTTTTGAGTCAACTCAAGAGTTTGCCTAACTTCTTCATGTGAACATTATCCCTGAAGCTTCTTTCTCACTTTCTTTTTTCAACCCAACCAAAAGAAAACACTGAAATGTCTTTTGCAGCATCTTCAGCAACGGATGTATTTCTTTTAACTGGGAAAAAAGGCCTGTTGATTTTCCTGGCAGAGTCAAAGGAGGTGCCAGCTGCCACGCTCACACAGGCAACTGTATGAATTCATTGCAAAGGTTAAAAAGTAAAACAAATACCTAAAGCCCTGGCACAGATTTAACCTGGTCCATAAAGGTGCCAGAGAGAAGCTGTGGTTTTTAGTGTAAATAGCCCACACAAGCCTACACTGGACAGTAATCTGAAGGAAAATGGAACCAGAAAGGTTCTCAGGAGGGTATCTATTTTTCCTCCCTGTTTAAAATCTCTGTCAAAATCAACCCTGAGATATATGCGCCTAAAACCCTAACCCAGAGGTTTGCCAGCCCACCTCTAAAAGGGACCAGGGCTCAGGGGTGATGTGGCAATGGTGCCTGCAACTCCTCCTCCAGCACATGTGCAGGTCACTGCTGCACCATAGCACCATGCCTGTGCCAGGGTGCTCGAGAGCTGGGAGATGTTACTGTTGTGGCCATCTCTGCTTTATCCTACAGAAGATATTCCTGTAAGTTAAGGGACAGGAGCTGTTGCTGCAGTGGGGATAGGCTGGAGACTGGAGTGGTTATTGGCAGTGTGGGAGTGTGATGGCTGTGGGGTCCTTGTTCGGAGGGGGTGAATCTATTTGGTGGATGAAGCAGCTGTTACAGGCAAAGGGTTTGCAGCTGAAAAATTGAGGGGGGAGAACAAGGTAGGAGGAGGGTAGTGATGAATTTATTGTGGGAGCACCTTCCTCCTCAAGCGGTGTGCTGTGTTAGTAAAAATAGCTACGTGTAATTAAAGAGGATCATCACAGGGCAGGAGGTTGTCTCTGTGTCACCTGATACTGCTGTCGGTGTTGACGGTGGCACCCGCATGCGTGGGTTTAGGAAGCCCAGGTTCAGCCTGTTCTTAGACACCTCCAGTGGCAGAGGGTCTTCTCTGCCTTGAAAGTCTTCCGGTGCTTCACTAGGACATATCCTTCACCTGTGCCTTGGTCAGGAGGTAATTTATCAATTTTATAATTTTATAGGCTATCCTTAGATTAGTCTCCAAGTGATGTCCAGTCTGATTACAGCGAGAGGATCTCTTTGCATGAATGTAGGAAACTTCGTATACCATATCTGGTAGGATAAAATGTGACTGGGGGGCTGCCTGTTTGCTGAACCAAAGCATGCTTCAGTTTGGGTGAAAGCAAGGGGCAAAGTAAAAAAGACCCATCTTTGAAAGACACTGAAAAATCAATGAAAATGAAAGAGTGGGATGTGTTAAAATCAGCTGGCTGTAACCCAGCAACAGTATCCAACAGTCACACTCTCAGGGACAGGCTGCTTCTGCCTGTGCTGATCTTTTTCTGGTTGATCTTTTCTGCAATGAAATGTGCATTTGGCTTTTTTGTCAGTTCTGCCCAGCCAACTCAGGAGTACCATGACAGACTCATCACCATACCTCTGGCTGAAACTGGTGCAAAGATCTGGAGGATCTAACCTAGTTAAACTAAATGTAAGTTCCTCGTCTCTGGTAAAAGCTGCCACCTAAACATAGCAAGGGATAGGGGCTGCTTTGGATGTCCATTTAAAACCCCAGTCTGCCTGAACATATCCTGCTAACATGCAAGAAGTATTAGCCAGACTGCTTCAAATCTTGCTCCACAGTTACCACCATCTCTAGGCTACACCAAAGAAAGGGTGAAGAAGATACCCGTGGACTGAAGTCCAGCAAGGCTGCTTGAGCTCCATCCCCTTGACCTGTCCTTCCCACAGAGCTCAGCCTGGGCCTGTGCAAACACAAAACTCCTCCGAGAGCTCTTTTAGTTGCACTGTACGTGGAAAACCACAGTATGTCAGCCCCTGTCACTCAGTGCCCCTGCAAAGCTTTGCAAATGCTACTTTTCCATGCTTGCCCTCCTTTTTGGAGCATCCTCACTGTCCTACACTGTTGATTGTGGCTCTATGACCCAGGCAGTGCTGCGTAACCCCCAGATCACCCTGTACCTTGATTAATTCTAGGAAAATGATCATTTCTGAGCAAGGAGATGTTTGCAGCTGGAGGCATACTGGAGTGTCTGCTTTTCTAGGAAGTGAGCGTTGGTTGTAGGGAGGACAGAGAAATTTTGGGGAGTTCATGCTGGCTCCTGCCTTGTGTAGAGTTGTGCTTGTGTAAGGATACCAAAAGGTGATGTGCTAGTAACACAGCTGTGCTGTGACTCTAAACTTGTGCTACACCAACACCACAAGTCTTTGGAGAAGGGATGGTGTCATGACATCTGTCATACTAGTCTTGTGCTCTGCTCTGTACACCAACTCCTGACCCTTTGTGGGCCTCCCTTCCCACTGCTCCTTCTTCCTACAGCCACAGCAGCCATACTCCAAAAAAAGTAAGTGAGGCTAGAGCAGGCCATGTCCTTCCCTGCCTCCCTTGCTCCATCTACCCCACACAACTCCTCTCCCCTTAGCTTGGTGCTGGTGCAGTGTGGGTTCAGACGGACACACCAGTGAGAGTCCAGGTACAAGCCAGAATTGCAGATGAGACATTTTAATTTCAACAGGGTGCCACTTTCCAATGGAGCAGCTTTCTGGTCAGTCCTGACCTATGACAGAATGGCCACGGGGCAGCTGTACAGCTGAGTCTGTAGCCCAGCAGTTCTGCACCTTTCTTGAGCTGACTGGGTAATACGTGCCATGGGGAAGGAGGATGTGGAGCAGAGGATCCAGCTGACAGCAGATCTGTTCCTATGCCCTTGATGGAAAAAGTGATAGGGAGGCATGGATCTGTGTGCCACTGTCAACACAGAGATGCCGGGGTTTTTTCCTCCCCGGACAATTATGCATACAGTGAACTTCTGAGTCACAGGCTGGCATCCCAGCAGATCAAATCATTTGCCCAGTACTGGAATAAGCCAGTGTACAAGCCTGAAATGGTGAGCTGGTTCTGTTTGCTCAGCTGACAGAAGCGTAGCAGTTGCTAATTCCATTGCATCCCCTCACAGCAAAAAAGGAGAAAATGTAACAACCAGCAAGAGAGAATACAGAGATACTCTGTATTGCTCTTTCCACTAAATATGCCCAAATGCAGGCAGACAGCTCTCTCCCCTCACTTCCTTGAGTGCAGAGTATTTGCTTTATCCGGTGATGTAACTGATTGCTAAATAATAGACAAACCTGGTATGAACTCTCCTACTTATTTCTGCGCGGGTGCACATATGGAGGAATCTTTCTGCATTTTTCACCGGATTTTACAACTAGAAATATGCCACTGCCCTCTGCTGGAAAAGCAGGAGCGAGACAAGCAGAAAAGAAAACCAGAGTGGAATTTTGTAAATGCATAATATTATTGCATTTACTGCACTTGGTGCTGGAGACCTGTGAAATGCAGCAGGACAGGGACAGTGGGAGTTCTTTGCCCACTGGACAGAGAAGGATCCACGCCTCTACCATGGCTGCCTTTTCCTCCTCGCTTTGGAGGGCTCCCAGATTGGGAAAAACCTGGCAGTGGAAGAAGACATCAGACCAGAGTTATCAGCATTTGCTCTTTCTCCTACACTTCATGTATGGAATACAGTTAGGATTTTTGAGAACCCTTTTCTATTTAAGCCAGGTTTTTGGAGAACTCTTACTAGAATGTCCTGAATAAAAATTTTACCTTATCTGCTTAATGCTAAAGAATCAAGCCAGTATTTATTTTGTAAGGTAGATCACTCAACACACCTCGAGAAAACTGTGTCACTCCAAGTGCTGTCAGATGGCTGTGGTTAAGCAATCCACATGGACAGCACCACAATGTGCACTCCTCATGAGTACTAAAACTGTTCTCTAATGAGAACAACAGGAGCATCAGCTTTGAGCAAGCAGATGCATCTGAGGAAGAGTCATCCTTCCAGAAAAAATTTTAGCCATTTCTGGTGTGATGCTTATCAGACTGATTCCTCATCATGAGAGGCATTAGCTTCTTTCGGAACTACAGAAATATTATTGCTAGGTTAGTCTTCAAGCATGGAAATGCTGGAATTGTTGCCTTGAAGAACCATGGCAGATTTTCAGCTTAAAGCTGGAGAGTCAAAAATATTAGTTTACATTGACAAATGCACAAATAGCCATGGTGGTGTGTCCCACCTACTCCAATGGCCTTGTCTCCACTGTTGGTCAGGGTGACACAACCTGGGCAAGGCGCAATGGCCAAGAAATAATAGGAAAACTATAAGAAGATGCAAAGCAGGGCTTGGCAACTACCTTTTCCCTTCTTCTAGCTTCAGTTTCCCTTTCTCTTCTTTATTTTTCCTTTTCCTTTTCTCTAGCACTACAGTAAATGATTGTCCTGAGGATGGAAGTGTCATGATGGTGCCAGGAGATCTGAAAAATAAATGGACCAAGTAACCAAAGACTGGCTAAGTGGAGGGTGGAGGGGAAAGCCTCCTTGGCATAGCAGCAGCTGGAGTGCTGGGCATGAAATGTCTGCTCCACAGACTGGTTTGCATGATTGACTTCCCTGATATTAACTTCTAAGCCCTTTCCCTAATTTGCTGACCCATATGTGGGTTTACATCTCTCTATATATAGTAAATGCATAAAAACTTTTTATAATGACTCCATGAATGACATATTGGTGCCCTGTAACTTGGTAGCTGTCCTTGAAGTTACATAGATGTGTCTGATTATAGATCAGCCTTTCAGAAGTAATAAAATGAAGTGGCATTTTATGTAACTCAATGGGTTACAGTAGGAAGCTGTTAACAGTAGAGGATTAAAATAAAATTGTTCTTGGTATTTAAAAAGTGATGAAATGAGGAGAAAAATAAATCCACCCCCAAACGCTGCAAATCACTCCTTACAAGTTTGGCATCTGCCAAGATTCTACTTGGAAAAAAAAAACTGGGCTCCTTCCCTCAGAGGGTCCTCCCACACTCTTCAAGGCATAAAGCCCAAGGGTAGTGTTCACTGTCCACAGACACACACAGACAGACTGTGCACAGGCACACCCAGCAGCCTCATTAATAAATGCCACCTTTTCCATGGTTGTTTTTTTTTTAATGCTTTCTAAAAGATATAATTGCTAAATCCTCATATTCTGTGCATTTTCTGTGATGAGACAAATACAGGGGAGCAGATCTGACACATTTCAGCATATTTCCCTGTTCTTTAGAGGTAAGCAAGTAAAAGTCGGCCATTAGTGTATGACATTTATTGTTTATACATTAGTGTGCATTAATCAAGTGATTGGCTGAATCAAATATTCCAGCAGTGATCAAAGTATGATTACAAGTTGAATGAAAGTATTGATAATGGACTACATTCAACTGGAGAGAAACATATAGAAAGGAATTACTCCTGAGTTTTAGATTATTCATTTGTATTATTTTAAAATACCATCCCAGCATATCCTCTTTCCTTGATTTGGCTTTCATTTCTATGACACGACCGTCACCATAAATAAATGAGATTGCATAACTTCCAGATCATTCACTGAATGTGGCATTGAGGAATTACAAAAGGGAAAGGCATATTCTGCAAAATGTGTTCCCCTGATGAGATGGAGTTAGTCTTGCACATTTATTTCCAACATTTTGGCTAGGCGTGTACCTGTCTCAAGTCCTTAAAAAACCACAAGATTATTTTCCAGAATTCCACTGTGTAATTTTTGCCGTTAAACACTGAAAAGGAAAAATAAAAGTCAACCATTCACTATTAAAAGGCTTTAATTATTTGGAACAGTAACATAAAAAATGTTTACTTGAAAAGGTTTCTTTCCATTTTAGTCCGTCTTCAAACCTGTTACACTATATTTCACTGACTAGTATTACAAATTACACTGACAAGTTTCCTCAAAGATGCAAAAGATAGAACTACAGTAAATTGTTTCACAAGTTATTTAGAAAAAACATATAAGAAATTATTCCTTCCCTCTTCTTCTATGATGAAGCAGAAACTTAGCATTAAAGTAGCAAGAACAGTCATTATAGTGCTATGTATATTTGACATATTTAACCTCACAAATAAATAAATATATACAAGGGAGGTTACAGCATGTCAACTACAAAACAGAAGCTTTACATTGTAGAATTGAGAGCATTCAAGAGCAACTAAGTGACACAGAGTTTAAGACTACTACATGGTAGTAAAAAAAGGAGAAAAAATCTTAATTCAGCAAAAATACAGGTAGATGTACATTAAACTGATAGGTTACAGCTCAGCTTCATTCAGGATACTTTTTGGGGTTTTTTATTTATATTTTACTGATCTATTATGATTTATTGATTCCTCATTTTTTCAGGAGTGTTTCGTTTTCCTTCTCTTCACTTTTGAACATCTTGATCAGGTAGAAATCTCACAGTAAGCTGCTATGTGAACACTATTATCTACAGTAGTTAAGCAAGTGGGATGATAAAATATAAGTTCAGTAAATACTTGTACATAATCTCTCTGTAAATTATTTCAATTATTAAAGATATCTGACAACACTCATCCCTGTTATTAATTACATTTTGAGTGAATGTGGCTGACTTCCATTCATACACCACAAAAGTATTTGCAGTTACGAGACTGAGGTTTCGTTCAGGTCCGTGTAGCGACAGCAGTGTTCCTGGGTGGAATACTGCCAGGACATCCTCCTCCCACCAGGTGTTTGCAGCCAGGGAAAATGTGCCATTTGTGCGGTCACAGCATTAAATGATCTCTGCACACAAAAGCACGTGCAAAGAGCAGAGAAAGCACAAATCCACATCCCTAATCACTGAGCATCCACCTGCTTGGCAGCTGAAAAATCTCGGCACAACTTTCTGCTCTCTGAATTCAAATAATTAAATATGTGGCTAAATTATTTTGGTTAAAAAAAAAGATTAATTTTAAAAATGAAAACTTCCATTAGGAGACATTCTCCTCTGAAAGCAGTACTTGAAAAAACTTTTGATGTTTCAGCACATGCCTTCAGAAACATGTATAGCTACAATTTTTATAAAGCTTGTCATGGGGTGAAACATAGTTCATGAGGAGACATGCCCTTTTGGGACTCAAGGTCATGTGCTAATATGTCACACATTTATAGAGAGTAAAACAAGTAAGCATTTTATGCTCTTGTCTGTTCTCTGCACACACACATCCACACCCCTCAGCGTCATTATGGACACAGTGTAGTGATGTGAAATTCCCTAATATTGCCTGAACACCATTTAAACTCTGTGCATCCAACAACCTCAATCATGTCATTCAACAGGGAGGCAAGAGAGGGATACTGATACTGATAATGTCATGTGCCCGGAAAGATGTTATTTGTTTATTATTGGTGAACATATTCCAGGTTATCCTAATGTTGCAATGCCATCTGATGGAGGTGTCTATACATACAGTATATCTGAAGTACAAAGACTGACAAACTCATGGGTTTATAAAGAATTCATCTTGTATTTAAATATTTAAACTTAAGTTTTAGCACCATCCATTATCTTTAGATTGTCTGTGGTATACATTGTCATATTTACCATCTGCATTATTATAAAAATATGTGTAGAGAGAGTTCTAGGTATATATTTATATATCTGTATATAGTTGAATGTCCTTTTGTTATTTTGTTTCGTGAAAAAGAACATTAAACACAGACTTGAGATGGGAGACACTGCATTTCATACATACCAATCAATAAATGCTGAAACACAACGTTGTGTAAACTGTGTTTCTATGTATTGTATATAAATTTGCCTGCATTTACAGCACATACTGTTTTGGTAAGTAAGATTTGCACAATTAGGTCTATTTAGGCAAAAATGGTTTAAAATAACCCTTTCATTGGTGTTAGGGTTTTACTCACTTATGAATAAAGAACAGCACTAGATATTCAAGAAGCAAGAATCTAACAAGTGTCATAGGGAAAATCCATATTTTTCAAAAGAAAAAGACCATCAGCAAAATGGTCAATAAAAGTTTGCCTGTACTGCATGACATGTCTGCTATTTTCTCCAGGAGTCAAGGCTTGCTTCTGTTTGGATTATATAACTTAAAGTTAGGCTGTGGCTCTTCAGTCTTAAAAGATATTTACACAGGATTACAATTGGCTGTCCAGGCATCATGCTGGCTGGCACACATATAAAAACAGCTCAATACCATGGTGGAAATTGTCTTTTTCCACAACAGTAAAAGAGAAATCAGTCCTTAAGTGGAAGCTGTTTACAGGAGAACACTATAAACTGGGAAAAAATAACTGAACAGGTCACATTCTATGACATCCAATATTCTCAATTCCAGGCAGACTTTTTGTATTCCTTTGTATTCCAATATATCAGAAACCCAGTTAGAACTTTGTGCTGCGACTAAATGTGTCAGACATGATGATATTTTTATAGAAGTTGTCGGAGTGAGGATTGCAGTATCCTTTGACCTTGTCAATAACCTGGTGGACAGGGATGATTGATGTTTGTTCTCCATCCTCTTGGGCAAATTTTGAAGATGGCTTGTCAAGAAAAACATTCTCTGAGAGGAGGAAAAAGCAACAAGAAAAAGTTAGGGCCTCTTAAGCAAACTCACAGTTTAAGAGATGTGTCACCCCCACATAAATTAATGCCTTCAATTGCCACTATTGTTGCATTAAATTAATGCTGTTTTGGCTTGGCATTGCTTCTTCTAAATTCTTTTGAGATGTTTGATTTTGTGGGCAGACCTTTCAGGTATCTCTTGAAATTATCCCCCCATTATTGTGCCTAAAGTGTTACTGACTCCAATGACCTTTTAATATCTTAATTTACTGTTGATGCTCTGAATCTTACAAACCAAAAACGTTTTGACAGCACTGGATCTCCATAAATAGCATCTCCACACAATAAAGTACTGTAGAATGACAGTAAACAGCTTTAATTATTTCAACAGTGGATGTTTTGAGCTATGCACAGAAATAATATAATTTGTGCTGAATGTAGCAGAGGATGTCTTGCATCTTAAAACAGATAACCAGAGCCAAAACTGGCCTAAACTTTGTGCTTGCCTAGCATCACTTCGTTTTTCCCATAGTGTGGATGGTACAGGCTGAAAAATTATGGGGAGGAAAAGATGCAATAACTGTGCATCCTTTCAGAGTCCATGAGCTAGAGGTCAAGGGTGAAGCTGAAGAGATTAAGAAGCAAGGCAACTCCCAGCCAGACTGGGAAAGTCTGCTTCAGCAGCTCACATTAGTGCTGTTCAGAGAATGGTCAGTAGGTAGAGCCAACGTAGCAGGAAATGAGAAGGAGAGAGCTTGTCTCTCATTTTCTCAAGTATGTTGTCCTAATGAGCTCTCTTTGTTATCTCTTCCACTGTAGTGAAGCTGGAATTAATTCTCTGAACCTGGGCAAGATCTGGACCATTGCAAGCCAGCAGTATGGTGGAGTACCCTGGGAAGCAATGTTTTCTACAAGTGACATTTTTGATGACTATTTACAAGACCTGGGTGAAGTCATCTCCAAAAATTCCTTGTTAAAGGATCATTTAAGAATTAAGCATACTACTTTAACTATGATTTCATAAAAACTTTTCTTAGAAATAAACCAACTAAAAATAAACAGAAAAGTAACCCATCCCTGGAAAAGTCATGATATCAAGCCATAAAAGAGCATAAAGTTTTGCAAAGGAGAAATGGATTGCAGACAGAGAAATCAAATCAGTTTCGCTCATTAAAACAGAAACAGGCACGTTGAGGCTTATCAGGATGATTTTTTCAAAGCACGCAAGAATGTTCATGAATTGCAGCAAATAACTCCACGTCCAATGCCAAATTTCTGAGTACTGAGTGCCTTTCAAATGTATGCATTTACTAACCAATGGTTTCACATCTAAGTACAGGGTTAAAATCATGTATCCCTGAAATAAGTGGGAGTTGTATGACCAAATTCTCTGCAGAGATAGTCTTAGCTTTTAATTCGCAGACATGTTATAGAGGGTATTTAAATACTTTCTACTAGTAGTTTGGTTTGGGTTTGTAGACAGGTGGGGCACAGGATGCTGTAGTGACCTCTTGTTCACTCATGAGGGTCCATCCAACATTTGTGTTTGTGCATTCTGTATTCAAGCAGCAGTTCACAGGATGGCTTTAAGGCATATATATTTCATCATTCAGAGTAATTTTGGGTGCTAATGGATATAAAAATCTCAGTGTCTAGAAGACTAATCCAGTAATGGCCATAGACCAAATATACATATATTACATTTTCTGTAATAACTTTGATAAATCCTGAACAATCTTCTGGAACTCAATGAGACTGTTTTTGCTTTTTAATGCTTGCTTTGTCTATGGATGTTTCAGGATAATCTCCTTTCCCCAGACTACTGTACACAGGCATTAATGTCAGGACATGGTCTCTTTTCTAAAATAGTATCTTCTAAATGCTTCATGCCCCATGAAGAGTGCAGAGACTGAGAGTCTGAAGCGTGCTTGTCCTCTGATTCAGCATCAGTGGCGCAAGATGTAACAGAAATAAGCAGCGTTTCTGATTAGCAAAATCCTCTGCATCAATGAGGACATCATGCAAGAAGCATCCCTCCACCCTGTTCCAACCATGCATTCAACAAAAGCAATTCTCACTTTACCTGTAATGCTCCACCACTGATGAGGAAAGGGCCTTAGAAGACATTATCTACACCACAAACACATGAATGCTTGTGTCAATTCCAGGGAGCACATTATAACCGTATTAACAAGACTTGCCAAGACATGTAGCTATGACATTATTTGCCTGCAATTTAGCTAAGTTGGCAAACTGAGAAGTTCAGCTGTATTAAAAATCAGAATCTGAATGTTATTTTTTATTATTTTATTATTTTTACACACGAGAAGATATGTCAGTATTTAAAAACCTAGCGTTATCAAAAATTCCTGTGAAGTATCACAATAAGATGTGTATTTTTATAGAACAAAGTAAAATGTATTAGAACCCAAAAAATAAAAAGAAAACTGTTATATTCCCTTAATGTCCAATAAACCATCACATTACAAACTTTGATTACATTAAGAACTGCAATCCTTTTTAGGAATAATTTACACACGGGATTAAGCTCATATTTTTTGAAGAATATCTATGAGCAAATTTCTTTTAATTTTACTTCTTCTTATCTGAAACAGTTTCTTTGTTTTACTTCAAGAACACCTTGCAAAAACTCCAGCACTAAGTCTTCTTAATTGTTAGCCTGATAAAAAAGCCCTGAGTCCAACAAATCATTTAAGCATATTTTTATCATTAATCCCAAGACCAAGGATCTAAAGACTGATCTGTCATGAGTACAAAAGGGAATTCTCTGTCTGCTGCAGAAAGGGCACAATGCTGTCCTCCGCTAATATTAAATCAACAATAGCAGTGTGATCAGTGGATATTAAAGATGATGTTTGTGGAACACTGCTGGCAGAAGTGTTCCTACAGGGAAGAGATGAATGATGAATGAACAGCTTGATCAGGGCAGCTGGGTGCACTGCACACCAAACCTGACCTGGCAGCAGGGACAGGCAGCCTGGGGAGGCAGGCAGCAGCCATGTGCTCTCAGTGCAGTTGTGAATAGCAGTCCTGAGAGCAAGCTCAGGTGCTATCAGTTATCAGGAATTTCTAAGATACTTCTCATTGTTACTGTGTTCAAAGCAGATGTACTTCATGTATGTTGTCAATAACCAATAAAGTTTAAAACTCTTAAAATACCTATTGCACAATTCCTCATGCTAGTGGAGGCGCCGAATATCGGTCAATGAGATAACAACAGTGTAATTCTTAAAAAAAAGTGGTGTGTGTGCCTAACTGAAGCAGGTAATGATCATGGATAAAAAAAAAGAAGGTATTTCCTGGAAACTATGCCATACATCAAGAAAGGAGAGTGTGCCATTATAAATGAGACATCAGGGGCTTAATGAAAATAATTAATACTTAAGAAACAGCATAACTTTCCTTCCAGTGAAATCATCTACTTCATATTTAAACAGTTTTTCTAATAAATATTTTAAAGCAAGTAAACACACCTTTGAGTTAAATATGTGCGCAGATTTTATTTCCACTATATTTATAGAAGAGTATTGTGTAATAATGCTATGTGACTTTACACAGGACAAAAACATGCACTCACAAAAACAGAGTAACAAAAAAAAATCTGAACTATATAAATGAATTTCTGAAATATCATCTCAGACACAACCAAACTTGCAAATCATTCCAGCTGCTCTCTTTGCTCCCTTAAAATCTTCTTAAAATGAGCACATTTTCACGGCATGAGTGGAATACAGATGATGCCTTTTATTACATATACCATTGACATCTAAATAAATAAGCAGTAGATATGGCTATTTGTAGAAGGGCAAGACAATGCATACTCTGGGAACACAATATCCATTTCTGAGTAGGCTCCATTTGTCGTTTTACCCATAAATGTTTTACAGTTAGATGAAAGGAGCTTAACCAAGACAATCAGCTGTGGACTTGGACTCTGAAGACTTGATTCCTATTTCCAGCTGTACTGCCAGCTTTCATGTTACCTTGGGTGAAGAACGTCATCTCTCTGTGCTTTGGCTACCCTGTGTTTACAATAGGATAATAAGCAAAATTTGCTTTCATCAAGCCTATTTCTTTTAGTATGGGAACATATGGAGATCAGATCTATATATTGGATGTACTGCATGTTAGGTAAGGATTCTTATTAAACAGTAACATATATGTTAAAAATACTGACACTATACATATTGATGACATTTTCTTACATTAACCTTTGGGCAGAAGTGCTTACTGCGCCTTTACCACAAACCTACGTGTTCACAGATGCATTGGGTTGCAGTGCAAGAACTCACCTGTATGGCTGTTTCGTTTGCAGTATGTATTTGTCGTAGATTTTGATTTGGATGTTAGGTAGGTTGAATTGGAGCCGATGGAACTAGAGGATAAGGATTTCCCAAGATTATCAGAACTCTTCTTTATAATATTGGTTGCTGTCTTGCTCCAATCTAAAAAAGATTGAGAATTTTTATATGAAAAAGTACCATAGATAATAAATGCCTAATTCATTCAATTATGATTATTTCAAATATCTGATGCATTTCTTAGTGCTATTTATAAGAAATACCCTCTCCTTTTCCTGTTAGATATCCTCTTTGGTTCTTAAGAACTATAAAATTACTCCAATTTGATTTACTATACCACAGCAGTTGAGATTGCTGGCTCAAACATTCTAACAATCGTTTGTCTGGACAGCAGAACTGCAAGTATGACCTGGCTTTCCAGAATGCAGAAGAACAGTGAAGCTCTGTAGCAGTACAGGGATTCCAAACTTTCCTTTTCTGAAGAGCAAAATCCAAAGGTGATAGGAAAGGGATAGATAGGATAATTTACAGTTATCATCTGTTGCTGCTGAGGAAGACATTACATAGTAACAACTAACTTGTTATTTAGCATATTGGTGCACTAACATAATAAAGTTTATTCAGTGTCGCTGTTGTACCAGGGACGGAGAGATGCAGCCACACACAGATCCACCATGAAATGGTATAGTTTAATAATTTAGAACCCCGTTTATATCTTCTAGTTCCATAAAGTGGTTGGTCAGTGATCACCCACCCCCTAGGGTGATTGGCTAAAGTCTTACAACACTCATTTCAAAAACATTTCTCCAATATATCATAAAGAGAACTTAGACAAACACCAGGTGTTCAGATAGTTATACAAAAAACAGTCTTACTGTTTTCATAGCTTGCGTGAGAAAGGAAAGATTCTCACAGGATATTGCAAGAAGTTGGAAAACCTTCTGCTAGCAGCTTTTCAGTATCCACAATTCAATAGTTCACATTTAAAGAATTTTTTCCAAATCATTAATACAATAGACCCTTATCCTGGAACAACTTCCAAAATTAAATTAAATAGCTAATACCAAAAAGCTGACCGAAGAAAACTAACACTGAAAAACTCATCACAAGTGTCCCAATACCAGTAGAATAAAATTATCTAACTACTTTTTTATCATATAATTGAAGGTAAAAGCAGGAAGTTTCACAATTTATTCATCTTGCTGTTATTCACTATACTTTAATGAAATTCACAAAATGGAAGAGAAGTCCAAGCCAAAGACACGTGGGCCACTTTAGCCTTGATTTAAATCAAGACAAATACTTTATCCTAAATTATTGCTACAGGAGTTAGGTATGCAAGTTCACGTTTGTCTTATATTTCACTGTTCTGCCTGAAAACTGTCAGGTTCATGGAGATTAAAACCAGCCCCTGGATATCACCTGGTTAATGCCAGGCATAATGATATCTCATTAACTATACCACTGAAATACTCAAATGCTTCATGTTTTTCTTTCTACCATATTCATACCCACAAGCTGCCCAACAGCAGCATAAAAAAAGAAAGGAAATAATTTGATCCATCTTTGTTTTTCAGTTCAGGAGTTACAGGATATACCATATGGAAACTGAACATATTAAACAATTTGGGTGTCTGATCAGAATGAATATGATTTTCCTAATTTGTATTAACTCTTTGAAACAACGAATCAAGCTTTCTTACTACAAAATGAAAGCTTGCCATAGCAAGCAACGAGCTTATGCCACCTTTTACCAACTGTAGATTTGAAGAGTGGTCATTGAACAAGAACCATATGAGAAAGAATCATATGGTCCAAATCACCACATCAGACAGCAAAGGAAGAGCCAGTTGCCAGTTGCCTGAACACAGCAGTCTCATGCCATTCAAGATGGCCAAAGGTTCAGGAAACTATAAAGGCAGTGGCCCAGGTGTTGCACTTTTCATGTGTTCAAACCAATGTCTCTCCTTTCTGACTGTTGCAGATGAACTTCAGTTCTAGAACCTAATCAGGCTTCTGTTAAAGGAATTTTCCATGTTTCTGAGTCTCTAATAGTCTCTGAATTAAATGGCAAAGGACAGGACAGTTTAAAAAGGCAAAGATAAAAGCAAAAGAAGTCAGAATATTTCTATGCAACTTTTAAGAATTGCTCTTACATCATCTTACCAGTCCACACATTCAGAGTCAACATACTTTAATACAGGAGAAAATGAGTGAGACTGGATTTTGAATGACAAAATTTGAATCTCTGGGTCCTTATTTAATTTTTTTTTTTTTTTTTGCGTCTGAAGGGCCTTCCAAAACCATGCCCACAGCACTACAAAATTTACCAGCTGCCTTTAATGGAACACTGAAAGATTTGAGAATTTTTATGAAGTGATATCTGAAAAGTCCCTTGGCAATTATTAGTACTGAAGTGACAGCCTGTGATTAATCTATTTCTCCACATCTCTGGCTTACCTTATATTATATTAAAAATAACATAGCAAGCTGTTTACCTGGACTTTGATAGACAACTGCAGCACCTAAGGAGGGGAGCTGTGAACTGCCTTTACCTGAATTGTCTGCCAGTCGGAATCTGCCACAACAGAGGTGTCTCCTCCATTGCTTCTGCACATTTTCTTTCATAGCACAATGGAATACAAATATAAACAAACCTGTGACAAAAGCAAATAAACACCAACTCAAGCAGGTATTTATAAACACATTAACTCAAGTTTGTTATCAGAAGACTGTGAAGTACAAACAAAGAAAAAAGTCATCTTAAGATTTTGTTATTGTCACTAAAACTACAGTTTTCCCATCCTCTAGTTGCTATGTAAGTGTCTGGGATATCAGAATACAGAGACTAGGATGCCTTTTTACTGGAATTGTTGATTTAGATTCTATTTAATGTTCATGTTTTTTTTGTTTTTGTTTTTGTTGTTTTTGTTGTTGGGGTTTTTTGGGGTTTTTTTCTTTTTTTGGTGGCTTAGAGGAAAATGATTAAAAGGTCTTTTCTCTGAAACAAATGACTATTTTGTATCCAACAGGACTGCAAGAGAGAGATTGCAAAGTAAATACCAACACTATTATATTAGCAAGGAGATATTTTATCTCCTGGATATGGTTCCATATGTACAGAACTGTGGGTTGTTTAAAACCAGACATCTTGTAAATGGCACTTAAGGGTGTCCTGAAAAACACACTTGGATTTATGTGCATCACATGCATGTACTTGAAACAATTATGAAAATGATAAGAATATGTTCACAAGTACTAATTAGGAGTCCAGCTACTTAATCCCAAAGAAAACTAACTGATTTGCACATGCAATTGTAATAAAGGTGTTTAAGAATATTTTTGTAGAGTTGATTTTTCTCATGCAATTTTAAAGTTTTTATTTTTGAGACAGGAGATAAGCATCGTACCATGTGATAAGGTGGGTCTTGACAGGGCATATGGTACAATTTCATCACCTACAGAAGTACTTTGAAGCTAAGTATAGTAGCCGAAAATCTCATATGCTTCTGAATCTTCTCAGGCAGGGACTGGCTGTGGAATCTTCTGTTGTTCTGTGGCTTCGACTATTTCTTGTTTTACTTGTATTCTCATGAGAGAGCCAACCCGAGGCCAAACACCTGATGGCCAAATGCTGCTGCCAGATCCCTCATGATTTTATCTTAAATGTGAATAAATGCTTCATAATGTGGGCAAATGTGGTCAAGTGTCTTCCTCTAAAACCATTCCTTTATGATCATCATGAATAGTTCTGTATACTAATGTCTAGTTTCAGCTGTCAGAATACAATGGCAGGGTGTAGCTTGGATAAAGATGTTCTGGAGAATCAAATTATCTTCTCTCCTCCAAATTGCTGAGGTCTAATTTTGCACTAATGCATGTCATTGAACTGGGTTTGTATTTGCTTATAGCCATCAAGCCAGGCTGAGACCTCTGATATCAGTTAACTTTAGGTAGGGTTTGGGTCATGAAATGCAATTTTTACAAAATTTTTCAAGAGTTGATGAGGAAAAAAAAGGACAAGTACATTTTAAAAAAGGAATCACCTTAATGCATCTCAAATGTAACCTCTCTTGGAGTTTGGATACTCTATTTGCATTAAGTAAAATATTTTTCTATATAGTTTGTTTAAATCACAGAGCAAGTCCAACGCAGCCACTGGCAGCTCTTACAGGGTTAGAGGTATGAAGTTGGTTGTGGCCTAAAGTTCCTCTCAGTGCTTCTACACAGCTTACCAACTTAGTAAATTGATGCTTAATTAAATTGCAGTAAATGTTCTGAACGGTTAAAAAGAAAATGCATATTCCATAGTAATGCAAAACAAATGTACTGCATTAAGTACTTTGCCTTTTCCCTGTCTGGACTTGCTCTCTAGATTTTTTTTCTCTGTATTTCATTATTCATTAAGTTTACAATGTGCTTTTAGTAGTACAGCTTTGGTTTTGCTTCCCAGAGACAAATCAGACCCTAGGCTTGGCTCTTGCTTGGCTCTGACTTGAAAGTATTTGGCTTGCCCAGGCATATATATAAAATGAGCAGCCAAACCAGAAATGTTCCCAGATTTTTTACTCTGAGAGTCAAGGAGAGAAAAATGATTTCCTATGTTGATGAAATAGCAAAGTACAGTAACACTAGCAGTTACTGCAATTTGCTTTTTCATTGCCAGTGTCCAGAAAATTGCTGATGGAGGCTACTGGTATAGCTTGAAATGCTGGTGTAGCTTTCAAAAACTTGAGAGAGAATGGACGTATTGACCAACATCTCCATAATTAAGCTGCTAATACTGATGAAAGACTTGCCATATTGAAATGTTTTTTGCTGCTAGGAAATGCTTCCTGATACAGATTTGCCCCATTCCATCCCCTTACTGCTACATGAATACTGCACTAGTTACATGGGATTTTAAATATCCTCTTCCTTTATTCTTTAGCTTTGCCTAGCTCTTTCTGACACAGCAATACATACTTTCAGATAGAAGATTGTTATCTCCTATTGCTTGATATGACGTGCCTAAACATAGACTGCATCATCATTGCTACCACAATCCATGAAAAGCTCATCACTCTTCTTTTTACATGTACTTCTCATCTTTTTCAGTTTCACCTTCTGACTTAACTTCCTTCCAAACATTCATTTTCCATTAAATAGTGCTATTACCCCACGGAGACTTAAGCAGTGGTGGTCAACCTTGTATGCACTCTGCACACACAAGCTTAATTGACTGCACTGGAAATTCTGGTTACAGAGAACTTGTTCAATTCGACCCTTGGCAAGCTTTTCAGAATTTAAATCTTTTTCATGTTCTTCCCATACTTCTGATCTCTCTAGGCCCTTCTAAATTTCTAACACAGATACAATGCAGTAAATATTTCATTATGCTGCTAGGGGAGTATCAGAATCTGTCCTTTGGAAAAAACAGTCTCTAGTAGGAACACCACATCCAAATATTTTGTGCCGTTTTTCTTAGCATTTTAGGTTGAAACTGACCTAAACAAAACCCCACAGCATTATTCTCTTTCCATGAAAGCTCAATAAATCTTTCAACACAGTAAATACATCTCAACTCTATCAGGTAAAATCCGCACAGGGTGACATTTTTCCATACTTTTTCCACAAGGAGAAGATATTTTGCTGACCCTACGAAAATTTAATTTTTATCTCAATATTTGTGTTGCATAACACATGCTCCTTCAATGACATTCTTGAGTTTGTTTTTTGTTTTTTTTTTCAGGCAGATTTATTTTTTATATCAATGTGTGTGTGGTATAACACTTGCACTTCCAATGACCTTATTGAGGTTTTCTCTTCATTATTTTTTTAGTTGTTCTGTATAGGTGGGTAGGGCAAGCACTGGCAGAGAATTTTAAGGCAGTTGAAAAATATGCAAATTGTAGCTCTGAGCTGAATTTTTTTAAAATGTCAGCTATATAATTCTGTAATTTTTACCATTTGATTACGATTTACAGCATTTTTCAGAAAGACAAACCATGATGGAAAAGTAAAATGTTGAAAACTTGAGTAAAGGAAAGAAAAATAAACTGACTGTAACAGTCACTGGAATTTTCTAAAGCAAAGAATATCCCTCATGTCTCTGCTATCTCTCCACACTGAGACATGGCTGAAGTTTATTTTATGAGTTTCTCATACCTTAATAAAATAGTTACAAGTTTTAGAGATTCTCTACAGGAATAAATTAAGGAAAAAGGCTTCCTACATTTGTTATTATCAGTGAAAGGAAATGCTGAAGGTCATACAGCATGTATCTCAACAGAGAACACTGCAGACTGTTAGCTAGGAAGAGCTCTATTGATAATATAGTTCATTTTATGGAAAAAGACATTGGAACCATAATTAATTTATGTAAGATATTAAACCCATGTGTAGTTGGTATCATAATTCTGCATAAGGGGAAACTAATGATGGTTTAGTATCAAAGGAAAACCTAGAGCTTGGATATGAGTTCCCTAGTCCAATCACTGGACATAGTATGCCCCAGAACAGTAACAGATCAAATATTATTCATTCATAGAACAAAAATTCAGCTTACCTTGCAATGAATTGAAAATTGAGAAGAGGTACAGAAAAGCAAGAGTTAAAGGACCCCAGGCAAAAAAGGCAAAGCCCCATGTCATGCCCAGGAGGAAGGTCAGGCTGACCACGCTACGGAGGTTCCTCAGGATCTCTTCCTTCAGGCTCCGATTAGTTCTTTTCCCATTCCTCCCGCAGATTTGCACCATCACCACAATAAACATGGCGACATTCATTAGAAACATGACTCCGAAGTAGCCAGCACAAGTCACATAAAAGACAACTTCGTTCCTGATCCAGCAGCTGTAAAACAGTTTAAAAAAATTTTTTTTAAAGGATCATTTTTGGTTAATGGAAACTATCCTCCAATTATTCATATGACTAAAAGAAAATGAGCCAATTTCTGATACTATTAATACAGAGCTACAGTGTAAAATGAAACCTTTGTCCATTTTCTGCTTGGAAACAGGATGAAGCCCAGAGGCATCTTAAGTGACTATGGTCTATAGCATCATCATATGAGAAATCTGAGCGCTGTACCACATTTTAGTCAAAGTTAATTAAAAAGGTGGGAAGCGATAGGAACTGCATTCCCACCATGAAAAAAGTACAAAGAAATTCACTGCTGTCATCTGTGTGAAGCACTGACTGCTTTAATAACAGAATGGGCAAACTTGGATAGTCAGTGTCAAAAATCTCAAGTTTCTGCCACTGGAGCTAAAGGAGAACTTGAACAGGACTGGAGAAGTAGCAGGAGTTTTGAGGCAGCCATTTGACAGTCAGCCATGTGGGAGATCTAATTCCTCTTGCAGCAAATGGCCTGAATGCTCAGCATGATACTGTAATAAAATTAAAAAATTAAAGTTTTATTTATCATGATGAAGCTTTGCTAGGCAAGGAGAAGAGCACTTATATAAAAATTTTGGCATTTGGAGTTATTATCTGGACATCAAGAGAAGATCTACTGAACTACATCGGCAAAAGGCTGGTTTATATACAAAAAAAACTTCTTTCTTCGCTCTTACCTAGAAAATATAGCTTTCATTTAAGATAAACCAAACCAGGTATTTTTTTTTTATTTTCATGACAAAACCTATAAACTATTCTTTTGCCAGAGGCGTGTTTGTACCTGGCATTGGGTAATGCAGGTTTCCCTCCAATTTTTCTAACAGCCTTCTTCACATTACAGATTCTAATCATTCAGGAGACAGTTTTGCCCTTTTTGCTTGCTTAATGCACCACTGACTTTTCCAAAGTAACTATAAATGCTGAATTTTAAGAGATCAAAAGAAATACTCACAAGTCATCTCCTCCTTGCCCGTTAGCATCTCTGCCATATAACTGCTTGCCATAAACATGACTTGCATTTGTATTAGCACTTGCTAAAACAATTGCTATCACCAGAGCTGGCAAACCTGTAACACAAGGAAGCTGTGAGCTTTCAAATCTCCTAAACTTTCAAATTCACCATGCTAAGCTGAATTATTGATGTCTCCGCCCCTACAGATTTAGTACAGAGCATCCTGAGAAAACTGCACTGAGAAGGTAGGAGGAAACAATTTTTCAAACAGTACAAATATATGGAACTATCAAAGCAATTAACAGGCATTAATGAATAAGCCTTGTAATATTCTATAAGGTAGAAGAAGTTTAGTATGTGATAAGGAAATGAAAGTAAAATAACAAACTAAAGTAAAATAATATCCCTTAATTATCCAAAGTTAAATTTGCAGCTGCACACAGGCTCTCATTATATAGCGAGATTAATAAATTATTGCAAAAATGAGGTCTAGTGGAGGGATAGTATTAGGAAATTTTTAAAGGGATTTTTTCATGCTAATGTGAATTCATTAGGTTGTATAACTGGGGAACATGAACTTAAACCTGTAATTTCTCCACTGCTTCTCTCAACCACATTATATTATATATCCCATATTACATATCTTCCACAGCATTATACATATTATACATACTCTACTTATATGGGTTCCCCCATATACATACTTTACTTATATGGGTTCCTTACATAAAGCAAACTATGTATTTCTTAATAAAAAAGTAGAAGGAGTATTTGGGGGAAAATAGACAACAATGCAGAAGAGAACTCTGCAGAAAGGTACAGCTCACACAAAGTAAATGTACGTTTCCTGGTATGCCTTATTTACATGTCTTATCCTTGCTATAACAGAACAGATTCAAAGGGGAAGAGGTTAATTTGCTTTTCCGACCACTCAGTCCTTGTCCTCTGCTGAGGTTGCCAAAGAGGATGCTAGTTGCCAATGGAAAGACATCAATTATCAGCTGTACTGAGGTCAGTGCTCTAGCCGTAAGGTTAATGGCTTTGTATTGTGTTGTATTATTTCAAACACAATATGTGCATTCAGGGAGAAACCACAGATTCCTGATATAGACAAAAATGAAGAATAAAAGTCTTGCTACTTGAGCCTTCCAGTTATTTTTCAGTATTACTTTTTCCATTTAAATCCTGCTGTGTACATTGCTTAGGGCAGCCAGGATCCTCTTTGTGGTTTAAACGCTGTGCTGAATCTCAGAAAATTTTGGTTGTTTCTAATTCTGCAATAGGCTTTGTATTCGTTGGCAAGAAAATTTAAGCTGGATTTAAAGTTTTTGAAAGTCAGTGCAAAACCTCCATAGGCTTTGCAGTAACTGCAAGAGTTTCTGCATTCACTGTGTTGACACAGTTCTGCATCTCTGACACGACACTCACATTTCCCCTCTCCCATTTTGGCCTCTTTGGAAAACAAGACCAGTTTATCTGGTCTCTCTGCTCATTCTGGGGCTGTGAGCTGCTCTGGGTGGAGAGTGCCAGTTAGAGTGCATTTACACAGAATCACACGGGGGAACTTGGTGACAGAGAGGGCTGGCTGCGTGCCGGCACTGCTGCAGGCCAGGGGTAGGAAACGACACACTGATATTATTAAACCTACTCTGCATTTCTGGTAGAGAGCTTTTATATAGCAGCACTTATAGAGAGCATTTTGTACAGCAGCATACATGCCATATGAATATTGCATCTACTGAACTCACCCCAGCCAATGATGCAAAACTTCAGTATATATCGCCGTATATACGTGTTGAACACCTTCACTAGAGCAATGTACATGTGAACAGCTTCTAGTCCCATCCATGTAAAGGTGGCCAGGAGAAAAAAGTGCAAAAGTGCAGCTACAGCTATGCAGAGGCCATCAATATCAAAGGATGCAATCCAGCCATCAAGCAAAAAAATCAGGTTAAGGAAAAGCAGGGCTGTGCTCAGATTCATCAGGATTTTGGATGGATAATCTCTTCGCAGCTTCCTAACGAGAGGAACACAGGTGCACACAATTAACTCGCTGCAATCACACAAACCACCTATTGCAGCTGGGTTTACCCCTTCACAAAGTCGATAAAAGCACAGGGAACTCCCTCCAGCTGGGTTTGTGCAGTAAGACATAGTGGTGTGTATTTCTTTGCGGGGGACTGTTGAAGGCTTCAGCTGTGTATGGTTGGGGGTCAGCTACCAGTTCTTTGGGTCCATAATGAGCTAATTAACTGCTGCAATATTTTAGCTACTGATTTTTCTATTGAAAAAAAAAACCCTTTCAAATTAAGTATAAACTACTACTTTTTATTTTAAATAAAAACTGAAGGAAATGAAAACAAACAAAAAAAATACGGCTGACCAGAAGGTCATCTGTGATCATTTTATATGTAAATCTTAGCTTCATTTTTGGAATATATTATTCCAGTCCAGTGGATGTAGTTTTCTCTTTGTTTTTAAATAGGATCTTAGGAAGACTGAAGAACAAGTAATTTTTTTTAACTGATCCCCATTGAAATGTGGGTAGTGAGGGGCAGCAAACTATTTCTACCAACTTAAACCAGAACACTATACCATAGGTAATGTAATAGGAATGCAATCACTGAAGATATTTAAAACTTGAAAACCCCCTTCTCCAGCCCCCCTCCCTCCCTACTGTCCCCAGAAAATTATCCTTCTTTAGTAGCTGCTATGTCCTGTCCTGTTACTGGCAGAATGCTTTCTTTGTGTTGACATGACTTCATTTTGTCTTTTCACTGTTCACAGAACTGTACTACTTCAAAATTTTTGCTTCCTCTTGAGTCACTTTCACATTTCAGCAGGACTTCTGTTGAAATTGTTATAACATTTCACAATTTATTTTCATTTTATCTCTCTTCCTACTTCTTTTTGAATGGCTATAGAATGTAATTGGTCTTACTGGAAATGTCTCTTTGTATACTTGGAACCTGTTATGCTCACATAGGCAAGTTTTGTTTGGTTTTTATAGAAAGTCTGTTTGAGGGTTTTAAAATAATACCTATCTGTTCAAAATCTAGAGGATTTCCAAAAGGAAAATTTTCATACACATTCCCAGGTCTGAGCAGCACAACACATTAGAAACCAGAGGAAAGACTCTGAATTTATTTCCCCTTGAAAAAATTTCCACTTTACAACACTGTGACCCTGATTTTGCAGGTTTGATTTTTTTCAAACATGGATTTCCCCTCCTAGGCAAATAAACCCCACTAACTGCGTAACTAACTTATTTTATTCTGCACATACAGGTACTTCTTTGTGATGGTTCTCACAGAACTGGTACTTACTCAAACGCAATGTATGTCAGAAGAGTTGCAGCTGAAAATATAGCAGATATTCCACAGCCTATGTAAGTGATAAAGGTCAGGACCTTGGTATTCTGCGGGTCGATTTGCGTCACGGTTCTCTGAAGGTCCTGTGAGAGAGAAGGCAGGGACATCTGTTGTAGCCAGCACCTTTTCTATGAGCACAGCACTCTTTCTTGGTAATCAGTCAAGTAAAACTGAAAAGCACTTTGGCAATGCCACTATAACCTTGACACTGGGGTTCATTTTTACTGCGTGTACTTGGTCTACAGCTGTTACACCTCTCACTTCCTTCCCACAGCTCTTCAAAACGTTGTGCTTTAAGTGTTATAGCTGCTGGGAACGGCAGATAGAGCCTGATTCTGATCCTTACAATTCAGTACCAGGAATTCAAATGTCCTTCTCTGGAAAAGTTCCCAGGTTCCAAACTTTTTAATTCTGCTGCTTGTATACAACTCTCTTTCAGAAGATGTAAGAAATGTGCAACATTGTGGGGAATTTCTGGCTTTTTTGTTATTAGAAGTTCGTAAGAGTCAATGTAACTAATCATCTACATGTGAAACCAAGGGCAAGATATTGCTTTTTGGATTTAGGGTCTTTTTTGATGTAAGAACTACACTTTTAAATAGAACTGGTCAGAAAAGTAGTGACAAAGACAACAGAAAAAATTTTGGGAATAAAGCAGGAACATTCTGAGGATTTCCTTTTTTTTTCTGTCTAACTTTAACTGCCACATAGTACCATCTGAGAATAAATGCCAGTGTTATTTCCTTTTTTTAAGGACAAGAAAATATGAGAATATTTGGATTTATATCACTGTGGAGAAAATGTGAGCAAACACTAACGGATAATAATGTCCATTCTACAGTCATTGTCACTGTTGTCCCTAGCAAAACTAGCTATCAAAAAGAAACATTAAATGCTACAAAACTTTGCATGCTTTGTAGGAAAAGGCAGGAGCAGGGTTTTTTACAGTCCATTCCAGCCTTATATGACAGTTTATTTAAACATAAGGAGAGTGTTCTTTGGAAATAATTTAGTATTTAAATTAAAGTCAGAAGAAATTATTAAAATGGAAAAGCAATTAGAATGGTCAAAACTGTGTAAAAATCTATTGGAATGCAGCCCAAAATCAAAGACCTTCTGCCTTATTTCCTACTGCCACTAAAGCATTCAGGGAAGAGAAGGGGCTCATTGAAGATATCCTAAAGAAAGCCTTTTCTTTATCCCTTTGGGGATGAAAAGTGGAACAAGACCATAATTTAGCTTGCAAGAAGACACAAAGTTTGTGGCTTTTTCATATCTACATCTCGGCATGATGTGAAGAGAGCAGTTCTATCAAGAAGGGTCTGGAAGGCCAAAGCTGAAAAAGTCAGCGTATGTGGCTCCCTTGTGTGGTTAAAGTCCCATGTGACGCTGCCACAAGTTACTTCAAACCCCAAATACTTCCACTCAGGAATTATTCCTGCTGTGACCAGGAGCCAACATCTTTCCTGCAGCTATGTTTTACAGGCCAAAGAATGTTAATTTCAGCTGGAAAAAAAATGTATTGAGCATAAACAACCGCCAAAAGTTAAGAAAGGATAGCAGTATTCCATTTTTTCATGTTGGGATATTTTTCTCTGAAAAACACTTCACAAGTGCAAATTGCTGGAGGCTATGCTGCTGGGGCTGAAGTGCACCATATGGCTCCCTCTTTCATCTCCCTGATAGGCACTGCTCTGCCAGCCACCCTGTCTGGAGACTTTGCTTAAGGCTCTGACAGAGTATGGGCTACGTGTTTTATACCAGTGCTCCGTGAGAAGGCCTGTAATAGAAGGCATCCCCAAAACTGATTAAAGCCAAGTAAGGAACAGCCAATATGGGTTTACACTTCGTGCAAAAGGTGCCACTTCATAGTTTATAACATTAGATAAATCTTGTCAAATTTGCCAACTAGATTCGTTAGGGACAAGTCAGCCTTTCGACCTAAGGATGAAACAGAATTATTGTGCTCCCTTGACTTTTCATCCTCATAGTTTTCTACTCTCTGTGGGATGTTTTTCTTTCCCCATTTTTCCTGACAATGAGTCTTTCTTCTTTTTGTTCTGAAAACAGCATTTCTAACTTTTTCTCATGCTTTTTTTTTTCCTTCTTTTTTGTTTCCTTCAAGCAACTTCCCACTTTCTCAATCTGGAAATTTCAACTATACTTAGACTTCTTTCTTATTTACTTTGCTCTTGTTGCACACCTCCTGCCTCAGCTGCAGATCACTTTTGTCAGATTATACTGTGAAAGGATACGTCACAGATCCCCTGCAACTTAGGGCTCATTAAGATCACTTTTTTTCTTATCTCTCTAGTGGAAATGTTAGTACTGGGCCTTGGTTGTATTAAGTTGGATGTTATGCTATTTGTATTTTGATATCACTCAGAAGTCTCAATCTTAGGTCTTTCGTGGCACAGTATCTCTAAAATTTAGAAAGATCTCACGGATACATTTTAATTTTTAAAAAAATAATATTCAGCCACTTGTAAAGAATTTAATAATGAAAATAACAACAATAATATTCTTCCATTGCTAACTTTATTCATTATCTCATTCCTGAATCCTTATCACTAGCTACTTTATTATGAAAAGATAACTTTATGATAATAAGGGGGGAAATCACGTATTATTATTATTATTATTATTAAAAATTATATTCAAAAGAAAGAACCCAAGTAACAAAAATGAGAGTTGTCTTGACACCAGACAAAAGCTGTGTTGCTCTTCCTGGGAAAGGTAACTTGGTGAGCAGTGAGTTTGCCTACCATTAGGACCCCAAAATGTGTGAGGTGGTTGCACAAGCACACAGTTTCATTTTCATCGGACTCTGCATCCACTTGGCAGCCCGCAGGGTTCCAGCCACCATTGCCACCTGTGGAAATGAAACATGAGAAACTGCTGTCCAGCAAACACATGTCAACTTTTCTTTTAGCAGATTTCTCACTTCATCCTGTGCAAATGCAGAAGTGCTTTCTCAAACAGAATAAGCCAGCATTAAAAACAACCAGGAGAGAAGCAAGTGTCAGATTTCCTAGTTTCTGCAGAGAATCAGCCCGGATGAGTGTCCCAGGAATGAACTGCAGAGCAGAAGCAGTAGATGGAGGTGTATAATAAAGGTAGGGAGGTTTTTGGTTAGTGAGTAAGACCTACTTTGTGGATCACGCATTAAGACACGCCTTAGTTTTATCCAATAATGAGATGGTGTCAGAACTCCTTTTCCCCCACTGATGTGACGTCTACACCTGCCTGCCTCACACTCATACATCCTTGGGCACATGAAAGCTTTTATGGCCCAGGAGCAGAGGGTCCCGCCCTTCCTTTCTGCAGCGTGTAATGCAGAAGGTCAGAGTGGGTAATCCCAATGACTCCCAGCGGCCTTAAAAAAAACCATGAAGTGAACTATTCCCAACTCACCCCATCTGAAAAGGCCATTCTGAAAAATAAGTAGAAAGATTTTAGTTTTAAAAATTAACATGTTAAAAAGTAAAATTTTTTCTTTTTTCCTGTTTTTCCCTGCCAAAATATGAACTAGTTTTATGAAATAATTAATATTTTTGTCTCTTAAAAGACTTCTTTTTCACAGCTCTTGACAAAATCCAGTGTAATTTGCTCTGTAACTTCTAGGCAATCAAACACTCAAATTCAAGACATTCTCTCAAAATACTGTGAAGATGTTCCAAAACCACTTAAAACTCTTCTCCACTCAAGCAACCACTGGGAATAATTTCCTGCCTGTATGTTTCTCCTTTAATGTGATTCTCAAGTTCAGGTTCCTAACTAGTTTCTAGGATTATTTGCTCATTTTTATCCTCCCGCATTCTCCTCAGTTGCTCTGTCTGAATTTCCTGCTTTGAAGTACAAACTCAGATGGTAAATTTTATTTCTTGTAAGACTCTGTTTACTAAACCTCTCCATCCAAAATCCTACAGCTCTGTTTCATTGTAAAGAAGAGTAACATTTCAGTAGTGATCTCTAAAACAGAAAGATCTGGAAAGTCATCCCAGAGAACAACTTTGTGCAAAGGATTAAAAGCATGAGTAAAACATCACACACAGGTTTGGCAGTTGCAATGAAGAATGTTCTAAAATGTTGCCTTATTAATGTGTGTCTCCATATGTGACCAAAAAAGCTTAAGATCTGTAACAGTCAAAATCTTACACTTACATAACCCAATTTTTAAAACATGAGCAGTTAAAAGTATGGTTAAGAACCATTCATGTATCTGAGTAGCATTATAATTTAATTTGCTCATACAGAGAAGTCAGTGAAAAACTGCAGCTATGGGAAAAAAGTGGAAAAACTTAATTGAAAATTTTAAAATGTTAAAAAAATTGCATTAAAAACAAACTTTAAAAAGGAGTATTTAACATTTGCTGTTACAAGTAACTATACTAACCAGAAGAAATAACACACTTCATTGAACGGACTTTATTGAATTCTGAAAGGATTGATTTGGAAGCAAAATAGCCAATACTGTGACCGATTTTAAAACTCAGACATATTTATTCCCACATGAAAGAAATTGCAGTTTTTTTAAACTTACCATTTTTGTTCATATCCCAGAAGACACAGGTAGGTTTAGGATCCTCCTAAGAATAGATGTAAAAGTAGACTTTGTATACCTCTTCAGACATAAATCTCATCAACATTTACAACAGCTGTTGCAATGCATATATTTTCATTTAATCAGCAGAAGAATCCACACCATTTCAATTGAAAACTTGTCTAGTGTCAAATTAAGAGTTTTTTCTGCTAGAAAGACAGATTTGTCCAAATTGGAAATTCTAGAGCACTGCTTCTATGTACTGTTTGACGGTTCCTTTTGCACATCCTCAGAATAATGAAGTTTTCTTGTGTCACTGAAGTTAGCCATGAAAATGATGTCTTTATAGACTCTAAATACTTTCTACTGTTTACTTCCTTAGGGCTTCTCTGTGAATCCTCTATGTGAGGCCTCAAAAGTATGCAAATGCCTGCTGAACCCAGGTGGTTTTGCCTCACCTTAAAATATTCATTGTAATGCAATGCAAGATAAAGTTAATTGAGCTGTGAAAATTACAAACCAGGTTCTCATTACATAAACAATTAACTTAGATATTGCTAAGAATATTAACATTTTCTTTAACATCTCTAGTGCTATTGCCTCTTTTGGATTAGATACTGCGAACAGACTCAATCTCACACATTTTCCAACTGAAACAGTATGTGCCAGAAGGTTGCATTTGGTCTGTATTTCCCTAAATTTACTGTAGTCATCTTTTGTTAATGTGTTTCTGCCCATTCCTCTGATGAAAACCACATAACAGCAAAATAATTCCGGGAACTATTAACAAAGCGATTAACGTTTGGTCAAAGAATTTAAGTAATTATGAAGTTCCAGTGTAATAAATCATGTCCTTGGTCACGAATATGGTCATGAAACAAAGGTTTCACCTACATTTATTGGCACAGAAGTTACCTCTGAGGGGCAGAATCAATGGTCTTTCAGATAAATGTTAGCTCATGAATGAAGTACGAATGCATGAGGATGGGAGAGGTTATTTGTTTCTACTTCTTGCTTACTTGCTTTTGTCCTAGACTTCTTAATTTTGTTTTTTTCTTACTCAAAATCCATCCATATAAATCAGGCTATACCCTTAGCCTTTACCATATATAATCTTCCGTTCCTCTGAATAATCAGTCTTGTTTTACCTGAATTTTGGTATGCTTGATTGTAACCTTCACATAATCCTGAAGATCCTGAATGGTTAAGTTTCCAATACTGCATGCCACCACAAAACTGGTTAAATTGGCAGGATTTTCTGCATCCTTCAAAAGATTAAGAAAAATATAATAAATGCTTACACGGCACATAACATAAAAGCCATAGCACACTGTCGCACTTTCGCAGCGTGCCAGAATAAGTAAGTTGTCAGCATTTCTGTACTTTTGATCACACAATATAAGAACATTATATTTATAAAATCAAATTATGGGTTAGCCTCCTGGAAGCGTCCCTATTTTCCTTGCATACAACAGGCACAATTATAGAGAGAGGTTAGAAGGCAAACAAAATTATAACTCAAACAATGTAGCAGATAACAACCCATGATATGATTAGCTCATTTCCCTAAACAAGCATGAATGAGCTCTCTTATCTTATTGTTGACACTGTCCTTTAGTAAATGCAAAGTTTTTAGAGAATAAACTGTTTTCTGCACATAGTTGTTAACTCATCCTCCATTTTTACTATGAAGTAGTAAACAAATTCAAAGCAATGTTACATACTGAAGGAGATAGTACTTTCCGTAAGATCTTATTTTATAGGGATTTAAATAGAATTCTGACATTATCACTGACCAATAGGATTTTTAACCTGCAGCTGACAATTTTCCGGAAGTTTTTCTTGGAAACTAATTATTTATTAAAATGGAAGTGCATTGGAAATGCTGTTTTCTTTTGATGAGCTTCTGTTGAAACCTGCATATTTAGATACCTGGTTGGGAAGCTTGGTCACTGCCTGTGGCATATCTTAGGCCAAATGAAGTCTATTGCCACTCACTTTCCCTCCCAAAATCTGGTCTGCCAAATTTCTGAACTCTCAATTCTTTCCATCTAGGGCTTTTGTTAACTTAACAAGACGTTGGGTATCAGCACATCACTGGGCTCGTGAGATCCCACCACTCATGAGAGACACGATAGCTTCAGTTATTAAGTGCACATTATCCTGAGAAAAATATTTTATTTTCTAAGAACCATATCCAAGAATTTTCAGACACAGTTTTTCAGATTATACTGGGGCTTTGTGGCAAAATTTCCTAAAACCCCTAAAAACTGAAGAGGAAGGAAAACAAATTTCTAGGCAGTTCTTGAGCATTCAGACAAGAAAAAAATCTCTTGGCTACTACCTAAATTTGAACATCTGACAAAGGCTATGAAAGTCCTTGGACATAGTTCTACAGGTTTCAGTGGATTCTGTCTGTAGCAGATAAGAAAAACTAGACACAGTTGGTCTCTTTAGAGAAGGCAACTTACTATATTCTTACTTATCCTTACAAGGTAATAGAAATAATGTGTGCACTAAAGTAAAATAGAGATAACTACTTATTTAGCCATAAGGCTGTGCTCAGTTAAAGTTCAACAGTTCAGGCATAGATGTGTACACTGAACACACCTGCCTTTGGTGAAGTGAATCCCACCCTGAACAGCTTTTATATAGTCCTCTAAGTAATGTAACCATCTTTAATGAATTGCAAGACAAAACTTACTAGAATTCTCACAGTTGCAATAAAAAAACCCACCACCTCCAATGCTGCAAAGTGTTTCACTGTTATGTTGAATACTTTTAAGGAATACAGCTAATAGCTTTCAGATATTTGTAATTGCAAGTGGAAGAAATATGAAATGCAATAAAAATTAAACACTCTTATACTAATGGATAAAGTTATTTGGTTTGAGATGGCATGTGGATCAGTTTATTTGTAGGCCTTATTTTAATCCCCTTTTTGTTGAACTTCCTCTATTTTTAGACCTACTAAAACTGTGAGGATTGCACGTTTTTAATTCATTGTGTTAAACACATCACCCATGAAGAGTCTGAAAAACATACAAAAAATGAAAGGCATTTTAGTTGCAAATTCAGGTGCAATTTTTATGGTTTTTGTTTTTCAATGGCTTTTTAAGTACCACTTAGAAACGCATTCTAGCACCATTAAGGGACACATTCTGACTTCATATGATTTTATGCCATTATGACCAGCCTCCATCTGTGTTCTTCTAGGGCTTTTTTTATTAAAGGTATCCATCCTGTTTTTCTAAAAAGCAGGCCTAAAATGAATACAATTTAAAATAAAGATACTTTGGGGTGTATTTCAGAAGGCAAATGTGGGTCATGGGTATTTTCTTGCCTAGATTATCTGAAGAATCTGGATACACTGCCAATAAAAACGATAATATAGGGACAATACAATACTAAGGAGTTCTGCGGATGCACAAGAGCCAAAGGTCACTTGAAATACTGATGGGAAAACAAACTCAAGTCTTCTGAGACACATTCTGCAGTTCACCATGAAACAATGTTTCCTTCTTAATTAACTCTTCCTTTTTTTTTTTTTTTTTAACCAGATAAGTATGGTTTTGGTTTTCTTTTTCCAAGCTGCAAACTCTTCCTAATCTTTTTGGCACCTACCATGCAAGCACTATTTACAATTACCATTTGATAAGACCCAAAAATTAAAAAATCAAATCTACCTGAGCATGTTTAGGTTTCGGGTACAAGCATTGTTACCCTTATTCCTATTTAAATACGGTGTGCTTATGAGAACACAGGTATGAAATGAGCAGTGTGTATATAGAAACAAAAGTTCTCTGGCTGCTAACCATCATCCCAGGGTTTCCAAATGAATATAAAGCAGTCAGCTGGATATGACTGCTAACCAGTTCTTATAATGAAAAGAGAGTACTTGGCAGTGTTATATGCCAAATTCCCTCCTGATAGAAAAGAGCCTGGCTCCACTGAACATCAAGGACTTATATTAATGCATTTTAACAGAAGTTAGGCCCGTTAAGAGGCCTTGCTGCTTTCCTCTGATTTTAAGCAGCTGGGATACAGTTTTCCATAGATTACTCCGATAAAAGGCTTATTTCACATGTAACAGGGATTTGCAGGTAAACCAGTGACTTCAACTCAACTTGGGCACTTCAACTATTTTGCTACTCTGAACATAAGGCTGTCTTTAGTGCCTATGTTTGCTGTTGTCTTTTAATTCCTGTAACTCATGAAATACTGTGAAATGATTACACTACAGGAAACTTTTAGCAGGAGGCTTTGACTCACCCTGAAATGACTTCAAGCACATTAATGTTTACCTGGAAAAGACCATTTTTATTGAAGAAAGTAAACTGAGCCCTGGATATAACTTCAAACTCATCTTGACTTAGGTTCTTCAGTAAACTTGGGGGCAGAACAACAGAAGCCAAGGCACTTGTCTGATCCTTGTCAAAATCTATCTGTTAAATAAAAACGACAAAAGAACATGTTCAAACAATAAACAAACCATTTGTTGTCCACAACTGGGTTCACACTCTTACACAGAAATATCTAGATATGGGACTAGAACAAATCAACACTAAAATTACTTGTGTCTATGTAAGAGTTGATGCAATAAATAAATTTTAAAGGCTGGGGAGGTTTTCTACCTTTCCAGAATGAGATCAGCCTTCTGCTACAAAAGCGTATTAGACAAAACCAACAAAGAAAAAAACTCCTCCACTGCTATAATGATGATTTGGAAATAATGAGATGGCAATTATGACAGTCATAATCATTTTCAGTAACGTTCAAGATACTTTTCCTCATAGCAAACGATGTTGAGAACTAAAAAATATGCTCTGACTCTTTCTTTCTTAAATTGTATTAGTTGGCTTGATGTGCACATCTGAAATAATTCTCTTATGAGCTTTTATACTTTCTCTGTTACAGAAAGGAGATTCAAAAATTATTAGTGTCACTTCTCCATATTTATTGTGCTGTGTAGCACAAAAAAAGACACTTTCTGACATCATATAAATTTAATCTATACTGGCAATGTATCAGACATTTTAAAAGCCCTCTGTGGCTCAGGGATGTGACAAGTGAGGAGGAAATAAAAGAGGATGCAACCCTACACTTTATTAGCAATTCTATGACTGATCACTTTCCCACCACGGCCTACTCAAGGTGTGCCACCAGATCCCTTGAAAGAAGGGGAGCAAGCCAGCTCACAGTGGCTCTATAGTAAAAGCATTTAAGAATTTTACTGTGAGATATGGAAATGCCCACTACTGACTTTCCCAGAGGCATCCTGGTCATGTATTTATGCCTCTTGTGGGAATGGGAGCTACAGAAATCTTGCAGATGCTGACAGAGAAGATCGACAGCATTGTGCTTGAGCAGATAGAAATGGATACATGTTTCGATCTGAGACTTATCCCCGAAATCCCGACACCTCTCATGGACAATTGTGTAATTCTAAAAGCACCATTAGTTAATAGAAAGTTAAAAGTCATAGGCTACTGCCAGATTATTCACCCTTGGAAATCAGTAAGAAGTAGCTCATAGATATCTCCTGACAGGGGTAATTGTGGTTCAAAACTAGGTTTTCAGAGGATAATTCTACCACAGTAAACAGAAAGTGTGTCTGTGGTAAAGATGTCCCATTATGCATTGTCTGCAAAGAGTGGAAGAGGCTTCTCCAAAAAAGCATGGATATATTACAGGAACAGTTTAATAATATGAATCACCAGAACTTTAGTCAAAGGTTTGGCAAGAAACATAAAGACACAGTGGACTGAAATAGAATTTTTCCAAATTTCCATGGATAAATTTGCTTGGTATCTACTTTAAGAAAAAAATACAAAAAAAATCTGGAAACATTCTGACATACAGCTTGAAGAGTTTAATGTTCCCTGATGAGCCTAGGATAGGTCATCTCATCACTAGTGAAAGACCTGGGCTTTCACAAGGGAATCTCCCTTCAGCAGGGCTAGCAAGGATCTTTCTGACAGGCATGGAAAATATAAACGGTGACCACAGCTGCTGCAACTTTTCTGGTAGGAAGGATGCTAAAAATTCTCAATCAGCTGTTGGAAATGTGAAAGTCTGAGAAGAAGCTCATGTTCCAATAGGAACATTATAAATAATTTGACGGAGTTTGGATTTTATGATTATTTAGACAGTGCTGTAATAAATGATTCCAGGACGAGAAAATTCCTGGATGTCCTCAAGCCACAGATGGTAATTCCTGTTATACGTGCGATCATCCAAAACCCGGCTTTAGAATTTTTCCTTTCCTCTTTCCATAAATAAAGGATGAAATCTCCAGGAGAAACATTCCTTTGATAACAAAGAACTATTCAGCTTCACAAACAGCTATTGAGCTTCATTAATATGAGAGCTAAACAAAAGTAGATTTACAATCACCAAAAATTTGTGATAAAATTGATTCAAAGAAATTTTAGCTAAAATAGCTAGGAATATAAGTATGTGAAAACTCAAGTACATTAAATCTATTTTTATCTGTTTAAACAAGCATTTGAGTTTTGATCCAAAGTCTATATACATGCACAAGTCCTGAAGCCTACTATATTTCTACTATTTCTCGAAAGTAGACTTTTTTCTGTCTTCATTATTGTTTTGGTTTTTACAGTATATACTATCTTATAAAATGATCAGACATTTATTAGGATTGTTGTGTTGCCAGTTTGAAGCAGGAATTAATTTGTTTCTATATGATTCTTATACTCTAGTGATTAGTCTTTAACTGTTTTTATAATGCCATGTTTTGTTGAATTCAGTTTTAGTTCCTCTGGCCCAAATGACAGCAGGTTTTTTTCTTTTTCTGTGTAATATTTTCTGTGTGTTTCTCCAAGTAGGACTCATTGTACTTGAATGGTTAAACATCCAGGAAACTGAGATTACATTACCTTTGTCACAGACTCCATATTTAACTGGAAAAAAAAATTGCACTGCATTTTTAAAAGCGTTTAGGTGCCATAAGATGCAGACAGGCATGTAGTGAAATTTATAAATACTTGACACCTCATCACTACTGATTTCAAAAGAACCTTTGGAAAATTATATAGGTGCTCATGTGCATCTCAAATGGTATTTCAAACTTTAAGGTGTCTGTTTTTTTCTATTTGTGGGAAAAATGGAAGAAAAAATATTTTTGAGGTGATGATAAATATCTTAACTATAGTATCCTGTCTAGATACTGTAGCTTGGAGACCTTCCTAAATTTTGTGTGATCTCTGTTCGTTTTATTTTTAATGTCTAGGCTGGTCAAGCTCCACATGAAAGACTTGAACTGCCTCAGACATCCTAAATGGTACAAGCCAATCAACCTGTGTGTGGACAACTGGATCAGACTTAGGTCTCTTTTAGCAGTAAATGTTTAAACTGTACTGGAAGGTTGAAGAACTACTGTATCTGCAGAAATCTATATGTAAATACCTATATCTAGGTATCATATTTTAAAGCTGAAAGACATCGAGTTGTTAGATATTGTACAATGGTCAGTACTGCATATTGTTAAAGGTTATTTTCCCTTTTCACTAGTAAAAATACCCCACAAAACTAAAAAAGGGTCAAGTGTGTTCTGGATTTATAAGCAAATTACTTTTTATCTGCATGGAATGTGAGTTTATCTGGGTTTCCTGTCACTCAAGGAAATACTACATTAATCTGTTATCTGTTTGGATGACTGCAGGAAAAAGGAAATAGAAAGTAGGAGGAGAATTGGGAGTTGTAAGTGGATTTATAGGAACACAGTAAACACACTTGGAACAACAGGCACATTTCATGTTCAAATACAACTGCTTGTTCTGTACCTGGAAATCAGACGCATTATTCTGTGGACTGACACTGAAAGAACCACCTTTGAATGAAGTTGAATTTATAGAAGACACTCCAAGTGCGAGATTTCGTGTTGAAATACTCATGGATGGTCCAGCAAAATGGATCTTTAAAGCCAAGGCATCAATAGTTTTTAGAGCTCTAAAAACAGAAATAAAAATTATTCTGAAAACTGAATACAGAAAAAACCCTACCTATGCTCTGCATGCTCCCCACATGACAAGATGGTCCTCTTGTTAGTGACTGTGTTTCTGTCACCCATCTGTGTATTCACAAGGAGACTGTTAGACTGTAAATTTATGCATCTCTCTTGAAAACAAAAGCTTTTGGCTGACAGAAACTTTCTGACTATATATCACTGCTCCTGAAATAATTTTCCAACAATACTTAGATCTATGGTGTGTCATGTATCAGAAGACTTCTTTTCCATCCAAATACTTCGTCTTTGTCACACACAATAAAAGAAGAAATATTTGTGCATCTAATTTGGAAAATTCTTTTCAATGGAAATCAGAAAAGTTTGATTTTCTGGTTTGTCTATACAGGGAAGGATGAATCCTTACAGCCTTGCAGGTTGCTCTGAAAAGCTTTTCTCAAATGCAGAAATACTTACTCTGAAGATGAGGCTGCCAATACACTGTCTGAACTGGTTAGAATATTGGAAAAAATTGTCACCACGGTAGAACCCAGAGATTCATCAATTTCTTCATCATTCACAATTTTTTTGAGCTTCTGCACAACGTCATTTACTTTGTCTGAGGTCAGCTGCTGCCCCTCGCCAGTGAGATTCAGAAGCTGATTGGCGATATCTGCTGCATTTTCTGTGAGCATACAGAATCAAGCAAAAAGAGAAAATAATGCATTACAGTCCTGAAGTCATTCAGAAATACAAATTTTTACTATCACTGTTGAAAGCCAGCGTACGTTCTATGGTACTTGTAATGAACATGGGATTTTATCATTTTGTCTAATTTGTAATTTTAAAAAAAGTATATAGAACCTGCTGATTATATACCGTCCTCATTGGCTGTGTCTTTGTTTTGATTTGAGTTTCTAAATCAGAACTATTATAGAAAGGGGTGATTGAATGAAAAAGAGGAATAAAATGCATATTATCTCTCCTTTTTCTCCTAATGCTATCCTTTTTTTCTTCACTGGGAAAAAGTTTCATTCTTGAAGTGAAACAAATGCATTCCAAAGTCTCTATTACTGAAAAAGTAATCACTCCTCTAAGCTTTCCAAAGAAAGTCTGATCCCCTTGCAAATGTTTCAGTTCTTTCAGAGGATGGTACTCTTACTTGTCAGAGGGCTGGCAAGTACAACACACAAGCAAATTTCATGAGTAGAATCTTCCTAGTAAGGAAAGTTTGATAGTGTGTCCAATGGCAAAACATGTTAAAACTGTAATTTCAATGCCACCTGGACAGAAAAGTAATAAAAACCTTTTACAACATCAAAATATTTGAGATTTATTGGAATTCTCAAATAAGATTTTGAAAGATCAGCTTTCTTTAGTCTGCAACTGACTGTTATTTTTTTTTTTATAATACAGTTTACAGTCTACAGTCTAATACTGTAGAATGTCAATTTTACATAAAATGATGTTTTTCATATAGTCTGACTGCAAGTACTCAATCGACTGAGTTAGGTAGCCAGGCTCCCTAGGACACCTCTATCAACGAAGCAAAGAAAAGGGGCTTCTCCAACAAAGCAATTCAGAACAAGAGCTTACTGTAAGTCTGTAAGTCAGGTGCTCTGAAATACATGAATGTATAATTCTTTTCCTTTGCCTAAAGAGTTTGATTTAATTCAGTAACTGGTACCCAGAGCTTTTAATGGGTGAGTTGAATTGAACTTAGTGCACTTCCCCAGAGTTTAATTATTTACTTTGCACTAAGTTTTTAGAGAGACTTCACATAAAGAGAAAAGATATCCTTCCAATGACCAACATTAATATACCCACCTGTGCAGTTTCTAAGATCAGGCTGACCCCAGTATGACGTATAATTCTGCAGACCCAAGTAGCTAAAGAGGAAAAATGGCAAAATTCACATGAAATATAGCAACAAAATTACATAAATATTTCATAATTCTTATGTAGGTCTCACAGTAGTCCACTCTTCTCAATTCACAATATTCCTAGCAACATGGCCCCTAGTGAAACATGGTATGTATACTTGACATGTATACTTGTCAGTGGAAAATACACGATTGATTAAATGATAGTGCTGAGAGAAACTGCAGTTCTTCAGTGGAAATTCTTGCCTTGTATCTCAGGAAAGACCCAAATAATGACACAAACTATTATGCCCCTATTATGGCCTAGCTGGATGCTGTTTCTATAATTTCTCCTTGATATAAATGGCTTTGATCTAGTTAGTAGCAAGACATAATACTGCTCATAAGAACATGCACAGGAGCCATGTGAAGGTATAAATGTATTCCACCAGTGAAAACTAGGGTAGGTCACTATCAGATCCAGGTCCAAAGTAAGGGGCAGATACAAAGATTCCCTTTTTTTTTTTTTTAAGCCTTACCATAGCAAAATACAGACTCAGAGAATGGGTCAGGTTGGAAGGGACCACAGTGGGTTATCTGGTCCAACCTCCCAGCTCAAGCAGGGTCATTCTAGAGCACATTGCACAGCATTGAGTCCAGACAGCTCTTGAGTAACTCCAGTGAGGGAGACACCACAGCCTCTCTGGGCAATCTGTTCTGGTGCTTGGTAACCCACACTGTAAATAAGACCTTCCTCACATTCAGGTGGAACTTCCTATGCATCAGTTTCTGCTCACTGCCCCTTGTCCTATTGCTTGGCACTACTGAGAGGAGCCTGGCTCCATCCTCTGGACACCCTCCCTTCAGATACTCATGGACATTGATGAAGTTCCCCTCGGTTGTCCCTTCTCAAGGCTGAACAGGCCCAGCTCCCTGAGTCTTTCCTCCTAAGAGAGATGCTCCAATCCCTTAATCATATTTGTCACGCTGTAACAATGGCTCCAAAATTAAACACGCTTTTGCCTCAGTTTTCTCTAAAGACAATCATGTTGTCACAGCATGGAAAAAGGCAAGACGGTAAATGGGAAAAATTTATCCCTTTACTCAGCACATGACAAAATAACATTATTTCTCAGCAGATCACATTTATTTTAACAGCACAGGTAATCACCTACTGTGGAATGCAGATGACTAGAAGAGACTGTCAGAAGAACTTCCTCTTCTCTCAAAACACATCCCACCAGTGCTCCATATTGGCAAAAGCTAGTGGAGGCAGAGGCAAGGAAGGCACAGCACAGGGCAGAACACAGTAATTTTTTTTTAATGAGAAGTGCTGTATGCAGACGATCAGTAGTATAGTGTAGACCACAAATGAATAATATAGATAAGAAGTACTGGGACAGCAAAGGCTAGAAACCTTAATTTTTAATGATTCTGAGGCTCTGACATAAAACCAATCTGATTTCTGTACTACTCACTCTACAACAAAAGTTGGTCAGTTGGAATCAGTTCTTGTACAAGATTAGGAGGCTGAAGAAGTGAGTTATTTAAATATAATGTGGGTTGCTTTCCTGTTTGGCACTGAATCTCAAAGCTGATTCATATCCATGTTGCCATACTGTTTTCAAAAAATAAAAGATCTGGTCTTCTCAGAACATGTTCCAGATGCACTGTGGGCGGATAAGACTAATGTATTGCATTTAATGGTAATCATCCTAAATACTGAAGGAATTAATTAATATTGCATCGTTGTAACCATGTTTAAAGCAGTCAAAGGAGATAAAAGCCATAATGTTTTGGTAATATATAAACAGAAGTAATAATATTCCCATTTTACAAATGGGAAATAGACCTACAGAGTCGAAGTCTTTGTAGATGTTTGCAAAAAAAGCCTACATTAGGGAAAATTTCTTAAACCTTGAAAATACAAGTTCAAATTTTTAAGCATAAGATTATCCCCACCTTCAATTATGACTAACTACTGGCAGAATATTTGTTTCACAATTTCTTTTACTTTTCCCCTCATGAGATGAGGTGTTTTGGATTAAACCAAATACACATTTCATCTTCATAGAATTTTATTCTAATTCTTACATAAGTCAGATAGTAGTGGTGGAGCGATAGCAAATGTGAAGCTTTGGGTACGATAACATAAAGGTCACGTCCAAGTGCAAGGTCCTGCGTGTGGGTCAGGGCAATCACAAGCACAAATAGAGGCTGGAAGGAGAATGGATTGAAAGCAGCCCTGAAGAGAAGGACTCAGGGATGCTGGTTGACGACAAGCTTAGTAAGACTGGGCAATACGTGCTTGCAGCTCAGAAAGCCAACCATATCCTGGGCTGCATCAAAAGCAGTGTGGCCACCACGTTGAGGGAAGTGATTCTGACACCTTAGTCTGCTCTCATGGGATCTCAGCTGGAGAACTGCATCCAGCTCTGAGGACCCCAGCACAAGAAAAATGTGGACCTATTGGAGCAGTCCAGAGGAGGGAGGCCCATGAAGATGATCAGAGGGTTGGAGTGCCTCTCCTAAAAAGAAACTGAGAGAGCTGGGGTTGTTCAGCTTGGACAAGAGAAGGCTCTGGGGAACTTCCAGCAAGTAAAGAGGGCTACAAGAGATCTGGACAGGTACTTTTTATACAACGGCATGTAGTGACAGTACAATGTCAAATGGTTTTAAGCTGAAAGAGATTAGGTTTCAGTTAGATATTGGGAAGAAATTTTTTTACTTTGAGGGTGGTGAGACACTGGCACAAGTTGTCCAGAGAAGCTGTGGATGCCCCATCCTTGGAAGTGTTCCAGGCCAGGATGGATGGGGCTCTGACCAACTTTGTCTAGTGGAAGGTATCCCTGTACATGGCAGTGGGGTTTGGAATTAGAAGATCCTTAGGATCCCTTCCAACCCAAAACATTCTATGATTCTATGACTTGAATAAAACAATTTCATTCTGTAAGAAGGTGCTATTTTTATAATCATATTGAACATGTGTTAATTGTGGGCCCCAATATGCCCTACAGAAGTGGCAGATTATTTTTTTCTTAGCAATGAAATACATACTATCACTTCACCCAGGTAATCTCTCACAGTATAGAAAGTATCTTCCTGAAATAAAATATCAGACAATGGTAACCATTATATATACCTAAATAATAACTACCTATAACCAGAAAGTTGCATTTGAAACAACCCAGCTTCTCAGATATTTGAACACCTACCAGGTTCTTGATGCAGTCTGAACTGAGCTCCCATGGCAAAACGTGATGTTGGTCACAGTAGGCCTGGTATCTGGCCAAAAATAGTTTGGAGGGTTTTCTTCAGCTAAACACTTTTCTGTAAAAATGAATATATCAGTCTTAATAGTAAATTTCTTCACCTAATCATCTTCTATTTCTTTTCCTCAGCTCATCAACCAGTCTACAGCACAAAATTGTCTTCAAATGAAATGCTTGGTTGTTTGCAAGAGTGGCAATAGAGGGGTGCACAGTGGGGGATCACACATGCTGCTGCTTCTCAAGGGAAACAGTTGAACATGCATGCTGCATCCATCTGCACTCCACCAGCCTCCACCTCCTCCCTCCCAAAGGAAGGGCAATCTTTGGTAGAAGTTGGATGGGAAAAGATGAGAGCTAAAAGAAAATTGATTAAGGGCAACAGCTGTCAGGAACACAAACAACATTGAGAAGCGGGGCTGATGGGCCTTGGAGGTCCAAAATGTCTCATTTTAGCTCTGGCTGTAAAGCATATTTCCTTATCCTCAGACCATCAGACGAGCTGTCAAGAACTGTCCCAGCCAGTTTGAACCAGACAGCAAGACACGGACTAAAGCAATCTGGACAATTTTGTTTGTGTTAAAAGTGGTATTTTGAGCATGTCTCTCTGATATTAGTGGACGAATGAGGCTTATAGGGACAATTTAAAATCTGAAACAATCATACTGCTTGGAAATGTGTGGTTATTTGAACACAGAAGATGCTTATTTATGAGCAAGAAAAAAAAATTTGTTGTGTAACGGAACTGAACACTGCTTACCCACTGGATCAACATCCACAGTATGAAGCTGATATCCTTCTTCCATGGTTCGATTATTACTTATGAGCTTCTGTCGGATGTCTTCCTCTTCTAAATTGATGTTGTTGGTAGAATTATAAACCAGAAGAGCCAAAGCACTAAAACTGCAAGGAAAATTATCCAAGTGTTTCAGTCAGAACAGCAGAGGCCAAATGTGTGGAAACAAAAATATCTGACAAACTCTGGTTTTCTGAGTATGGAGCAGTGTCACCAAAACAGTGTTGCTCATTATCTGTGAATTATTATTTTTGTACATATAGGGCCATGACAAGAATATATGGTTGGGAAATTTCATCTTCTAGTTACCATTAAAGAAACATCTCATCAAAAGAGCTAAGAAATGTTTTCAGAAGAGTTCAGAAGATGAAACCATAGAGTTGTGAGTTCTAAATGTGGCCTAATTAATTTTGAAAGTCTGGTTCCTGGTGGCTTAGGAACTTAAGACATGATTCACCCCATCTCACAAAACTTGTCAGGGTGGGACAAGTCATCCTCCAGAGGATCCACCTCCACACTGACTACAGAGAAAGACTAGGAGATTAACAAAGAACAGATGCCTTACATTTAAATCTCTTAAGTTTTTTATGGAGTGAAAAACACCCTGACATACTTCTGAAGCTTTTAGTCATAATTAGGAAAGTCAAGTTCCTCAGATGAGTAATTGAAGTTTGAGCATTAATAGCTGTTCTGTACTGTAGCCCACTGCTACTTTCTTGGGCATACAAACTAGTTCCAAGTGCCCAAGCCTCTTTCCTGTGAACAAAATAAAACAGTTCCCACCCTTGTCCAAAAACATAGCTTTTCTGGAAGGGAAATCATGAACAGCAAACCAGTTCTAGCAGGACACAGGAAATAAGCCCAGAGTGAAAGGCCCAGAAATTTCCTCCTGGGACAAAAGGAAACACATGTTGGAGATGAGAAAACGTTGGTACCCAAGAGCATTGCTTGGCTCTGGCTAGTAGGAGGTAAGCCACTAAAGCATGGAATATTGGATGACCATGGGAGCCAAAATGTGGAAAAAAGGAAAATGCAAACCTGCTTTGGGCTGTCTTCATCTTAGCCTTGCCCTTGGATACCCATCAGCCTGAATAAAGACAGACCTTTGGAGTGTGTGAGCTGTTCCTGGCAGCCTGGACAGAGGTGGCACTGCCAGCATACATACAGTGAGCAGGGCACACACCCATCAGGGGTGCTTTCACCTGCAGCCCCCCATGCAAGAAAGCAACAGTGAGCTAAAGGGGCTTGTGGTCTACAGGAAGAAGAGTAGCAGAAAAAAATCTGGAGGGGTTCTGAAGAGGGCTAGTAGGGTTTTCAGGTACTCCTTCCTAGACATACCAGGACTTCAGTTAAAAAAATCTTTCAGAAAGACAAGCGCATTATGACAGCTCAGAACTGCACTTTCCATATGTGCCTAATTTTCTTGACATATTCACTGCTTTACTGGTAACATGTTGCTGGAGAAGAAAGATAAATATGTGACCACCTGCAGGCTTGGCTTTTTCTTTTCCCAGTGGATGTATTTTAGCAGAGAAATTCCAGCTATCCTTGGCCAGGTTGCTCTTTCCCTGCTCCCAGAGATACTGAGTTCCTCCTAACATTCCTTTGATCTCTGTGGAGTGTTTAACATGTATATGGCAAATAGCCTCAGTAGGGTGGATATGCGTTAGCAGGCTTTTGCTGTATACCTCAGATATATTACAAACACAAGTTTATTACAGCATTTATTTTTAGCTAAAGTATGGAAATTGCCTACAGGACTGCCAATTCCTTCAGCCCTCCAGTACTTCAGCCCCAGAGTCTCCTGGCAGTTAACCATCTTTCCTAAAAGATTCTGGCTTCATTCATCTATTCCCTTTACTTCAGAAGAGGAAAACTTAATATACTGATGCCACTCCCTACCTCAGCACTCTGGCTGCAGAACAGACATTCTGAATAGTCACCGCTATTGCTTAGCTGCCTGTTTCAGGATTCCCAGCTAGCCAAAATGATATTTAGTATCCATAACTGTGAGGAGGGATAACGCCAACAAAATGGAAGGGATAATGACAGACGCGGTACAACTGGTTGCAACTATATTGAAAAATTACAGAGAAAAGTATTGATTATGAAGCACTGATAAAAATAATCTTTTAAACCAATCTGTTGTTTTCTGAGAAATGCTTAGAGCACAAGTCATGTATACTGTATGATAAGAGCCTACTCCATATTACGAGGAAAACAATTTCTACAAACTTCTCAGAATGACTCATGCTAGCTTCCCAGAGTAAATAAATACCTTTTAACTTGACAGCTGACGCAACATGAAGTGGAGTGCTTCCTTCCACTTTTGTCACACTCAGATCCCAGAAAGAAAACATTATAATGGTAAAGAGCGAATTCTCAAATTGGGAAACAGTAAGCCTGCACTCAAATAAATGGCAATGCTGCCATGCTCTGCTGGTGTCACCGGATTTGCTACACCCAACTGTAAATCTTTTATTGTGTGCCATATAATGGCAGATAGATTCTCACAGCAGTAATCGATTACAAATTACACATCATCTACAGTAACCTGTACTGCCAACATTACTGCCATCGATATAATAAAAAAAATGGACTGACGGTTAGGTAAACACAACAGGGATAAGTATGTTTCTCTTTTCTTTGACTGAAGTAGTGACCTCTGGAGCGAGCAGGAAAGCTGGGGAAGACCGGTGTCTATACCACTTTGTCCTGGTCTGTTGAGCTAAGCTGGCTCAGAGAGAGGAATTTACGAAGCTGCATCCTCATCAGAGGCACAGGAGGCGGTGGTGGAGCCTGCGCTGCCATGGCGCGGCCCACAAAGCCAGCTTTCTTCTCCGGCAGCGTGACTCAGAGCTATTCCAGGACACTGTGCCTACACACGGGCTGTGGTTGCGCTGCTGCACCATGTGGGGAGCCCAAAGGAAGGATTAACAAACCACGTGAACCCTGCAGCACTGACTGTCTTGCACCTGAAGAGATGGGGTTGATAATTAGCAATGCACATTTCTCCTTTCTGTTGTACTAGACAGGCTGAACTAATACTGAATTACTGTTGTTGTCAAACTGTTTCACAAATCACTGTTAATTTCTTTCATAGTTAATATTACTTGATTTAAAGAATATAAAGAACCATTTTAAAAGAATCTAAATACTCAGGGAATCTAAATTTCCACTAAAAGGCACTGGGAATTTCAGTGCTAACTACCCTGGCATGTTTTAAACAGTTTTAAAATGTCAACATTAAGTTCTTTACTAATCTTACTGTTATGTTGGCTCTGAAGATAAGCAGTGATGGGTCTCTGTAACTGAAGACTGGCAGCACAGGTAGGTCCACAGAGTCACCTCTGAACAGTTTTAACTACTTCACATTAACTGGACAGACAGAAAAAGAGCTGACTGTTCCGTAAGTCCCTAGTGAAGATGCAATACAAAGAGCAGACAAAATGTTAGAAAACACACAGAATAAGACAGAAATAAGTATGAAAGCAGAGGGAAACTAAAAGCATTCCACAAAAGCATCTGAGTTGTGAATAATGTTTTACTTGAGGTGATTTTGACTGCAATACATTAAATGTTCAGAACAGAGAGCAAAAATATATGACTTGACATAATAGACACATTCAAAGAAATGTCAAGGATGAAGAGCGCCCTTTCCCTGGAGAAGGTGATGTTATAGTTAGAATATAAAATCTGAGACTTCATGGCACAAAACTAAAAGTTGCAGCTGCTTTCCGGACTACTAAAAATAAAAGCATCCTAAGTCTTCCTTTTAAGTTAATGACCATTGTAGCAGAACAATTTTGCAAGCACCATGGTCATGCCTCGTGCCTGTGCTTGTGTCTCTGGGTCTTGCTCCTCCTTGCAGATCTGGTGTTGGAATACAATCAACTATGGCTTTTCAACAGAAAGGACTTATAATATGTGCTTATTTGGTATGAAGGCTATTCATTACTAGAGAATGTTGCAAAGACCCAAACCAGAAAGGACTGGAATCCCTCACATGGAACAGCTGGTCTTTGCTGAAGTGAGTTTTTGGTTACACTTGCGCTGTGTTCTGGAACAATGAAAAAAAACCCCATTCCCCATTTCCCGTTCCTCAATACATTGCTTTTCTAGTAACGGCATCTAACAATGTCAGACCTACACTAAATGTAGTTAAAAGTCAGTGAAAAGACAAAGAAGTCATTGGAAGCTGGAAAAGGGCAGGAAGCTTCAGCAGGAGACTAAGAAGGGATCATCCTTCAGTCACTCAAAAGAAAATCCCAAATTCTTCCATCTGTGATGGAGGCTTTCTTTACAGGTCATGGACAAAAGATGCCAGCAGGACACTGTGGAGAAATCTGAGGATTTTCACCTGGTGCTTATTTGCTTGGTTTTTCAAACAGAAATATTACACATAATGTACACGTTATGCACAATTTTAAAATTTTTCTCAGCCCTGGTAAAGGATGTCCCTTACTACCTTCAGTAACACTGAAGTTGAAGCTGTGGGGAATAGACGTGGGCCAGGTCCAAGTCCTTCCTAAAACCTCACCAGTAGAAACCCGGAAAATTTTTGAAACAGGGATAGACATCACAGATATGTTCATTTATAACAAGAATAGCATAATTATTTAATAAGAAATAATTTGAAGTAATCTACAAAGAATGTAAAAAGCCTAATACTTAGAACTAGAAAAGCAAAATTATGCTGCTCTGGTGTTTCTAACTCTTGTCTGAAACTATTACACAATCTAATTAATGTTTTATCCAAGTGCATTAAACTTTCCATTAAACAAAACAACACCCAAGAACGCAGCATGCAGGAGCCTGAATATGCCTCACTGACACTGGTGGCAAAACTCCCACAGACTTCAAAAGAGCAGGACTAGGCATGGGTAGTTCTGATTTCCTGCTGTGCTCTCTATTTTCGTTCCCAAGACAAGGGATTTCTGTTTAGATTTAGTAGTTTTTACGCAGATGGCTACCACTGTGGTTTTTAATTTGGATGAGGTGTTTAACAGTACTAACATTAATATTGTTTCCCGTAGTAGGAGCAACTGAAAACTGGAAATAGGCCAAAATTATGACAATCAAGCAGTGGAAGTTGGAACAAGCATAAACTTTTTGTATGTTAAGTGGAGAAAAAATCATAAATTAATTGGGGTCTGAATTCTCAAAATTGCTTGCAAAATAAGAGAAGAAAGGAGAAGCAAGGGAGCTGAACTCTTTATTAAAGACCAATTCTTCTACTGTGAGGCAGCCCTATGTAGTCATCTGACAAAACCTAGGATCAGTAGGACCTCTCTGAGAAAAGCAGCAGCAGCAGTCACAGAAAGTTTTGACACAGCTGCAGTCATAAAAGGCAAAGAACTAATGAAAGAAACAAACACATTTATAGTTTATCCACAAAACGGGCTCACTTGGATAAAATCCACAAATTGGTTTTGCTTTCAAAGGTTTGTGAAAAAATAATGAGGGACAAAGAAAGAGCTATATCCGTAGTCCATGCTGAACTCCTGTCTATTTTGAACAGCTGCCCTCTCATTAAGAGGTGGAGACAGTACAACCAGAGGAAAAGTTGAATACAAACATAAAGTCAAATATAGCTGTAATAAAATTCTGTCTATTAAAGCAGTTAATAATCTACCAAAGTATTAGCTTGATATATACTGCTGTCATCCAGAGATGTCACAGTATTAAAGGTGCTGATAATAACATGCACTTTTGGACCTGGCAGTCTGTCTCTCATCACTGGGTATATAAACGCCTAATAAGCACAGCGTACTTTGGATTTCTGCAGCTCACAGAACACAGCAGTGAAAGAGCAACAATCCACTTCAATAATTTTGTTTTGTTTTGTTCTTCTTCAGAATGCAGTACAGTTTAAAATGTTTTTTTGGAAAACACCTATTTTTATTGTGACAAAAAAAGCCAGCCTCCTACCTCCTACTTCCAGCTTCTATTTCTTCTCTGAATCATTCTCTCTAACAATTCTTCCTCTTTCACATGAAAGAAGACTAGGAGGGGAGAATGACAGCTGAAGTTCCTTGATGAGGTAGCAGTGTGGTAAATAAGGGTGAAGAAAAGCAAAATGCATAGAACAGGCTGTGGGATGTTGTTTTGTTGGTTTTGGGTTTTTTTTAACTGCTCTATAAAATACTAATCCAAAAGGAAAGCAAAAAATACGTGATCTGAATTACAAGAATATGAATTTATGTGAAGAGGGGGAAAACCTTCTCAAAGAGCAATTTTAAGAATTATTAAGCTGCCTTGGAAATAAGAAGGCTATGATTTTGCGGAAAATTCAGAAAAGAAAAATAAGGCTTAGTGAGTTAAGAGTTAAGACTAATATGTTCACTTCTGTAAAAGATAAATTCAAGGCCATGATACTCCTTTTAGGTCTTAAATTTTAACTGTGGAATGAATTTCTGTTCAGATGAACATGAAAGTAAATAGAATAAGAAGTACTTAAAAACTAAGGGAAATAGTAGAATGCCTAAGACTGCAACAGACTTATCCGTGACTATCCAAAATGAAGAAATTAGAAAATATTTGGGCAACTATTCACAGAAATACTATATAGGAACATTTAACTAATAGGAACTGCATGAAATCACACTGTGAGAAAGTTGCATACAAGAATTCAGCCATAACATTTCAGTGGCTCACCTGGGCAGTCAGGAATTACAATTACTTCCATCAGGTGTTTAGAACTTCTAACCTCTAACCTGGTAAGTTTTTACATTCTCAAATGTTACCCTAGAGTCTTGTAGGATTTCCTAGGAATCCTGACCAGGAAAAATCCAAAGAAAGTCTAACAAAGAATCTTGACAGCAATAATCTGGAAACAGTAGGAAAAAAGATTTGCTTTATGGATCTTCAGAAACTCAACAGATTTCTTCCCCATAAAATTCAGAAACAGATGTGTGAACCTCAAAGAACTAAAGAACTGGTGACTAAACCCAGGAACACTGAAGACTACTGGGACGCTGATTCTTTTTTGGTTTCAGAAGGGAGGGACGTACAAGCATAAATATATATGCAGAAAACCTAAGACCTAAAGATGCTTCAACCAATTTTTCTCAAATGTTTTTTCTGTAAGAGGTAAATGATGCATGAAAATGTATTCAAGACATGAAAGCTATATGACAAAAGGCAGAAAATCGTGTGTATATATATTTCTATATATGTGTATGTACATATACAACGTGTAGTAAGTTTAATTTTTGTTATTCACATATCCTGTAGCTCACTTAAATTTTTAATTATCCTTGCATTACCCCATCTGGGTTTCTAGGCTGGGCAGGATCTTGACTTGTCTTTTTTGTTTTGTTTTGATTTCTAAGAAAACATTCACAGCATGACACTCCTGATTATCTGGAGAACACTAAAATTTGGTGTGACATTATCGGCATTTATACTAAATTATTCGGAATGAGGAAAAAATGCCATTTGACCTCGAGACAAAGTGCACTAGAACCCACAAGAAGGCTAGCTTCTCATTAGACCAGGCCTCCCTAGAAAAATGGCACATTATGACCATGTAATTCCATTGCCTCTGAAATGACATATAATGAACAAAAGAAATAGAAATGGGGTTACTTCCCCAAAAAAGTAATATATTATGAGAAGTAATTTAGTGGCATATTCACTGTATGTCAAAAAGGGAGGGAAAGGAAAGGGGAGGGAAAGGGAAATTACTAAAATAGCTTCTCCCTCTTCAACCTTTTTTCTGAGTAGACTAAGGAGAAGAAAAAAAATCCAGATGACAGGACGGTGGGAAGGTGAGACAAGAAGAAATCAGGTGTACAGCTCGGCTGCTAAACTCATAAAAGATACAGGAATAAGGATGGGGAAAGCTTTACATTCCTCAGCAGTCTTGGATTGTTGGTAAGACCTGAGGCAAGGTCTCCACTTGAAAGGCCTTGCTGGCATAACCGTATCATTTAGAAGTGTGAAAAAAAACCCTACCCACATCACTACACCCTACTGTAAATGTAGGTCAAACAGCAAAATAGCCCATTCAGAGACTGGGCTTACAGTGTACCAGTTAAATGGTTTTGCCAATAAAAGCTGTCTTTCTGCTGTGGCTATGTGGGAAGGAGATATTACCTTTTTACAGATCTTTTCATGTCTCGGCAAACTCTGTTGAAAACTGGAAGCACCACTAATTACTTCCTGATGGTAAGTTGGGAATACTGGGCTATCTCTGATGTTTAAAAGCCCAACTTTTACTGCCATTATCAGTTCTCAAGAGTCAGCAGTTAAAATTCTTTTCTCACAGGACTTTTGCCTACACTGTAAACAGATACATCCCATACCCACTTATTGCCCCATCCTCACAAGACTAATTATGTTTTGGTTTCCTCTCCTTAATTTGGTCCTAAGATTCCCTTCCTCCCCAGACATCCCTCAGAAATCATCCTGCTGCTTTCAAAGAAGCCCATGGAGGCCAGATTTTCAGCGGGGGTGACCCATCTAGCTTTCTTTGGCTGTCTTTGAGGTTGTTCCAACTCCAGCACCTCCAAGCCCAGCAGAAGTCAGGAAATGAGAGCATATGGTAAATAGTTTAACTCACACTCATTTAGCTTTCAATTCTAGAATGATTTTTCAGTGTTTTCCATCTAGTAAGATGTCTATTAACTCAAAAGGCTCTGGTTCAAGAGAACAAATGCAGTGACAGTGGACAGATACCAATGTACAAAATCTTGTTGCTAAAGAAAGCTGGGTGTGTTGTACAACTTAAATATCCTGTATCTATTCAGTTTTGTGACAGATGAAACCTGAGCTCTGAAAAAATGATCTGTTAAGGTTTAAAGCTCGATAGGTTTAAACGAAAACAAACATGATAACCAGTATTAGGTTTCTAAGCATAATCAGAACACAGAGCTTGCCATCAGTCATATATTTACAGACTTGCAGCATATGCCAAATAATAGGCAATGAATCCAATAATAGACAGTAAAGCCTGTTGTAAAGCCACTTGCAATAGCAGCTGTTGCCTCTATTGAGAAAATGTCTTTCAAAATATTACCTTTTAATACTTCTTTTTTGTCTTGCTCCCTCTCTTATGGAGGCAGGGTGGATGCTATGAAAGAAACAGACATCAGTTAGGGTGGATTAATTCTCCAGAGGAATACAGCATAAATATCTTCCTCCTTCATTTACCTGATATTGACCACATACACAGTGTAATTCCAGTTCTGGAAAGTACGGTTCAGCTGAAAAACAGGAAGACATTGATCACATGAATGGCAAGATTTTAATGGGGCTCTTTGTTGCTTAAGGCAGTGTTAGAATTTCACCCTTCTGCCCCTTGAGAAATCCCCTTCAGTTTTGCAAAGCAAAGAGAACACTCACTTTTCAGTGAGGTGATTGTTGTACAACTGGTAGTGAGAGATGTGGCTTTTTTGTGGACAGAAGGAAATCTGTATAAGGCCATGACACAGTGAATAGGTGAGTGCACAGGATGCTGACCATTTCCTTTTCTCCCTCTCTTCCACGTCTTAAGTTCTCAGATACACTTTGATTAGAATAGATTTACTGAAAAAGCTACCGGCTAAATTTTCACCTGAAAGTCTTCAAACTTACGATGATATTCTTTTCAGACCTTTGTTACTCTTTATTCTGAGTGTTCAACAGCTGCTCAGTTTTCCCCCAAGAGACACCTTTGCATAGTCTGCTAGGGTCAAGTGACACCCTTCTAGATTCTTTGGCTCAGGCACCTCTGTACTTTGCCTGGCTACTGCTGCTAAGGGAACAACCCTGGCAGGTGTGGATGACTGCAACTCAGGTTTGCAGATTACTATATATATATATATTCTGGTTTATAGATTCCTTAGCTTCTGATAGCTGAAATCTCCAGGTTTACTAAAAGAAAAATAAAGAATAGTTGCCATATTTCATAATATCATATTTTCGCATAAGTAGTTGGTATAAGGGTTTTACAAATTGTGTCAGTGTGACTATGTGAACTGTCAAAAAGGACAGAGAATATCTTTATTCAGACAGGAAGAAATTTCAGAGGCAAGAACTTCAAGAATCCCTCACCCAGAGAGGAGCTTATGTCTGCTAAAATGGACTGAAAAAGCAGGGACTACTAGAAAACTCATCAAGTGACCTATGGCAGAAACCTTCTGAAGTAGAGTACATTAGGATAAATTGGAAAAGTTTATTGCCTCACACAAATCGACACTGCCTGGTGTTTCTATGATTTCTGCCACAATATAACTTCAAAACCATATTAGCACTTGGGGAGAAAATTTTTGTCCTATATAGTGATGTTGGAACTCAGACATGTGCCTCTTTTGGTGGACAATTCTGGTTTCTCCACACTTTCCAAAATCTTACCTACTATCTACATTTCTTAGAAGCTAGCTAGTATAGTGCAGACATTTCAAAATTTTATCCGTAGTGCTGAAGAGCCCTAGCTAGACCTGAATTCGTTACTGCACAAATCAATAAAAGAAAGATATTTAGAGAACACATGTGAAGAGCTTTTTTGGTAGTCTCTTTTTTTTTCTTTTCCAACTGATAACAACAATGGGCCAGATTCATACATGTAATCACACAGGAAAGAAAACTTAACTTACCCATTCTGCAACGACATCATGTACTTTTGACACCGAGTTGGGGTTGGAACTAGAGACAATTATAGATATTCTGTAGAATAGCCCACCTGTCCATTAAAAACAGCATTATAATGTTAGAAACTGAGCAAATGTACCTTTTTAACTATGAGACTTTAGCTTTATGAGTAATATAAAAATTGTGCTGAACCCCAGATACAAGGCCACCTCACACTCTTGCTGGCACTTGAAGTCTGAAATGAATAAGCCCTGCAGGTTTGGGCCCATTCTCACTAGCCCTGTTGATTTTGACAAGAATTCCCTCCCCATCCATGTTTTCAGAGACACTTGAAATGAGACATGGAAACTCACGGACAACATACATAAAAATAGTATTTTGCATATGCCTCTAATGTGGTGTGTAAAATCAAGATCATGAAAGTGTCACGAATCTAAAAAATTATTATAATTAATGAAGTCTGAAACACAGATGAATTCTGCTCCTAGGCATATTGTTATAATTTTGTTATATGTTCCAGAATTGAACCACTGCAGATTAGAGTTTAAATATTGTGAGAGCAGATAAAGCTCATCAATTAAAAATAGCAAGGCAAGTGAGGACAGAATTAGGTGTGAGAAGGGATATAGAGCTCTTGTTTCCAAAGTACAGTCTTGCTCTCAGGCCTGGCAATGGCCAGACAGTAGAAGAACCCACATTAGCTTCACAAAACCGGCAGCTGAACAAACCATCTTTCAGTCACAAAATATGTAACACTTGGCTTGGTGCAATTTTATATTCAGAAAACTGTTTTGAAATGGCACTGGGTAAATATAAATTCTCTTTAAGCTCATGAGTGGGTAGGCAGCATTACAAGATTTCACATCTAACAAATAACATCAAATCATTTCATAGTTATGCTCTGTGTTAAAAGTCTGTACTTTTCACAAGCCAGTTTTTTTCATTCAGCTACTAAACATTCTGTAAGATCTGGTTGGGTAAAATTTCCCATGTGGGAGAGGTTTAAGAACTTCTGGATCAATTCACTTGCATGTATGTGCATGCGTGGCACTGCTTGGTTCTGGGCTGTTACCAAGTTTGTGGGTCTTGATCATAGATACATGCATTTATATAATCTTGTGTAAATCTTACAGAGACACTACATAGGACAGAACAGGACACGGCAATAATTATACAGAAATCCCTTTCTGTCTCTGATTGGAAAGGAACTGTTCTATCTTTCTGTATCTAAATAAAAGACCTTTTAGTCTAAGTGGAGCAAAATGCCATGATTTTACACCTTCATAGATAATTATTGTACAAGACCTAGAAATAAAGAAAAAAGGTTGAAGTCAGTATTTTCCAATTTAAGTGTACATACATTGGTTATTCTTCATTAAGTGGTTGGAGTATTTTTCTTTCTTTACAATATGGAATTAATTATATGAACATTTGAGATTGGTATGAAAATTCCTCTATGATAAAACACTAAAGAAGATGGTTTACTAGTTACCTTCTTTGGTAAGCTATGATTAAATTTTTGATATGAGCAGAATGAACTTCGTTTTAATTTGTTGTCTTTTTTTCCTCTCTTAACTCAGGAGGCAGACAAATTTGGTGCATAGTTTAATCTGAAAATGTACTTTAGTTTATTATTACTGTGATAGTTTCAAATAAAAAAAAAGATCAAAAAAATTAAGTCTTTAGAAGTAGAAATTTGGACTTTGGGCAAGTTGAAAACACTTGCAAGATCTGGATGTCCTTTATATGTATCTATCTCCATATAAACACATATTCCATTTAAAATCTATAATGTACCTTTTATATGTGCCATACAGATACACACATACAGAAAGTGTGCATTATCTATATTCTTACAAATTCATATATAATTATATATCTAATTATAACCTTATTTAGATAATGGTATATAGTGACAAAATCACCTTAAAATAGGAATATGCAAAGTATTTTAAAAATCATACACGATAACTACAAACTAGGCAATAGCTTCAAGATCTCCACCAGATGGTGACCCAAAGCATGTTTTAATGAGGCAAAAAAAAGAACAAGAACTAATCTACATTTTAAAATACTCTCAGGAGACTGCAGTGGCAGATAGTAAAAACTAAAAATCATGTATCCCTCTTCAAATTAAACAGTTGAAATCCCACCTCAAAATGCTGAATGAAAAAAAGAAAACGAGTATAACATTGGTGAAAAGTAGCCAAAGACAATTTGAAAAAAAATAGGAAGAAATAGCCTGGAAAACAATTCTCCCTACACCCACCACCAACTACAAAAATATAATGATAAAATATGAGTATTTTTTAAAATTCTGTTAGGAAAATTATCCAAACATTTAGTTTTGAAAAATCTTTTCTTTTTGAAAGTGAAATCCTCAAAAATATGTAAGTTAAAAACATTAATACACTCCCAATAAATAAAATAGCATGAAATTATATAAAATACGTGGCAATCAGAATATTATCCTAACAGTCTCATGAGAGCTGTCTTAGAGAAGTACACAAATATTAGAAAACTCACATTAATGACATTTACTATCACTAAGATGTTACAAATTTCCTTCTACTGTAATAATATTATTATTCCAAAACATCTTCATATGCAAAATGGGCCTATATCTAAAGGATGAAAGACAGCTACTTCTACATTCAGTCTACAAACTGAATATCTAATAGATATGATGATCTGGGGTTTTTTTCTACATCTAACTTAATGGCTTGACATACTGTGGTGGACCTCAGGTCGACACAGGCAGCCCAGCTCAGTGAAGGAGTCACACAAACAAGGCAAAGGGACTGCAGGAGAGCTAATAAGTTGATTCAGTGGTGGGTAAGAGGTGCTGTTTTGGCTTGTCCCAGATGGTAAATTGGCCAAGGAATAAACATGAGCTGAAACTGATGACTCGTGGTATGTCACAGAAGAAACTGGTGTTTGGGTCTGCATGACAGAGTGATGGATGGCTGCTGCAGCTGTTGCCAGAGTGCCTGCCAAGATGGTCTCTTTGTGCTGAATAAAAACTTCGCTATATGAAGATGGCACAGGTACCACATCACTCATTACTGCAGTTCTTGATGACTCCAAAACAGAAGAGAGATTTGCAAAATGTCCATAATCAGTATTTTCAAAATCCAAGGCATTAGCAGTAATGATAGACATTGCTTCTCTGTTCCTGCTAAGGGATCCATATATCTCCCCTTCTGAATTCCTTTCAGAAAGCCTCAGTATGTTTGTTGATGTCAGAACAGCAAAATCCCCTACGTCTTCTACTGCCCTGAGAGAGTATCTTGGACTGTCCACTTGATTTTCAATGAAGTTTTGTCCTAAAACAGTTAAATAACTTCTCGGTGTTTCTCTTGTTGGCAAGTTTAACTCTTCTACATCCCACTGAGGGAGCAGGCTTGGAGAAATTGTATCAAGGTGGTTCTGAAAACTTTGTGGGAGTGGAGGTGTGGAATAGCTGTTAGGAGGTATGCTGACTCTGAGTTTTGAGTCTGAATGAAGAAACTGCCTTAATTCCAAAGACACTGGAAGAAAGTCAGAACTCATTGAACTGATGTATTTTAAAAAAGCACCTGCATCTTTCTGAACTTTACTTGGTGGCTTATCAATGGTACTTGTTACAGCATCATCCTCCGGAAGACTTTGAGACTGTGGTGTTCTATGTGTTCTTGTACTGCTTATCAAACTCTTAACTACCCAAGTAACCTGAGTCCCACGTGTACTGACCAAGAAAGGAACTCGGCTATCCCCTGAACAAGAAGGTTGGGTTCCTGGATGTGTTGGAAAGACAGACACAGGCTGATGCCTATTGTTTAGGAAGGTCATGTCAGTTTGATCACTTCCTGTGTCAGTTCGAATTTGCATGTGCAAACTATCTGTGGAGTTTTCAAGTACCTGATCAAAAAGACTTACCTGTGCCCATACAGAGGATTGAGTGAAAGGTGCTTCCAGGGAAGGGGACTGAAAATCAGAATAAAATTCACTGCTGGAAATCACAGTTTGGTTTGCAAAGTTCATTGCTGACTGCAATTGTGACATTGACCTCGCATTACTTTCTGAAATTCTCTTTGAAATGCCTGGAATAAATGAACTAAAGATTTGTGTTTCCAAAGTTAATACATGACTAGAAAAATTAATTTCTTCAGCTCTGTGACCTAATAATCTAATGGCAGATGTTTGTTCAGAGATATTGTCACACTTAGCATATGAACTAATGGACAGCAATCTCTCTGTTGGGGAAGAAAGCAGTTTATTAAATGAGAGCCAGAAATTTTCTGATGGCTCCCCAGAAAACACTTGAGATGCTTCTTTCAAATGATGGGAAACAGTCCAGAAACTTGCTCTTAAAGAGGGGGAAATATCTACATATTTTGTTGGAAAATCCAAGTAATCTGACTCCCAGGAGTCACCAACTGGATTCATATTTTCTGGCTCTAATATGGAAAAAGCTGACTCTTCACTACTATCATGAAATGCATCTAAATTGTTCTCCAGTGCTCCATTTCTGAGGGTCTCACTTGCTTTTTGAAAGTAGAATGAATGCTGTAAATAATGAGACCAGTAATTACTACTGGATATAAATATGCTGTCACTTTTCAAATATGTGTCAGTCAACAGCTGTTGATAAACAGGCAGGGTTGTTACAACATGCTTAAATGCTGAGCTTGTCCAGCCTGGTTCTACCAGAAATGCTGAAAACGTTAATAGTTCTCTACTGTGTCCTTGGACTGAATTTGTTAGTTGGATGTCAGGTATAAATTTTGTGCGTGTTTTTTTCATGTTTTGAAAAAAACTTGTTGGTTTTGCATGTAGAATCTCCACAGAGGTTAAATTTGTAATGCCTCCTGAGTGATGTTCCTTAATGTGCATAGATTTTCTAAACCGAAATGCACTGTTTGTTGCTAGTGTAGAAAAAGTTTTCCTATCAGCATTGCCTTCTAACATTTCCAGGTAAAAATTTTCAGGTGTCAAGTCTAGCAAATCTAACCCACTTTTTTGGAATGGTGGTGGGGATACAGATAAGCTAGAAAGAGAATGATGTCTGTCTTCTTGAATGTCAGAGGTGATATGAGGATGAAATACAGTCTCATTCCACCAGTTCACAAGCTCCAAGACATTGCTTGTATGCATGAAACTGCTTGTGTCGCTGTTGGAGGATGAAATCAACAGAGTTTCTTTTTTGTGTTCATAAGCAGTGCTGCTGCTGCTGCTGCTGCTGCTGCTAACAGGCAAGCGGAGCGCTGGCTCAGAGTCAGAATGACCCAGCCTACTTGCCAAAGCCCATGCTAGCTCTGCATTAGGATTTCTGCTGTGAAGAAGAGGAACTGCTGCATTCACAGGCGGCTCTGTAACTGCATCTGCTGCATCAGAAGTACCATAGAATGGACTTCTAGAATAATTCAAAATATTTTCAGTTGGCAACTGATTCATTACAGTATTATCTAGGTTAATGTTTTCTGTAAAAGCAGACAAGGTTTCGTTGCTGGTCTCCTCAGAAGAAGCTGATGTGGACAAGGTTGGAAGGAACAAGCTGTATAGATTTTTTCTCTCTGGGTTATCATCTGCTGAATTTTTACTGAACCGCAGAGGCCTTTGCTTCACTGGCCAAATAATTGGGGTTGAGATAATTCCTATTGTTTTGATCCCTTCTATCTTAGATTCTTGCTGCCTCTGTGGTCGTGAATGGGAAAATTCAGGTGAATTTCTCTTCATTCTGAAGATAACTGTAGCAGGAAGTCTGAATTCCTGCAGGTCTGTATGTAGCAAGCCACACAGTTAATGGATTAAAGAAAATATATGTAACTTAAATCTCTGTTCTTGGCTGTCTGTTTTTGGTCTAAAAATCAACTTACCAAGAGTGGAAAATGATGCCCATTAACTGAGTGAAAGTTTAATTTGCTTCTACCGTAAGTGATTTTGGCTCATTTTCATAGTCTTTCTACTTTTTCTTGAGAAATCGTCCAATTTTTATTCATACTAATATTACTAAGATTTAGTTCATTGTGTTGTTAAAAAAAATCAGAGTGCTTATGGTGAACATAGAGTGAATGGCTCCACAAAAAGGAAGCAAACACTACTTGGAAGAAATTTTCAATATTTTCTTCTTACTTCTACAGCTTATTAAAACCAAACAGTCTGGATTCAGATAAATTCTTTCACATTGTGTACTGTACTGCCTGATTGCCAGTGTACAATAAATGATCTGCCAAGAGAAAAAATACTCCAAGAGTTTTAAATCCTACAGTAACAACTGATGGATTAGGGGAAAAAACACCCAACCAAAAAAAAACAACCTAAAAATCAAACCACAAACCCCACCCAGATTCTAATTTATTTCTGTGGAGTACACTGAAAAAATAAATCTTTAAAAATATATATATTTAGGTCTGTGATGAAAATTGCCAAAATCTATCTCTGTGTATAAGAACCAACTTTAAAAAACTAGTAAGTATTTTAGCAGCACTTCACAAAATGATGCTCAGTCTTTAGGAGACAGTGATATCACAGAATCCGAGAAAACCTCAAAAGAAATCCTGGCTTTATTCCTGTGCTAATAATATGTTCATTTACTACCTTATTTTTTCCCTTAATCTTTCTAAATGAAAAGTAAACGATATCTGATACTGTCAACATTTTCCCTAGTAAAGTCTGATCCAGCTCTTCTTTAAGTCAGTGGAAAGGTTTCTGTTGACTCAGTGGAAGTGGCTTTGCTCCATAGGAATGGTTCCACTTGGCTCCTGCGCCTGAGTAATGGCGAGGAACTAGTGAGGAACAGACAATCCAAGCATACTACCACCCGGGATGCACAAGCGGGAGCTACACAACATCTGACAATCTGCAGCCTTGAAACACTTCAATAGCACGGTTCTTTTTGGACCCTTTTCAAAAACCCCTCTCCCTTCCCTTGTTCTTTGCACTGTTAAATGCAATGGGTGACACAAAGCCAGGTAAACACGATACAAATAAACACAGTTTGGGTCTGTTCTCATTTGCACCATTCTGACACAGTCCAGAGATTTAGTCCTGATTTACTCAGTGTAAATGAGATCAGAACTGAGACATGACCCTTGACATTATGATGGTAGGAAAAACACACCTTAAAATACAACAAATTTGCTTTAGACACAGTACAAGGAAAAATGTAACACAGGATTTCTTACCATTGTTTGGCTTATCTTTTCTATTAGTATCGGGCATGTTAGTGGTGACAGTGGGTGGTGTAGGAGTAGTAGCATTTACAGTAGCTGGTAATAAAGATGAGAAAGAGGTGAACTTGAATGAAATATGAATGTTAATAAGGTAAGACAAAATGGGAACAATGCATGACAATGTAAAATGAAACCATCTACACACAATGCCATAAATGTTAAAAAAACACATTATTTTTTCCATACAAAGTGATGAATAGATACGAACTGAGGCCCCAATCCTGCACTGACTTCAGCGGAAATTTTGCCAGTGTAAATTTTGCTGGATCAGTCCTTCACTCCTTTCATAAACTCAAAATCCTCTTATGAGAGCCTTAGTTGTGCAAAGATCAGAAAATGGATAAGTTCTAAGATGCACACACTTAGAATGCTGCTTGTGGAAAGAATCTTTGTCCCTCCTCAAAGACTGAATATGACAAACAAATGAGAAACTAAAACACTCCTGTAAGGATCCAATTAACTCCACTGAACTCCAAACAATGAAAAGAATTGAAATCAGACTTGGAACAGGTGAAGTAGAATATCTATTTTGAAAGCTTTATATAGGAACTCAGCTGTACTGTTCCCACTGACACCAAGAGGAGTCACTCCACAAAATCCCAGAGAACCAGCTGAACACTTTTCAAAATTAGGAAGAGCCAAAACTGCAAATTTCCCCCATGATGGACTGGGAGGAGTTCAAAGATCATGTCACTAAATTTTCAAATAATGGTTTGGAAAATAATTTAGTTTTGTTGAATAACTCCCAGGGAATGCAAATCCACTCACTGATAGATTTTTTTTCCTGAAAACCCTTATTTAAAATCTGAAGGTTGATACGGTAAAATCCCCCAGTGTTACATGGCTTTGGAAGATTTTGACCAAGAATCAACCTAAGAAGGTTAAGCAAGAACCTATTATATTTTGGGCAAGAAATCACATTTTTTGTGTTTTGCTAGGTTGATTTATCTAACCTTTTAAGCACAAATCACAAACTTGTCACAGTGTAGGGAATAGGTTCATGTTCAGGCTTCAGTGAGACAAGAAAATTAGGGAAAGAGAAGGAAAAGTTGGACATTGGAGCAAACAGATTCTAATTGGGAAAGTGAGCATATAAAGTGACACCCTGTAATATAAAAAAAGCTCTTCCATGAAACTTCAGAGCTATATTGTCTGAGGACTAATTTACAAGACTTTTTACAGATTGTGTCTTCCAGCCAATGCTGTTAAAGGAGGCATCTAATGAATGAAAACATTTACTAAGCATAATGGAGAAATCAGTTCTTTCATCAGACATGGCTGACATAATCTGGCATCCACAAACTTTTTTAGTGTTGTTATTGCGCAACACCCAACAAAAAAAGGAATCCAAACTGGCCTCTCAGTTTAGACAAAGTCTGTGGTATTGACAGAAACAGATAGACATCTTATTATGATTTTCATTCTTATGACAATAATGATGATGGTGCTGAGTGGGATAAACCCGATCTGGCACCTTATTCCAAAGTGACGAACTGAACACAAGGAACACTTTACCAAACACTTTTTAGAGAAGGAAAGAGTATTACCTTCATGAAAATACTCACAGTCTTTACTGAAGATGGGATGGTCTAAGAAGTTAAGAAGGCAAGTTTGAAAGGCAGCTTCTTTTATTAGAGGCAATATCTACTACTAGACAAGTTAATAAAGCTGGGACAAAGGATGAGGCTTTTGGAAAAGCAGGCTTGTTTAGCTGAAAGTGTGTCCATTTCTGCAGCCATATGAGCTGACATTATGGAAGATATTCTCTCCCTTTCATACCATGCCATTTTAATGGAAGAAACCACTCAGAGATCTTCCAAAAGAATGGACGAAGGTCATACCCTTTACATATAAAAAGACTAATACTGAATAATTGTGGATGCCTCATTTACCCAAACTATTTGAGTAGTAGTATTTAGATCATACTATGCTTTGGAAATATAATGCCTGAAAATTACTGTTTAAAATCTGATTATGACATTAATGCCATTTCACTTTCCCTGTGGAGACCAGCACAATACGCTCCAAGAACCTGAACCAAATTTACCTCAGGAAAATCTGGGAAAAGAACACTGAAAACTGACATAGATCTCTTACTGGTTTTCCAAGCAGAGTGCATTTTCCCTTTTATTTTTAAGCTAAATCCGATTTACTTATAAGTATTGGTTTTGAAAGAGTTCTGAGACTTCTTGTTCTCCTCTTATATTTTATTTTCTCCTGTCTCTTTCTTCCACCATTCAGCTGGAAAGGGGTTACAAAGCTAGATATTTTTGGTGCAGTTGCTGCTGTAATTAAAGTTTAACATAGCATGCCAACACATTATAAGGCCTATGTTCATGAATGTATTGTGGAAATGGGTTGATGTTGCTCATGTCAAGCAATTTTTATGGAACTTCAGCATCGGAGCAGAACAGTACAAATTAACCATGCTTGCATGTCCACTGATTCACGTGACATGGAAATCTGTAGGGGTCACCCATTCCTTGCATTCAACTGAGCTGACCTTTAAAGACTCCAAATAAATTTTTATATGTGATGATTTTTAGACTATTAAACCATCACCAAGTGTTGTAGCATGTATTTCTTTCGCTAACAGCTGCTGAATTTTGCAGTTTGATGTTAATTATTTTATCTTCTAATCTCAAAGCATCTAGCCTCAAAAGAGCTTATTGAAAAAAAAACCCTGAATAAAAGCTAGTTCCTTTATTTACATCTGCTCATTTTTTTTACAGATTTACCTAGTTCTTACACCGGTTAATATTTTACTGTGAAAATGTGCAGGAGGAAAAGAGGTGGAAAAGAAATGTAAGCAGTCAGTTAATTCAGTTTTGATATAAGGGACACTATTTGGAAAATGTATTATCAATGGCGTGATCACATTTTTTCCACATATTGTATGCACAGGACACCCACGTACTTGATGAGACTAAAGAATTCCTTTCCTTGCTATTTTTTATTGCCACTCACCCTTTTAGAAATGGTAATAAAGAAGAAATGGAATAAAACCCCAAGGAAAATAAAGATTTCCCAAAGATGAACTGTGAAAAGGACCGGGGTTTCTTACCTTGGCAAAGGCTTCCTAGGTTTGCACAACTGGTTGGTTCAATTGAAGAAGAAGGAATTAGATAGGAGCCTTTAAAAGAAGAAATCAAATAATTTAGAAAGGGTTAGTTATTGGGCCTAAATCTATCATGTCTGAAAACACATTATATCGTGCAGTGACACATTGCTCTTCCTAGTTTCTCTCAGTGGCAAAACCGACACTGCCATTTGCCTATAAAACTTAGAAGTTTTCATTTTCTGTTGCAGCTCAGGGATCCTTGAAGACCCTGCTGACTTGCAAGTAAGAGTCACTTACATATACTCCCGTGGTTTTCTTAGCTTTCACTAAATAACATCACATTAAAGGAATGCAGCTTGTGTGTACTCCGTGAAATGAGTTTAAGCAAAGGGGTCAGCATGGCCATGGGATTTATGTGATCTTCATAACAACGCGTGCCTTGGAGGAGCAACTATGCTCTCCTGCTGCAGCACAGGCTACCCACCACACACTTCTGAGTAATCTGCCTGGGACAGACACCAGCCAGATAAAAGGTGATTAAACTTGCTCCTCTGCCCAGGGCGAGGGTGTGATTAATATTCTGGTATGCATGATTTATAAACAGATAGTGTTATAAGTCTGTGTCTCTACAGCATTATTCATGACAACAAGCATTACACTTTGATGATCTGGAGACAAAACCAAGGCGCATAAGAATGGCTACAGAAAAAGAATTAGTGCAACTACATTAATTACACTTCATGTATCCCAGAGGTTCAGCTGCAGATACAGCTGTCTTTGCACGCTGTGTTGAAAGTAATGGGACCATAGAGCCATAGACCAAAATGTGAACCTACCATGAGTTTTGCCATTTTGGCTTTTGCCTTACCACTTCAGAATCATATTGACTCAATGAGGTTCTCTCATGAAACACACTAACCTTCCATAAAATTAAATAGCCACCACCTCTCGGCTTGTAAAGATAGCTAAGAAAACATTTCCTGTGGTGCGAGAACAAATGAAGCATGGAGCTTTGACACAGAAATTGTACCATGCTACAGATACCACTACATGTATTGCCAACAAATATAGGGTGGAATTAAAACAAGTGATCCTCAAGAAATATTAAATTTCACCTATATTTTTAATGCATTAAGAGATACAGGCAAATTCAATTTCTTGGTTTTGGCACTTCCTATGAACTCCAGGAAGGATGTTCTAAGTGAGTGTACTATCTCCATGAGGTGCGTTTTTTTCCCTCAACATAAATTTGCTAATATTAAACAGTCAATATCAAAACCTGCTCTAAGTTTCTCCCCTGTTGTGTAACACGGAAAGATGAGCTGAGAGTTGGCTGGAAATACTGTGGGTGTTCATATTTTTTTCACTGAGTATTTAAAACAAGATTGTGATTTTACTTGGTGAAACTAAAAAAAAAGTCAAATCCAACTTTACAAAACACTTAAGTCAGAAGACTATTGCATTGAGTTTGCATGGCAAGGGTTTGGCAACAAGGGAGTTACAGGGGCAGTTCTGTGAGGAGCCTCTCACAGACTCTTTCCCTATGCCCAATGGAACCAATGCCAGCCAGCTCCAAGATGGATGCGTTGGCCAAGGCTGAGCCTGTAAGCAACAGTAGTAGTGCCTCTGGGAAAACAGATTTTAAAAGGGGAAAAGTTACTGCACAGCAGCAATTGCAGCCAAGAGGGGAGTGAGAATGTGTGAGAGCAAAACCTCACAGACACCAGGGTCAGTGAGGAAGGAGGGGCAGGATGTGCTCCAGGTGCCTGAGCTGAGATTCCCCTGCAGCCCATGGTGCAGACCATGGTGAGGCAGCTGTGCCCCTGCAGCCCATGGAGGTCCATGGTGGAGCAGAGATCCACCTGCAGCCTGTGAAGGAACAAATGCTAGAGCAGGTGGATGCCTGAAGGAGGCTGTTACCCCATGGAAAGCTGGCCCTGGAGCAGTCTTCTGGCAGGACCTGTGGACTCATGAAGACCCATGAAGGAGCCCTTGCTGGACCAGGTTTTCTGACAGGACTTTTGACCCCATGGGCCTGTATTACAGGCATGTTGTGTGATACATCTCAAATATCTAAAACTCAGACATCCATATCTGCTAGACTTTCATTATAGTCAGTGGAGAGGAACAGGCACTCCTACAGCAAAATAATTTTGACTTCACTGAGACATCATCTCCAGTATGAGATGCACTGACCTGTGGAATAGCCTTTTTGATTCCACTATTCATAAACAGCACTGAGGGCAATTAGCTTAGCCTGAAACACTGTCCAGCTGCCTAAGGCAGACACATCCCACACTGAGTTAAATCTGAGAGTGAAATTAAGGATTCCTTTGGCCTTTGGGAATGAAGGACTCGTGAAATGCACATGACAAAAAAAGCAATTGCAGGACAGATATGTGGCCATGTTACCCTTAAAATGAGGAGATCATATCCTGCTACAGCTGTAGCCAGTGCAGGCTTCAGAATAAGAACCAGAAGCTGATTAAATGCTCCTCAGTTTGCCGGCACTGAACTCTGAACCACAGCCATACACTTCTATCATCACCTAGGCTACTTGTTTTAAAATGAGTCCGGATACCGAGGCTGTGTATGTACACCTCTAAATGCAATCTACACAAAGGTATGGCAATAAAAAAAGACTTCTGTCAAGTCTTACAAAGGCACCCCACCACAACTGCACAGCTGTGAAAACATTAGTCTAAGGAATAAACTAATAAAAGGTAAAACTATGAAAAGATTATCTGAAACAATTTACCAGTGTTTTATGCTCCATAAATCTACTTGTAAAGCTTTGTCTGAAAAACCATGAAAACAATACGCCTTGAAAATGTAAGCACTGTTCAGGGAAAGATATGTTGAGATCACTGCTTTTTTTTAAGTTACAAGGCACTTCCTGGTGAAGCATTATTGGAGCTGTGTGAAAAACTCTTTTCTACATAAATCCTTTGACTGCTGTTAAATGAAGCCTAATCAGAGTCAGCTCCCCAGTGTCAGTGGTTTATTCATGGTTGATAGCCTGACTCATCAACTCTCCTGTTGAAGGCTGGTTTTACAAAGAAGGCTTTTACTTGGGAGGAGGAAGGGAAGACAATTCTAACAATTTCATCTCTGGGATTAGTAACCATCTTTGAAACAGCGCTGCACCCAGAATTTTCCTTTAGGAAGTACTCTGGCTCAGGAAAGCTTGTATCACAGGGGATGATTTCACATCAAGGAAAGAAAAAGACTGGCTAGTGAGTTAGTTTTCTCATAGGCTTGTTTAGAGGCAACAACAATGTTTATATGTAGATACATTTTAAATGACTTGTACAGATACTGGGCCTAAAGTAGGAACACTAATATACTTTCTCTAAAACAGTGTTCTGCTGCAGATAAACTACTGATCACTCACATCCCAAGGAAAAAAGCTGTGGAATGAAAATAATTCTATTGTTTCTATGACCACAGCTGTGATATTGTATTTGTGTCATGGGACTGTACAGTCTTTAACAGAAAGAAGAACAAGACTCCTACTCCAGTCAAAATTAAATGAGACTGCAGCTTCCACAGAGGTTTTGGTAGGTTGTTTGGTAAAAGTGTTATGGTAGTCATCATGGTGTAACAGTGTAAGAGGAGTAAGATTTTCTGGGAAGTTATTCTCTTATGAGATCAGTTTGCACCGGTGAAATAGAAACAGGTTCTTTTGTCCAGAACACCTTCATCAGTTGCAGTCAAATCAGCCTTTTCTTTGTTCTGGTAGAAAGGTGAAGACACCTAGTTGCTTGTGCTTTTATAGAGGTGTTGCTTAATTTTTTTTTAGCAGAGGCATGCTGAGATCTTTCTCAGTAGTTCTAGCTGTGAATGAGTATCCCACACTCAGATATGAGTACAATAAAGCAAGCAAGGCAGATTTTTTAGTGACCTTAATCCCTCATGAACCATTAGATACAGAAACTAGCATGCCTTAGTGGTGCCAGATTCTCTTCTAAACTAAGGATTCTCAGAATGCTGACAGATGCTCTGTCACATATACAAAAAATACTCCAGGACATTTATGTGAACCAAGTGTCTGAGCCATGAAATGAGAATAGGTTGGTAAATGCATTGAAATTTATCTTCTGGACGAATCTACAGGAAAAAAGACCATCTGTAATTACCAGTTAAAAGAAGGACTGATAATACGTCATCATAAAGAAAAAATCTGATGATTTGGATCTTAAACTCTTCCCTCCTTTTTAATCTTAAGTGCTGTCCTCTAACCTAAATTAGAGGAGGTGTCTGCCTCCTCTAATTTAGTATTTTCTTCTAGTCTCCTGTCTCCTATGCACTGCTTTTGTCACAGCTTTTGCTGGCTCTGCATACACAGCACAAGGCTAGCAAGGGCTCCTCTGGCTAATCGAAGGGCCAAAGGGCAGTTACAAAAACATTTAGTAATTAATTAGCTAATATACTTTTTTTTCTCTAAAGACCACAGTAATCTTATTTGAGGCCAGCAGGTACTTGCCATTATCCCCCTTTTGTATGAGCCAATAAGGAGTGTTTAGGAAAAACTTTGACCTGCAGATCATTTCCAGCAGCAACTCAATACACTTAGGGGACTTGTTCTTTTCCTTTAAGGAATCAACTCCATACCCTTTCAAAGGCTCTGGTAAGAGTTGAGCTGAAGTCTAGTAAAGGTAAGACCTAGCTATTTTTCTTTCACGGGAATGCGCTCATTTTTTTCCATCTTGGTATGTGATACGTTCAGCACAATACAGAAGTGTGGGGGGAAAATAAGCAAAAAAGGTTTGGCAAGGCATACTCACCACAACTCAAATTGTTTTCTGCTTTCAGTGCTGAAGTTGGAATACTCCAGAATTCATTTTCCCAGTCTACAATGTTTCCTTTCACATCACAGCTGAGGTTGGCCAGTGTTTGCGCATTCATGGTGAAATTCCAGAGGCGGAAGTTGTAAATGTCCCCATTTAGAGAGCTCACTTCATTGGTGTTAGTGCCCAGCACCAGCCTCCCATCTCCAGGGATAACTTTGCCAAAGGTCTCTGGACAGATCACTAAATGATAGGTGCTTTTGGCATATACACCTATAGTGCCCAAGAAGCTATCCCATACAACACACAGCTGTTGAAAGGTTCCTGTGAAAAACTCTGCATTTCGGGGCAATGCATTCTTAAGGATGCACTGTGTGCCTGAGATGGACAGAAAATGGCCTTTTGTGGTCTTCCCAAAGCTGAGGAGTTCTGTCAACAACGCATCAGTGTAGGAGAAAACCTTCCAGTCGTCGTTGTCATCGCTGTTGCCCTTGGTTGCTTCAAAGCACAGTGTGAACTGTCTGAGCTCTGGCACTGAGACGGTCTCTGCCACAGACACAGCATCGATGTCGGGGACCTGGGGAATGATGACTTTCTGATTCCTCAGAGACACGGCAACTAGAACCAAAAGCAGATAAGTAAATTCATTTAAAAAAAAAAAAAAAAATCACCATAGAGAAATAAAGGCTGACTGGCAGCAAGGGTTAAAGTAACATTCATTAAAACAAACATTCACCAGGTCATTTTTATCACTGTAATATCCCAACAGCACACATGGAGAGGAATTTGACTTGGGAGTGCACTCAGCTGAAAATATGCAGATCCTTTCAATGGCACAGAGAATGCTGTGTGACACCCAGTTAACAACCCCATAAGTTGCATTAAGAGTAATAAAGCTCACTTTATAAAAATTACTTCTCATTCATCTAGTAAGGATGCATTAAGCAATGGAATAAACCACTTATGTGAAAAACACAGTAGGACTTGCTTTTAAGATGTATTATTTTAATTACTTGTCTGCATGACTGCATTGCACCAGTGAAGTTCAGGCCTTCCTTTTGAATATCACACTAGAAGAAAGCCCCCATTACATTCCTTGGCAAACTGAAGCCTTTTGTTGCTGAATTCAGCTAATGGGTATTTCTGCACAGCATTAGGCATCTTCTCATTTTGTCCCCAGCAGCTTTCTGGTCAAATACTGCAATTGTGTGTTTATGAATATTTATATCCAAGCTGTTCCCTTTTTGCTAACAGTTGGGTCAGCAGTTTTGCACAAGTATCTAGAAAGTTCTAGTCCTACTGCAATTTATGTATTATTGTAAGTGTATTTAGGCAGAATTGTCATTAAGTATTCTCACTTGCATGGGCAAAATGGCAACCACCAAATGAAAAAAAGGTATCATGACATATACTTTTTCTCCATGAGTACATTTATGACAATTCTGTTCACTCCATTTCGGAGAACATTACTTTTCAAAATAAAATGTTAATATTCCCAGTTTTATTGGCACATTTATGGCAGCACAATTGTTCCAGCGCATTTCTCCACAGAAAAGTTTCCGGCTACCAGACATGCAAAGGTGTCTGGTACAGATTGCAGCAGCCCTTGGTTTTACTTCAGGCTCCACAGTTCTGCATCAGACATATCTCCTGCAAATGTCTGCTACCTCTTACATGTTTTCACAGTGTATATGTTGGAAGTGAAATTGTTTCTTACAGAACCTGAAGAATAACTGCCACAGTAGTTAATTCCCAGTCTCCTCTGGGATTTTTCAGTGATGTTACAACACTTACACTAATTACTACACCTATTTTCTCCTCAGAATGAAATAAAACCCTTTCAAATGTGAGAGGGTGAGACAGGAAGGAAGGGTGACTGTCATGCCATACCCAGGAAAAGACACAGATATGTGGTGTATAAGGATTCTGTGTTGTCTGTGGTACTGCAAGTTCACTTTGCCAGCAGCTTGCAAACTCTCAGCTCCAAATGACCATATTTGGATATACACAAGAACATAATTTGACCAATATATTACACAATAAAATAACATAAAGCATTGCACATTATCTGCCAACCCAGCAACTGCATGATGGGAGGGAAGAGAGAAAAATACTGGGCTTTTATAGCTACTGGATTTACTTCATAGATTTATTTTTCTTCCCAAGGGAAAAAGCATGCTGTAACAATTTTATAGATAGAAAATGCGTTCAACTCTCCATTGAAAACAGGGGCATTTTTAGTGGGTTAATTATACTGTAAGCTCCTTTACGTAACATGGAAAGTGTTCCAGAAGAAGCATAAGGATTCAAGACTTGAAAAAGAAGAAAGCTTATTCATACGAGCACCATCTAGCCTGTGTTACGGTGATCAGGAAAGTTATGGACCACCTGGTCACATTTAAACAGTGCAGAAAGAGAAATAAACAGGACTTTGCTCCCGTACTGAAGAAGTCTACTCAACTCTGCTGTATTCATCGTACACACAAGCACCTTCCCCATATACTGAAAAGACAAAACTGCAAGTACTTTTCCACATGGAGAAAACTGAATCCTGCCATCAACATTAAGTGCAGATCTCTTTCCTGATTGCTGTTGCACAGTCAGTCATTACACTGATGAATTTCAATGTTATTATCAGAGAAATTGTTATTCTCTGAGGAAGAATATACATATACTCTTGGAATACTCACCCAGATGTTTCATAATAGTTTCAGAATGATGTTAATTTTTTTCTCTTAGGAAGATCCCGAGATTATCTCAATTGGTTAGAGGATGGTGCTAATAATGCCAAAGTTGTGGGTTTGATCTCTGTGTGGGCCATTCACTTCAGAGCTGGACTTAATGATTCTTCTGGGTCCCTTCCAACTCAGACTATTCTGTGATAACTGGATTACAATGGGCATCGGGTTTTTGGACACATTTTCTCATGAGGAATGTACAAACATCTCCCTTACCTGCATCTCACTGTCTCACATCTCATACACCCCTTCATGCATAAGCAAGCCAAGAGTCTTTAGACTCTATTTTACAATCCTTTGCGGGGAACACTGGTCTCCTGCCAGCTGATGGGCTTTTCAGCATAGTTTGGTGCTTAAGGGGTGCCTTCTGCTGTTTCTAGCTCCCCTGTTTTCATCTGTTCTGTCACTGATGCTGGAAGAAATGTGTCAAACTTTAGTGAGGTCTGCAAGTACCCGTTTGAGAGCGTGTTGTTACAACCTCAGTGAATTGTGCTTTTAATCTGGGCTACTGCAGTCCTGCTTACCTGTCTGCTAAATTTACATGACATTGCCTCAAGCATTTCTGTACTAACACAGGTCTGTTGGCTCTTCCTCCCCTTTTGGCGAGTGACTGAGTGACTTCTTCTTACTGGTGGAGTTATTACTTACACAGTTAAGTGTTACTAGGAAATCATTTACCGTGACAGACCTTCAGCTGGTGTAAATTGACATAATTCCCCTAAGACTGGCAAAGCTGCATTAGTTTACTGCAGCTGAGGGTATGGCCCATCCATCTGCTATTGGTGTGCTGCAGGAGGTGGCAAGCAGGAAACAAACATTTGTGTGGGTGGCCAACTTGACATGGACAACATGACTCTGCAAAACTCAGTTTGAAACTGTTCTTACAGAAAACTGAGCAGCCACACAAAAGCTGTTCTATTCCCAAAGTAATTCCTTCCCACAGCTCACTCTCTAAAGTCTGTTTTTCCCTGCATGTATTTTGTCTTTTGTACATACTGCATGTTAGGATGTATGTATCACTAATGTCTTTTAAACTACATTTCTAGATAGCAAATCATGTGTCTTTGAATGGCCTTTTACTTTCCAGCTTCGCATCACTTTGTGAAATTCAAATTGAACAAACTAATTAATTTTATTATTTAAAAATTATAATTTCTGAGAAATTAGAAAAAATATAACAGCATTCCCCTCATTCTGGGAGAAATTAACGCTTTTGCTCCTGTATCACATTTTTAGTAGTTGAAAACAGTGTCAGCTTGAAGTACAAGCTTCGAAACTTCATGTGTAGTGAGGGGGGTGCGCAATTTTTCACATGACCTGAATTGAAGGGGTGTGCAATCTTTTGGATGGCTTTGGGAGCTCTTTGCAAGCATCCCAGAGCATAGTACTGACATCTGCCATGTGGATGTGTTGTCATTTCAGTGTGCATGCACACTGATGTCCTGTAGTCCACATGCTTTTATAACTTGAAAGGAAAGCAGAACATTATGATTCCTTTTCCAAGACCCTTCTGTATCCATTTCCAGGTTAAGTGTTACTATGATCTTTGTCTGTAACTATGTTCTGAAAGTAACATAATTGCACAACTGCGAGCAATGAGTAGAATATAGTTATAATTTGCCCTAGAAGAATGCAGCCAGCTCTCCCAGCATCCAGTCAAAATCAAGATGACATATTTGAAAGTTATATATTTGGAGTAATGAAACCAAATGAAGCCAGCCTCTGCCTAGATGCTTAACAGCAAGCCTTAACACAGAGCTTCTGAACTAATGTATATGTGAAACATTAATATATAAGTCACTGGTGAAGGTCTTTGATACTTTATTCACACTGGAGAACAGTTTTCTTTTTCAAAATAAAAGGGTATCTTCCAAGACTATTTAATTTTGATGGTGCTATCCCTGAGCATAAGGTACTATTCAATTTGGCATGGAGGTAATACTCTTGATTCCATAAAAATACATTACCTTTGTACATGTATATATACATATGTGTATATACATATAGGTGTATATATACACAAAGGGTTCTCTGCCTACTTTTGTGGACCTTTCCTCTCCTTCTCATTGAACACAGCTGAGGTCAACATTGCATCTTTCAATTCCAATTGTAACTCATCCCTTACAGTGATACCTAAACATTAAAATATTAAAGAAGAATAAAGAAATAAATAATTTTGCATAATCTGACTGCATATGGTTTTTTATGATCCACTTGATTTTACAGCTTCTTACAACGCAACAACAGTTTTGTTTGTTTCAAAGACAGAAGCCTTTCAGAAAATTTGCTTTGACTTCCAGAAGAAAACAGGTGCTCCTAGAACTACTACCACATTTATTTCATCAGCATGAAAGGACCTCAGTAGAGAGAAGTATTTTTAGCTCCTCTGTGATGTTACCTTTTTTTTTTAGGACTACACACAGATTTTGATCATATAATCATGCCTACTTTTGTCTTATGATTCCTGGGAATTACTATCTTAATTATTTTAAAATATATAAGATGTGTAATAAATATTTTTAAAATAATCATGAGGAAGATGTGCTTGTGACTGAAGAGAGAACTCCTGAACTTCCCTGCTCTGTGTTTTTACAGCCCACCAACCTGCAGAACATAACTACGCTACAATAATATAAATGCTCAATGCAATACTGGTGCTCACTTAAAGTGTGCAACCTCTACACACAGAAATTCTACTGAGAGCATGCAACTGGAAACTATAACCCTGAAGCAGAATGAACAGTGAGTCACATATGGGGTTTTTCAGTGACCGTCCTAATGTCCTTTGTTACCTCACTGTCCTTTACTGTGTAATTTACTGTCTAATTAACTCTAATTAATGCTCTAAACAAAAAGCCAAACACCAATCAGAAGTTATTTGTACACTTATCTTCTAGGAAAAAAAGCATGAGTGTCTTTTTAAAACCTTTAAAACCATTGTTTTGTATTTAAGGAAGGGAAAGAAAGGTCAAGGAACTGGAATGACAATCCCACTTTTTGCAATTTTGCAATGTCAGTTCATCCCTGGGAGTTTGTTCCAGAGGCTGGATGAACTCTGAGAAATTCTGCTTTCTGCACAAACTTCTCCCAGCTGCTGGGATTTACATTGGGCCAGAGGTCCAGGCTGATCTTTCTGGCTCAACTAAGTTCCCTCTCACACTCTCCTTTAGGTTTCTATGTCCCTCTGCAAGTATGCTGAAGGACAGGTATCCTGCTTCCAAATCCTCCAGCATAAACTGGCAGGGAGAGAACTGTTAGGCCTCAAATCTTTGCATGTGAAAAGTTTTTCTAACACACCTCTCGTCATGTCCTAAAATAAAATAATTTTGACCCAAAGAAAAATAAATTAGATAATAAAAGATACAAGATAACCCTGTAACCTGTAAGGTGCAGCCTCATCCGTTCATCCTCTTTTCATGGAGGACTTGATTCCTTTGGGAAGTGTCATTCTAATCCTTATAGGACATTTCCTTATAACATCTATAATGGGATGCTTTGGACTTACTTACTTCGTACGTAGCTGGCATTAAAACCTTTCTTTTGGATACTGAAGTCACTTTTAAATGACACAATCATTTCATTTCCAGTAGAATTATAGGATAATCCTTTGGCAGTGATGCCACAAAGGTTCATTGGGCTTTCTCCATTGTCTAATGTCAGTGAATCATAAATGCAGCCTGGAGCTTCTTCAATGTCAAAATCAATAAATGTTAGCTGTATGATAAATCCATGAGGTGCTCGGATGATCCACTTGCATGCTTGGCTGTTGGGATAATCATTGGGGAAGCATGGAGACGTGAAAACTCCGGAAGGGTCAGTTAGCACGGTCCTACAGTCATAGCATCCGTGAGCTGACAATAAAAACAGAGAAAAGCCGAAGGTCAGGCAGAGACGTAACTTAAGAGTAAAGTAACCATCAACACAATAACTAAATGTATGTCTGTAAAGAAAAATATAAACAGAGATGGGAGGAAGAAAGGCAGAAAAAGGCCTTGTTTTTAGTGGGCAAAATGTTGGAGGAATAGTATAGCAAAAGCATTTTTTATGTAAGAAATCCTATAGCAAAGAAATATAAATTATATTGCTAAATATTAATTTGTGCACATGATATATATATTTGCCACGTATATTGGCCTGATAAAGGCAAAGTGAAAGCAATTTTTTTCAATTCAGAAAGGCAAATTCTAAAACTGCAACTTCTAAAAGGATGACGGTATCATTCACATTTTTTGGCTGCTGGTCTGATGCTGACTGTAGGTTATCCCAGCCGCTCTATGACAAGCTATTGTTTCCAGAGAAGTGTCCCTGGAAAGGAGCAGCACAAGAGTTGGGCTGAAGAGCAGCGGAAGCAGCAGTCCCCAAAGGTTAGTCATCTGCATTTCCAGCTAATGCATTCCACATCACCCAGAAGGGTAGCAGTGAGCTACTGGCTTTTGAATCAACAGTGAATTACTGTGTTCCTCCCATGCTGACTCAGCTCCATTGACACATTTGTGGCAGTCAGGCTTTAAGAAATTCTTACCCTATTTGTCATACTCCTTTGCTCACCTGCTGTGTTTACCCACAAGAATTTCAAGCCCAGTTAGTCCCCAGGGTTGCATTTCTTGTTTGGTTTACATCTGCTCATTTATCATATATTTACTTAGTGTATTATACAATATCATTACCGTGAACTGCCTGCTGCTAAAATCTGTAACAGTGTGCCAAAGCAGCACTGAACAAAATAGGTGGGAACTGAATATCACCAAGAAATAACCAAAGAAACTAACTGGCCCATTTATGCTGAATTACTTTGCAAACATTTCATCAAGCCACAATCCCATGTCAAATCCTACAAGGATGAAAAAATATGCATTATTAGTTGCCCAAACTAAAAACAACTTAAAAAGTTGTCGAGTGTAAATTACATACAGAACAGCTATAAAACAGGAATAAATGCAACTAATTTCTCCAAAGAGCCCTTGATGTTTCTTTCCACTGACAGGGTCCTGATATTTTTCAGTCACATTTAAATGGTGTTTGGCCCAAGCAAATGGACCCTGACCCTGTGAAGTTCCATGCCAAAAAAGCAGTTTACATCTGCATTTAGAATTGGGAGGTATATTTTACAGAAGTTTTATAATTTTTATCTGCAAAGCATGAATTCATATGGCCCCAATGACGTAAAGAGATTTTTTGGGCTCTCAGAGCCAAATGCAGGCTGATTACACTAGGAAAGCTCAGTGGGGCACTTATTTTTCCAAATGAGAAAAAAGAATTGTCTGAAAGATTTGCAAGTAGCTTCGGGAAGAAGTGGTGCTCCCGGAATTTGAAAACTTCATCTGTGTAGTACAAAAAAAAGCCTGTCCATTTCTAATTTGTCTTCAAATCTTTACAGTCAGAGAACTATGCTCACCTGCACTGCAACCCTGGTGTTCTATTTATTAACCAGAGAGGGAATATTTACTTATTAGTATGGTGACTCTAAATCCTGCAGTTGTGCAAACAGATGACGGCTTCATCCAGTGGATTTTGCACAGACAGGTATCAGTTTTCAGAGAATCACCCTAGACTGAGAGGAGGACGAACAGGAAAAGCATGCTCTGTGCCACAAGCCACCGCAGGCAGTCTCCTAGTCCAGGGCGAGTGAGCCTCTACAGGGGAGAGAACCTGTAAGGCGGCTCAGATATCATCTGGAAGACTCAGATATCCAGGATCCTAATTGCTAGGATGAGGGCTTACAGGGGCTGAGGATTTGGCAGCACATCTCACTCACTCTGCTTCTCATTCCTGCCAGAGAAACAAATGACACAGAGCTCTCTGGGCAGTTGAGAACTTTCCCTGGGCACTCAGATGGACCTGAAGCCAGGGACTAAAGTGTTAAGTGATGTAAATACATATAGGAACATGGGTGTTAATGCACACATTCATCCTGGGAGACCTAAAGTAATCTTAAGGGCATTATAAAACGTTGCCAAACCAGAGAAAATATGCTACTTGTCAGTAAAAGTGTATCTCTCTAATTGCTAGAATATTACACTCAACCTGAGACTGGAGAAATCAAATTTGTCCATCAAAGAGAACATTGATGTTCCTTGTGTTTATTAATTCTATTGATCGTCAACAACCAAAAACAGGACTCAGCTTTTCTGTTTATCTCTCTCTCTCATAATTATCATTGTCTCTAGGCTGTGTTAAAAAAAAAAAAAAAGCCAGTACATACAATAAAAATAGTTTTGTCCCTGCTGTCACTGTAAATATTAAAACATAAATGTTACTTATGATTTTTAAAAATAATTTAATCTTTACAGAAATATATTCTCATTTTATTACATCCATATTGTTTTGTTGGTTTTACAGAACTAATGAAAAAAACCAGCCCCTAAATTTAGGTAGGAAAATAAGTGCTCAAAACTTTGCATACACAGAAGAAACAGATTTGGTAAGCAAAATAGCTGGGTTTTTTTTTTTTGAAGTGGGTTGGCTCCATTTTGGTATAGTAGCTATTCTGTCCATGACTGCAATTTGAAGGAGAAATATCCTGTTTTCATGCAAATGTCCACAGTAGTAAGTAAAAAGAAAAGAAAACAAACAACAAAACTATATATAAACAGAATGGTTTTGAATGGAATGTTTTGCACAGCTTCTCATGAGACAGTTATTTTTCTATAAACATCACCTATTTTACTCATTAAAGAGAAAAATTGCTGTGGCAACCTTAGGCTGTCAGCCAAAGCTGACAGATATTTTGCAATCCCATTGGCCCAGAGCTGCTCTGAACTGTGGAGAACGAATACTTGCAATACACACCACAAACATTTCTAGAAGCAATCCAAGATATTTTATTGATTTTAATGGGAACAAATTTAGCTACGATATTCCTGGTTAGGAGCCCCACACACCCAGAATCTGCCTGTCAAGTAATTTTTACCACCATAGACAACAGGAAATTCACTCTCTAAATATATTTTATACAATAAAGGCCTTTCTATTTCTCCCCAACTATCCTTTCCCAAACCAAAATGAACACCCTTTTCAGATAGTGAAATCAAGGGCTTAATTTCAGCATTTCCTAAATTGAAAGCTTCACTGGGTAATTAATTTGCTTCCATCACGAGAATACACTGGAGTATGGTTTCCATTTCATAGTCACTTTTTTTTTCTGCATCATACTCATACTTCCTATAATAAAGAATATTTAAGTATTTAGTGTGACACTTCAACACTAAACTTAAAAAGGGAAATGAATAAATTCCTCTGGAGCTAGTTAGAGCTTTCACCAAAGTTATCTAAGTGATTCAAAAATGTTAATTGACTTCAGAAGTGGAATAGACTGTAGGGGAAAAGGCTTTTTCCTATCATGGCATGGAGATAATAGGCAAAAATGGAAAAACTTTCCACAGATTTTGGGTTCCTCATCAAAGAAATGAAACTACTGATTTTCCTTAACTACTTAGTATTTGTACAGGGTTTCATATGTGCAAAGCACGCTACCAATGACTTTAAACCATAGCTGGGAGAGCACTCTGGCAATCTGGTCCACTGTAGAAAATACAAAAATGAGTATTTATTGCCCAATAAAAATTTTCGTCAAAGCAATTTGGCCACTTTTAATAGGAACTTATCAGTAAAAGCAGGGATAGAATTCCATTCTCATGGTTGCCAGTTTTCCTAACCATGAAAACTCTCTTGTAGGAGTTTCCTGACTACTTTACATATATGCCTTTTAATTTCTGTGAAGCAGAAAGTACCCTATCCTAGTCTTTCCTACACCATGCTGAATCATCTGAAGACTGCCCTAAAACTAAAGGGTTAAGGCAAACAGTACCTGACCCATTAATAATTGCACCACACAGACAGACCTGTGTACATGCAAACCTCATATCCTATGAAACAAAATTAATTGCCCAGCTTGTTCTGTCCACTGATTTTGTCTCTTTAGGGTCCCAGCACTGAATTCCACTATATGAACTCATAAAGACAACTGTAATACAATTTTCGTAAGAAATTGTACAATACAATTTTCATAACAAAACATCCTGAAATAAATCTGTGTAGCTCTGGAATTGAATTTTCAGGAAACAAACCCAAATATTTTAGGTTAACTCTAGTCATATTCCAGTGAACAACAAAATCTCCCCTACCTGACAGAATTAGGCCGATTCTAAACCAACGATAATCTTAGCTAGAGTGCCTAGCATTTTAGACATAAAAAAGCAGTACAGAATTAATTATAATTTGCTTTCATGTTGACATCTGAGACCTTTTAAGCACTCTACATATATTTGAAAAGGCAGCACTTACAAAGATGGTCATTTGAACTAAGAGAGAACAGGCAGATGACATAGTAGAGGCACTTGCAAGTGTGCAGTGATGCCCAAAATAGAAGAGAAACTTTACAATCATTTCCTGTCACAGCATGAAAAAAACACCTAGTTTGATGACTATCAAATGGAAAAAAGTTTTGCTTTGTAATAAGCAATTAATTGTTCAGGGTTTTTTCTATTTCAAGGATATCATAACACAAATACGGCCAAACATTAGGTTAGTGTATTTATGACTGCAAAGAGATGGGTGAATGAGGTCAGCAATGGGCACACCTGCAGACAAGCACAAGGAAGGGCCAAACCACGAAGATGTGGGTGGGCTGGAATGGCTACAGAACAAACAAACCCATGTTATTCCAGCAAGACACAAACACCAAACCCAAAACAGCTATCCTATGGCATAGGCTTGGACAGTAGCTTATCTTCACCTTAAAAATCATTTTGAACATAAAGGCACTTGTAGATCCACAAAAACGTCCATTTGCAGTGTAAGCATATTAATTGCAAAGAATTGTCCCATCATTTACTCTGAACAAAAAGTAATGCTCTACTTACTCACTTGTAAATTAGTTATAAGACATATTCAATTTGTTTATGCAAAATAGGAAGCCTAGCACTCTTCTGGAGCCTCTGCAGACCAAACCACGTACTCTGCTCTCTTTGGAACCCACACTTTGATTGAGCCCAGCCAGGGAAAGTTCAAGTGAGATGTGGCAGGTTTATTTTTGCTTCTTTATTTACTTTCCAAATTGTAGAAGCTGTATGATCTCACAAAAAGATCTTTATTCTGCTACAGTATGCTGATAAAAATTACTACACACCACACCCAAGTTAATGTTTGCAGGTATTGTAATTATCAAATTAAACAGACAATCCTAAATATATTTAAACATTCAGATTTAAAAATAAAATAAAGGATTATCTCTGCAATAAACAGAAAGGAAGTAAGACTCTCATTCTGATGTGTGCAAAAGTTTGTCCCTTCACATAAAATGTTACAGGGTTGAGGTCTACTGCTTGGAAATGTGACTGTGATCGTGTATAAATGCAGATATCCCCTGATTTGTAACCATCATATGGAACAACTCCTTTAGCATTTCTACAATGTGCACAGCTTTAAATTCCCAAAAGTCTTGAGCAAATCCTATAACCTCGCAGATATGCTTTGAATTTAAGCATGGACTTAAAATTCAATAACTCTTTATAGTCCTTTCCTGCACAATGGTGTCTTTGAGTCCCGTACTTGAAGCTTTACAGTCCTGTCTTCAGCCTTGCAGCCCCCTCAAGGCTGAGAGGGAGAGCGTGGCTCCATAACTGCTCCCCTGAAAACCACAGGGGAGGCACCACACAGACCCCAGTGGGGAGGAAGGCTGTGCCATCCTCTCTAGCTCCGACCTTTTTCTTTTCCTTTTAATGAAAGGAGTAATAACTGGACCAGCTTAGGCAAACACCCATTCAGGGAGAGAGATCCACTCTCAAACACACAGGATGCATATGGGAAGCTAGTTACCATGTGATTAAGTAATGTTGATTGAACAACGCTGGGGAGAAGGAGGTTGGTCTTTTATACCAAACTGCAATGAAGTAGTTCCTTCCAGAATTTGAATTTCCTTCCAAAATTACTTTCCGCTTAAAGACCAGGAAAGGCAAGGTTTAATTCTAATTCAGCCACGATCTTTCTAAAAATGCCTCCATGTCCAAGTCTTTCATTCCCTGCCCTTCCCACTTAAAAATAAAAGCTCTGGGTAGGCTTCAAACCCATCCCACCACCCTCTGTTAGTACGATGTTATACTTCCAGTTCTGCAAAGGCATCAGTAGCAGGCTTTGATACTGGACAGTTTGTGTGTGGACAAATACATTTCAGTTCACCCTTAGGGTTTTTTGAATTTCTCCAAACACTGAGCAGTCAAACTGCAGGTCATGAAAATCCCAGGCAGTGTAGTGTGGGTCATCAAAAAATGAAATTCAGTAAAATGTAAATAATTTTCTAAAACCTAAAATACCTAAAATATTTTTTGTTATTATTAGATGTAGAATATATAGAATTCCCAAGAGGATAAACACTACAAGTTCTTCTGTGAAAGCATCTGCATATATTCATCAGTAATATAAAAAGCATATTTCGTAAAATAAAATTTTATAAGCTTTATATGAGTGAAATTTTACATTATTCTTTTACAATACATAATCAGATGTATTTTGCAGAGCGTAAGTACAATAAAGTTGCTAGCAAGAATCTTTCATATTTGTGTTATTCTTCATTTGCGAATGTGACTGTTTTGGTTGGTTCGTAAGGAATCACTATTTTAAGTACTATTAAAAACTCAGTCCAGCCTCTCATTCTGCATCATTCCCATTGCCTCATCTTCATAGTACTCCTTGTACCCAGCAAGAATTTAAAGCCCCCATATTCCTGACTGGAAATAGCACATAACCCTGGCAGAGTCTTTTATAATTCAATGAAAGACAAGATTGTGCTCTCACAAAATAATTCAACAATTGGGTTTTGGCCACTGAGCCAGGAGACAAAGAGCGTACTATGCCCTGGCCAGTCCTATCAGCTTGCCTTGCATCATCTTTTGCTGATGCATTATGTCCTGCAACATATTGTTTAAATGGATGAACCGGCTGGCACACCTAGGAATAATAAAATGTTAGGAAAAAAATCTCCTCACAGGCTAGTATAGAGACTTACATAAAAGTGTAACTGTTGTCTATAAATTCGCTTATTATTCCTGCTTCCTGTTGCTCTAGCCCTTGTTGCTTATCAGTTTATTAACAAATTATATTTGTCATCACATGGAATTAGAACTGATTATTTTATCTCTTTTGTAAGGTGAAAACAAAGCACTTAATTAATGAAATTATATGTGGCAAATTGAAAACTGATAAAAGACAATATCTTCTCTTATGTAGCAATGCCAGCCTGTGGAACTCTGACATGAAAACTATCAAAGCAGGGAACATAAAACTCAGAAAGTGAGCAGACATTCTCCCAGGTATCTAATAGGACCTCTGAATCCCTCCAGACATAAAGTAATTGATAAGACATAACTGTAAGAAATTGTAAACCTCATGGCTCTCGTTTAAAATTAATCTTAACCAACTGTCCAGGAACAGTATTAATACCTCCCTCTTGGTTGTGGACACAATCCCAGTCTCCTGCCCATATGGCTGCAGCTCAAGGCCAGCCCAGACAGGTCTTCTTGAAACCCTTCCTGGGCGCGGCTGAGCAGCCAGCACAGGTCAGAGGCCATTCCCAACATGCAACCTGGATACAGCTACCCTAGTTTTTTTAACTGTGTGCACTTGAGACAGAGCATGAGCTGGCCTCTGAGGCAGAGAACAGCCCTGGGCATATCTCATTTACTGGAGTAGAAGTGGCCACTGCACGTGTGGAAAAGCAAAAGAAGCCATGTGAGGCTGAGCACAAGGCTCTGTCTTGTGTATCTTTCATAGGAGCCAACTGAGCAGTTCTCATTAGTTTTGATGTTCAAACACTACACAGAAATCTGGGAGAAACAGGTGGTATTACATCCTGTTTCTAACATCATAATCAAAATTATCTTTCAGGATACACTTGAGGTCAGTAACAGTAATAATGTACCAAAAAAATCAGGAAGAGCAAAGCTGAATTTTCAAATCAGGTTAAGATTAGAAAAGCAGACATGAGAATAGTAAATTACTGACTCAGGAAGCATTTACCATGAACATAGGCAGTAACCAGCTACTACTAAATCCAGGAGCAGGCTTTCCACTAAAACTAGGAGAGCAGAAGCTGATTTGCACTTCCTCTTGACACAACTATGTAACATGGCCCTACACCGAGAGAGATTATGGGGTTTTTTTTCATTAATAAATATATAAACGATAGCTTTATTCCTAATCTTTTCATTAGGCACATAGATGGACTAGAACTTTACACTGGTTTAAGGTGTACCATTCCTATGCAGGCTGTTGACCTTCGGACAGGACATTTCAGGGAACTGAGCTCTTGACTTCTCAAGACTAGCATCCTATCCAGTCCTCAAAGGTGTCATCCAAGGATTGACCTTATCAGGATTTGTTATGTGCTAGATCTCCAAAACTTTATGATAGTCCTGGAAAGTAAGAGCTGACGCTCTTGAGTGGGATGCCAGCACAATACAGAGACCACTGGAGATTCAGTGTGTTTCAAGATATTCGGTACTGCCCCCCCAGCCCCATTTTGTGCTGGAATTCAGTAGGTATTTATTTCTGTAGGGTTATCATTGCAGCTAAAAAAGCTCTGACCCTTCTTGATCACTCTAGCACAGATATCCTACTCCCTGACAGCAACTGACTTTATCACAGCAGTGACTCCAGCAGGTTTTGATTGATCTGGGAAATTGAGGGAACCAGCTACAATAGAAGAAAATACGTTCAGAGCCAGGGTGGGGGCCCTGCACTGCCTGTTTCCCCTTAGTTGTTTGGTTTTGTGCCAATGAAAATGGAAGTGGAAACAAACACACTGACTGGGTAAATCAGCCCTGACCCATATGAGTGGAGTTCACACTGTAGACAAAGTTATGGATTTCCCCCAGAGGGAGGGGGTAATGTGAAAATCCTGTGTTACACCCATTGTAACTGAAGAATATTTTCATTGGCATTCCTGTGATAATCTTATAAAAATAACAGAATTGACTTGCTAGTTTTGGCCTGAGTTGGATTTTTTTTTCCACAAAGTAGCAGAAGTTTGGGACAAAGAAAGGTATTGACAGCTCAGTTTAGATAAACTGGTTAAAAAGGCATTAACTAGTAAGTATACAGGTGAGTACAATGAGCACATAAGCTAGCATACATGTCAGTAAAAGGAAAATTAAATCAGGGAAGGGATAGTGTGGAAAAAGGGGAGGGCTTTTTTGTGAGGTTGCTGCATATAACATAATGTTTTCAGTCTGGGATCTACATATCCCACTCCATCACAAACCGTGCTAAGATTTACAAGAGGAATGGTCATCAAGAATGTTGTAATTTTGTCTGCTCCAGCAAGAAGTTCTGGCTGCTGGCTCCTACCTGTTCAGCTGCTGCATTGTTACAATGCGGATCACATCCTCAGCTAGAGTAAATCTATGGGTGCAGTTAGATTCAACTCCAGGTTGCACAACCTGAAGAGCTGTATGGCTAAATAAATTCTCAGGTATCATTCATGAAAACAAGTGCCACGCTCCTCTGGGAAGTAGTTCAAAAAATGAGCGGGAAAACATCTGACAATTTTTTAGTGAGGAAGAGTGCTTTGTAGGAACTTGAGTTCCCACCAACTGCGCAGATACATACTAAAAAAATGTTACAGCCAGGCACAGGTGATCTTGGTAAACCTCAGTCATACAGACACATACATTTCTTCTACATAGACATTGGAAACAGACTAAAGAAGTTGTTAGAATTAAATTCTTGGGCAGCAGAATATTCTCTGCATTGAAAGCAGAAAATACTGCATTTTCACCCAGCAAATCCAACACACATTCAATATCCAAAGTAGTTTCCATTTGATCATGATGAGTTCAAAATCTTTTACTGCTTATAAGAGGATAGTTCAATTGCAGGATTTTCTTTCCCAGGTTACAATGCTGGAATGTCTTTTCTGGCCGTTACTCTCAGTATTCTGTATAGGCATCATTTTTAACTCCTATGAAGACTTCTAGAAAACACAAGGTAGGGGGGTTATTTTTTGGTTTATCAGTTATAGTCTTCGAGCTTTGTCTGTTTATAGGCCAAATTTTGTGTTTAGGGGTTTTTTTCAGAATTTTTTAGCTATTCTAGAAAATCTGGTATTAATTTCATGGATCTCTTCCAGTAGATGTTGAAACTACATTTTGCTGTTGTTTAACAAGTTACAGAAACTATGCAAAATTACTTTACACTGAAATTCACTATTATAATAAAATACCAAGGCATTCTAGACATACTGGGAAACACCAACTCAAAACTGATTTCATACAGAGCCTTTGAAACATTTTAAGCATTTTATTACTTGCCCTCTCTGAGTTTTCAAAGCATCTATTTCAGTATTATTTGGGCTACTTATATTTCAGTACTTTAGTATTTTCTGGGTACTTTTATTAAGTTATAAAAAATATATGCTGTTGGTAATATATTTGTCTCATCTGATCTACAAGATGTAGCAATCTAAGTCAAAAAACTTCGGGATTTTTTAACATCACAAAATACTAAAGAGTTTTTCTATTACACACAGAAATATTCTGTTCTACCCCATACAGAAAATCAGCTATTCTTTCACCTTCCACAGACAATAACATATTCAGTGTTAACACGTATTCAATGAGTTCTGCCCAGACAAAACTGAAAAGATGCCCTGAATAAGGATGTCAGGTATTTTTTTGTACACTTTTAATGGAGGGGTGAAAAGACTGGGAAGGGTTAGAGCCTCTTTGCTAAGTCAAGATTTCACCTTTCCTACTTCATTTAGGGACTTGCTGGAAATAGTCCAGCTACACAAGTAAAAGTGAGATCAGAAATAACTTCTCAATATTTTTCATTGATGAGAACAGAATAATGCCATGTATAATATGGCAGACTAATATCTATTGTGGTGGGGAAGTGTGTGCATTTTGGACACTTAATGTTACTCTGATATCTCTAATACTGCTTTTTTCTCTATATTCTCAAACAAGCCATTCATTATAATTTTGAATAATTTCAGTTATACAGCCTCTAGAACTGCTTTCTTATCACATTGTTTCTATCAGATGCAAAGATGGAAGGGATTGGCATACCGAAGTCAAAACAGTAGTTCCTTCACTGATGTATCACTAATTTCCACCCCTGGTATGTTGGTGTATTTCTCCTCACATAACAGCTGAAAAGAAACCTTCGTGAACACAAAGTCTTGTACTGAACAGCCAAGTGTCTCCTTATTGCTTCCACTAAGCTTACAACGACACATCTTTGTGTGACTATACCTGAACCTTTTAATTTTTTGTCTGTCTGGGCTATGCGATTTATTTTTCTAACCTCCATCCAGCACTGAAAGTGCTCTAAACACTCAACTCTCACTGCAATTAATCAAAAATTCTCCCCACACATTCCAGTGCTTTTTCCAATGCTAAAGCCTTTTTCTACCAGTTCCCTAAAGAAAAATATTTCATGGATGAATGGCCCTCAAAGTTAGGAATTTGATTCTGATCACTTGCATTTAACTCCTTCAGTATGGACACTATGTGCCCCACTTCCCTTTTTGCCTCTTGCTTCTTTACTGAAAGAAAGCTCCAAATTTAAAGTGATCAGCTCAGAAATAAGTAACTGATTAACTGTATCTTTTTTTTTCAACTATGACCACTTACCACATAAAACCTAAAAATAGTCTCTCCTTAAGCAAGAACAACTATGATAAGCTTGACTAAGTTTGGCTTTAAAATCTGTTAGATTCTAAAATGCTTTATGTCTTTTTTTTAGTATTTGTCTACTTTATGTCTTAAAGAATAGGTTTACAGATATTGGTGTGATGTTTTTAAACATATCTGCAAGAACGTTAAACTGGTCTCTGTGTTAAAAACATGTACAGCATTTAGTTACACAATACTAGACAGCTTCAATCTCAAATACCAGGAGAAATCAATTCTTAACTGAAAGAGGAATTCTGAAAATAGACTTCTTGTTTGTTTGGGGAAACTTTTTGTTTCCCCCAAATCAAAATCAGCAAGTTATTCAGCTTAACATAAGACTAAGAATGCTTTCTTAGTCTTAACAGAACTTGCTTCATGTGAAGGAATTTATTTTCAGTGATGGTTCTGCAGTCATCAGCGTTATTTGGGAACAACATATAAAGCACTTGCCATTTAATGGAAACTGCAGTTTTACAATTGAATTGCTCTGCAATTTCTGAACCCAAACCAAGCCAATCAAGCAAAGGAAACCTCTTTCATGAATCTGTTATTTACATATAAAGCAGACAGGAAAAAGGTATTTTGTTAGGTCTGGAGACACAGTTTAAGGAGGTTTTGAAAGATTAGGAAGTATAATGACAGGTGCACAGTGTTCCTTAAAATGAGACGGGAAGTGAGTATGAGACAAAACTTTATGGCATCATCCTCCTATAAAACTGTGTGAACAAACTGTTCTCTCTTAATAATGACTATACACTCACATTTACAACCAAGTTTTGTGCCTTTACTTGACCTTTAACACATTGTACTGCATTAATTGCCTTAAGCATTCAATTAAAGAGAGCCAAGTACTGGGTTGCTTCCATATTCCTTCTGTCTGAGGTTATTTTTTAAAATATTTTCCTGAAATACTTAACTCTGCCATTGTTTTGTATTCAACAAAGCTCTGAAGTTCAAGCAAGCCAATATGTGTCATCATCTCAAAACTTAACATCCTTGCTGTGCAACTTTTCAGCTAATCTTTCTAGCAAAACCTACCTCAGCATACACCAGTGACCGTGGCACTCTCCTTAACACCATTTCCAACACCACTTATTATTACATTTCAACTGTTCTCAAGAAAAGCCTTTTCCATTTGAACAAGCAATGGTGCAAGCCCAAAGACAGAAACATAGCAACATGGAGAGTGTAAGCCTACTTCTCTTAAAGAGGGAGGGGGTTTTGCCTCCTGAGTGTAGATTTACTTGGCAAAAAGAGTCAATAACAAAAGTTAGAAGCAAATAGTTACAAGTAAGTATATTCTTACCCATGACTACATGTCTGTGATTATGAACAGTTAACTGCAAAGTTTGGAGGGAGAATCAGAGAGAAATATCTCAGTGCTACAGAAAAAAAGTGATTAACAGAAAAGTAGTTTGCCATGTGTGACAATTAATAAAAATTCGGCAAAATATAAAGCATATGTCTATTTCTATGGTACATGTCATGTTGGTACCAGTATGACTCTTCAAAATACACCAGGTAGAGCAGGAAGGTGTTTAAACTCACCTCCTACAACAGTAGAATAAAGCAGTGTTCTTGGGGTTCTCTTTTTTTTTTCAGTTCATAAATGAACCCATCAATGGCTTGTATCTTTGCTCTTTTAGTGTTTATCTCAGTGATCATTTCCCTGAATTGAAAATTTACTTCAGGAGTTATTAAAGCATATCAGTGCAGTGTTCAAAAGCAGTCTGAGGAGACTGGTGGGAACAGTGGCTATCTCCCACATCTGCATTCTATCATATTGTCAGGTAGAAAGGTACCATGAACTCTATTCACTTTTGTTCACCCAGATATCTTAGATATTTAATCAAAAGTCCAGAGGAACACTTAAAATAGGAATTCAGGGTAATGAGTTTAAAGTTTTGAAGAAGTAGTTATGTTTAAACATTAAATAAATATCGCAATAAATACATCTAATTCTCTTTTAGTTCAATATTTTATTCTTACTAAAAGCTTTTCTCCTTTCATCATCCTTGGCCAGACCATCTAGTTTTAGGCTTCATTCAAAACTTAAAAGAAATGTTCTCATAGCAGGATTTGGATCACAGCCTTTAGGCTCAAACATGAAAAACTATAATTGACAATAACAAAACCTGATGAAGTGACCTGAGTGCTGGTCATGCACAGTTTCTGTCACAGAAACAAATGATCTACCTAACTATCCTCACACACAGTTCAATAGAAATATAAAAGTTGCTTAAAGTGAACACCTAAAGTGTGGCAAGTTTTTATATGGAAAGCATAATACCTATGAGTGACTACAATATCTGATCAGAAAACAGCAGGCAACAGAGCGGAGAAAGGTCTTCTTAGTTCTTTTTTTTAATAAATCTACAGTGTTAGTTTTGAATCATTATTCATGGTGGTCCCGACCAAGCATACACAATGAAGAGAAAATCTGCAGAAAAAAGAAGTAATCTGAAAAATTGTTTAAACAACACTGCCCTATATCCCTCTAACACATATTTGAATGCAGGAAGTAATAAAAACTGTAAAATAATGAAGCAGATCACAGCATTTTTCTGGAGGGAAGGAAAAACATAAATACAAGGCCTCATTTGGCCAATGTGTTACTTTTATAGAGGTCATGTCAGAAAAGGCAAGAAGTGGTCTAAAAACACGCAACTGTTGTTTGGTGAGTTTTGGCTGTAACACAGAGGAGTCCCAAAAGGAAAACTACAGACACTGAAAACAAGGTAAGGCACAGCAAAATTAGAAGAGGCATATTAATGCTGCACTGTGTAGGTTGGAATCCACTTTATAGACCTGCTTGAACACAGCTCAGCATACTTAACAAGTTGGTAAGTGTTCCTTGCCATACCATGAGATTTTTTTAGAGGGCATATTTCACTCATGGAAGCAAGAGAAGAATGAGTCATGAGTGATTTCATAACAGCTTTGCAGAAATTAGTCCAACACCATGGCTGTAGGAGAACTAAGCTGGACAGGCTGTCAAAGCACAGAGGAACAAGGAGCAAGAGTCCAAAACCACGAGTAAGAAGCACAGAGTAAAAAGGATAGGACCTGTGTAAACAGGAAATAAAGGAAGTCTTGCATTTCACCCTGACCATGGTGTCTAATTGCTACGGATAAGAAAAACTGAAAAATTCCTTTCCCACTACCCATGTGCGTAACCAAATAGTCATTTTACTCTGCATACCATCATGTTAATCTAAATCCACCTTGCTCCTGTCCTGTGATAGCATTATTTTTTCCACAAAAGCCAGTGACGAAGCCCAGAGCTATGGTAGGCTCCCATGGCAAGAATGGCAGAATTTTTATGCAGATCATCTGACTTTGGTCAGGAGTTCAGTCAATAAAACTTAGTGGCTTTGTGCTTGCTCTCTTCAGGGTTTTTCTGTCAAGGACTCTCAGCTATTAGCTCAATTAAGCTACAGTCAATATAAAGAGCTCCTTAGGGAAAGTATTCCTTCTTATTCTAATTACTCCAGTTGACCCTAGTGCCAAGGTCTGCAAAACCGCTGTTGGCCTAGAGTTAAAGAATTATTGTACCTACTTGCTTAAGAGACAGGCTATTCCAGATCTCCTAGTTCTTTTGAAATCTATTAAATCTATTTTAGTAGCTGTGTGGTTGGCACCAGCATCAATCATTGCAAGTTTTTCAGCAAAAGTTGCCGAGCAGTGTGTGCAAACCAACAGGGAACTCTTCAGTATGGTTCAGGATAGCTTCAGTACAGCTCTCCCTCAGCATGCATGGAAAAGCTGAGGAATGTTTTAATACCTGCAAGTGTTAAACCTAGTATGACCTTACTTGGTCAGCTGATCCAGACATTAATTTGGTGGAGCAAAGATTAACTGAAAAATTAAAAAAAAATGATAGGTGTAATCAGCCTTCTGAAAATAAGTAGTATAGGAATAATTAGATGGGAAGTCTTATTCCCCAAAACAAAAAGGAAAAAAAGAAATCTCCTTCAAAAAATACCCTGCAAAGTAATTTCCGATAAGTGTCAAAACATTTGATTGTTATCACTTTTAAAACTTTTACCAAACCTTTTTTAAATACTGAAGAAAATTCAAAACAATGACTTAAAATTTTGCTTTGAGTTTTCAGAGCAATTTTTTTCCTCCATCATTAAAATTTTTAAGCTAGAATTTTTATCCTGTCACTTTTCTTTAAAATTAATACACCTTTAAGTTTCAACAAAAACCAATATATTTTGGGGAGAAAAATCAGTCTTATTTAATAACAACAACTGAATTCCTCATCCAAATAGCTTTCCAAGGCAAGGTAACGTAACTGATATTTTCTTTCCTCTTTGTAGTTTTCTTAAGTGTTATCATCAACAAATTCTGCGGTGAGACAGAGTGCTGGAGATCTTTTTGTAGTATGAAAAGCTTTTGGGTGTGCTAGACAGCTCTCCTGTGACTCTCATGACTGCTGGCTTTTCTCCATCCAGGCAGCTCTGATCACCTCTTGTAGTCAGACTCAAAACTATTCAGCCAGAACAGCCAAAACAGGCTCTGACAGTATGCAGGACTAGCAGCACTTACAACATTTTGTAGCATGTGGTAATTGAGTCATTATGATCAGGCTGCAACAACTACATGAAGGAAAAGTTCTTATAATAGCTCTGATGGTAACTGCTTGCATATTTTCTTCAGTCTGGATCAGTTATGAAACCTGCAGAGCAGTGCGTAATTGTCGGGTGGAATGCGTTCCTTCCGACAGAATGATTCAGGTCCTGCTTGCATGTATGCAATGCCGTGTACACAAAAAGGTGATGTCAGCCTGATCTAAGCGGCTCTGAAACTGTGGTCACCTATTTCACTACTGAAGATACTCCACTGCACTACAGAGTAGTAATGGTGACAGTTTTAAAACTCTTTTCAGATCATCTGGTAAGTCCGCTTCAGCCTGAACTCTAAATGTAACTACAATGAATTGCAAGCAGCAACTTTAAGCAGTTTTTATTTATGGAAATGGCAGAGGGTTGTTTGTAAGCAATCAGGCAACTCCTAGATTCTTCACCACCTATGACTCAGAAACATTTCTCAGAAGTGAGTTCATTTATAACTAGACAGAGAATTGCACCTTTTCTTTTAAGCTTCCTGACTCTTCGCAAGTGCTACCTCTGAGGCAACTGATGAAACAAATGCAAAATAATAACAGAGACAAAAATATAAATAATTCAGCCTAAAAGAGCTGATCATACAAACCTTCTAAGTGGAACAAATCAACAAAAATAAATACCACCATGCTTACATTAAAATCTTAACAATAGGGTGAGAATGGTCTTACTTTTCCTGTCTATAGAGAAATGGTTGTGATGAAGGAGCTTCAGCAAAGTATAAGGGACAGAGTGGGCTGAGTGAGATAGGTGTGATGCAGAGTTATCATGAGAGGTCTGGGAAGCCAACCTTGCAGCACCTACTCCTTTTATCACTATAAGGTGATAAAAGCCTGAAACACACATTCACATGCCTTCCCTAATGGTAGCAAGGCCACCCTACACTGTAGGTAGCAGGACTACAGCAGCTCTGCTACCTACAGCAGACTTCTGCTAAAAGCAACTCTCTGCTCTGTCTGAAGCCCATCCTTCTGCGAGGACTGTATCCCCAACACTAACCAAAGCTCCAGTTTCATTCCAAAAGCCAAAGCAGGAGCTGTAAGTGGAAACCTTATTCTGGGTGTAATCTGTGACTCTTAACACAGATGCAATGTGAAAGGTATTCATGAAAAATGATGATGACAATAAAAAAACCCAGTTCCACAATACAAATATTTAACATTATTTTGCCTCATAGTTAAATCTCCTTTAAGCCAATTTTGTTTTTCCCTGCACATGAAAACCTTGCTACTTCATTTATTAGCAACAAGCCACCCTGTTCTGAGAAAGCAATTGCTTTACAGGAAGCAAGAGTATCAGAAGTTTCTTGGCATTTGGATTACCAAGGAAACAAAACTAGCATAACAGTGTTATCTTCCACTTAGAGCTGTCCACTGCATGGTCTTTCAAACAGAAAGGTCTAAAAACCTCTGATGTCTGAACCAGCTGATTCTGAACTGCCCACCAATAAGATATTATCTATTTATGTGACTATATCTGAGTTGATATGAGCATATGCAGAAGTGCTCTGTCCTTTTAGGGAGAGGTAGGACCATTAGTCCCATGGCTACCAGATCTGCACTGTGCAGAATAACAGGTTTGCTCCCTCATTTGTAAGAAAGAATGTACAGCATATATGGTGCATTGCAGACTATCTTGGTTCCTTCTGCATCATGGTTTATTTCTGTCTCTTCTGCATTTCAGAAGAAAGCAGAAATGAATCCTTTCTTTTTGCAGTGACGGCACTTTTCTCACCTTCACATTCTGAGAGAAAAACAGTCATTTGACACTTTCACCAAGGTGTCAGAGAGTTGTCTAGCTATTCGTTGCAACTGAAAAGGTTGTTCTGCTAACCTTCACAATTGTGAGGAATTACCACTCAAGTGAGCTGCTCGAAGCTTTCATTACATTTTAATAAAGGACCTGAAGTACCACTCAGTCCTTTCCACTGCTTGTCACCATGATCAAACACATGATATTATTTTTGGGCCCATTTTTACCAGATGCAGTCTTAGTCTAGAGCACTGGAACAGGAGTGTAATTACAAGTCATACATTCTGAAGACTTGCTAACAATGTTAACACCTGTAAAGTTTGCTGGTAACTGGCAGTCAGGTAAAACTAGTTTACTACAATTTTTCCTTCTGACCAGACCAGTGCCTTGGCTACCACAAAGGACCTGTGGTATAAGAAATGCTAGAATTAGTGGACACCTGGATAAATAAAATCTATTTGGGGAGTCAACATGACTTCTCTTAAGTGACATTTTGTCTAATAAACTTCTTGGAGTTGTCTGCAGGCTTCAGTTGTGCTATGTGGGTTAATGTGACCCAGCTGACATATTTCACTTGGATATCCAGAAAGTTTCTGGCAAAGACTTTCACCATAAGCTTTAAAAGCCACTAAGAAGCCATTGTATAAAAAGCAAAGTTTTGGCACGGATAAGTAACTGGTTAAGAAGTAGGGCATAGGAGCAAACGTGAATGTGTAAAAACACACAAAAGTCACCAGCAGAGTTCCACAGGGCTCTTTGCTGGGATCCACACTAATTAGTGTATCCAGAAATTATCTGGAAAAGCAGTAGAAGAGTACAGGCAAAGTTTGCTGATGATGGAAAGCTGCTCCAGACAGTAGATACCTTGAAGGCAAACTGTAAAGAACAGAAAAATTAGTCTATTATAAGACAGAGTGACTAGGCAGTAAAATGACAAATAAAATTCAACATAGATAAGTGTGACAGTGCCCTGAGTGCACTAAAAGCCCTTAATTGGCTTCCAGTTCTTGCTGGACATATGCTGTAGGTGTATCTGTCTCTGGCCTTTGTCTCTGGCTGCTCCTAACATGACTGTCCGGATGGACCCTGGAACTGTTTCTTCACCTCACCCTGTCTATTAGCCCAGCCCAGACATGGTGAGACTGTACCCAGTCAGTGAGGACTCTGTCTGTGCTGGGGTCAGCCTGACTTCCAGATCCTCCTCCATCATGGGCAACCCAACTCCTGCTGCTCCCAGCCAGGTGACAGCCCAGGGCATGTGTGGATGTCCCAGCCTGGGTTTGATGAAGCTGTTGAGCCACAGGAAGAGGATGCATGGTTGTAGGTCCTGGGTGGGAACGGCCAGGGCAAAAGAGGGAGTAGCCAGGTACTCTTCAAGCTGGGAAAGAGACAAATGTCTACAAAAGGTCTGTAGGTGACAGGGAAAAGAGAGATAAGGAGTACCTGCTCACTGTCATCCCTTAGCGGCCCTTTGTTATAGAAGACAGGTTCAAATTAAGGAGAACAAGGTGGTCCTTCATACAGCAGGAAGTGGACACATGGCACGCCCTGCCTAAGGACAACTGTGGATGTGCGAGTTCAAAGAGAATGGGCAACTACCTGGCAGAAATCCATTGCAGACTAAACAGGCAAGCCACACCAGCCACCAGTTAGATTTGCATTCCCAAAATGGAAAGGGTTGAAGACTGGGAGAGTTTTGAGGGAAAGTATCAAGTACACAGGCCTTGTTTTAACTCTTCTATTCCAGGTGCCCAAATATGAACACTGGGCAGGTTTGACCCCTGTCTTAAAGAAGTAACAGACCTACTTCTGTTCCAAGGGCAGATGGGCATCAAGACTTTGTCCATAGTCACAGGAAAAAATTATTTGGTGTAATCTGTAATCTGAAAACTGACACAGTTATTAAACATTTCATAATTTCTAGAAGACTCATTTGTCTTACCACTAGCTACGAGTCTGGAGAGTAAGAAAAACAACCTTAGCTCTAAAGGAAATCCTTTTTCAAATCTGGTGTCTTAAGGATTATGATCCTTGTTCTTTTTGAGGATGTTGGCACCAAAGGCACTAAGGAAGCAGGGGGTGCTTGGCACTGCATGCCAGTTCTAGTCTTTCATCTAGCAGACTATCTTGACATCAAAGATATCCTACCCTTTACTAAATATATTTATTTATTTACTTTATTTGTTGCTGAAGAAGTAGGAATCTCTCCACAAAGCTCTGGGCACCCTGCCATTACCTCAGATACACAGAAAGATTGTACGCATTTCAGAGAACCCCACTTCCTAGAAAACTGCCCCCTTCCCTCAAACTTCAGTCCACACAGGACCTACTCATCCAGACTCCAACACTCCCCAGGTGCTCCTTCAGAACTAACACTGCAGAAGTAAAAGCCTTAACCTTTTTTTCCCTAGATAGATATTTTCTCATCACTCTTTTGCTAAGAGTGATGTTGAATCCTCTATTCCTAATGCCGAGTGTTTTGTTTTTTATTTCCAACAGGACAACACGAATCAATCATCAATAAACTAAAAATTACATTGCCTTAAAAACAAACACACTTAAAAGCAAACAAGCAAGCAAAAAACCCCCCCAAAACCCAACCCAAACTGCACCCACGCATCACCCTAGAGAGAATACTGGAAAAGATGAAGAACTGGTAGTTTTCAAATGTGTAACCAGAAATTCCTCTGAAGTTATACATAGAATAAAAAATTGAAGTGAAAGAAAAAATCTTTCAAGTGATAGGAGCATGCTGGAAGTACGACAACAGAATATCTCTCTCCTCCTTTTTTTCCTTTTTATTATGAAGTACTGTTTTCTGGTGTTACATAGATTGTACAGAACCAGGTTGCTGTTGTTCTAACTGCTGGATTATTCAAAGGCTGCAATAAATAATTAAACTGAAAAGGAAGTCCTAAGAAAATGGCTTCACAGGGAAGTAGTTTGATTACTCCAGTCACTGTCAATTTCAGCTTCCTTATAATGTCTTAAAAATATAGTGGAGAACATCTTGATTAAGTGGGAATGAATGAAACAAGAAAAATAAGTAAATTACATTTTGTTAAGAGGACTTTCTGCTCTACATATGGGATACATGAAAATTCTAACTACGCATCTCTAAGAGTAATTATAGTTTTATCTACATATACACAGACAACTCAAAAATATAAACCCCTCCCAGAAACAGTGAGACACCATTAGGGTTGCACAATCAAGGATGACTGAAGTTAGGAAATGCCAGAGTTAACCTTCCTCTGGCCTTTGTGCACAGATAATTGAAAAAAAATCTTCAATTACATAATCACATACTACTGTTTTTGCAGGATCTCATTCAGTGCACAGGAAGGACAAATCCCATGAAATAAGCAACTCTGCAGTATCCTGCTTTACTTCTGTGCTTCGATGTGTTACCCTCAGCCTTGAAGCAATTCCAGTCCTCTCCTGAGACGTTATCATCAAAATCCTCGTGAGCTCTTCTGTGGTGTTCATTAGTAAAACGTTCAAAAGTTTCTCCAACAGCCATTTTATTTAAAAACTTACAATATGACTGTGAGGGAAGAAGTATTCTTTAACTCATTTTACGGAAGTATAGTTGGGGAATATAAAGATCAGAAGAATCTTCTGATGTTGGGTGTCTCTTTTCAGACATGCAAGACCTAACTTACTCATGATTTGCAGCATTATATAGAGGTTAATATAGTCAAACACAGCTCCTATTCACCTCAGCTGCAACCAGAGATGAAAATCATTCTATAGGTTTACATTAGTGACAGAAACTAAGGCACATTAAAGACAGCCATGAAATTCATTCACTGAGCCACCTGTAACACAAAATAGTTCGAGAGAGAATTCAGTTTTCTAGCACAGCCTTCAGCGACCCTTGCCATGAGATCTTCTTGCAATCCAGTTCCTCATTCAGTGTATATATTTTACCTCCGGCCACACTTTAAGCAAAGACCTTAAAAACCAGGTTTGTTTTCAGCCTCCTGGCATGTCTGCTTTGTACAAAACTGGAGGCCAATGACAAAAAGCAGGGGGTTTTGTAATAAACCCTGCATCATCAACATAGATGTGAAAATGGAAAAATCCATAGGCAACCTGAATTCTTCAATTCTGTTATTTCCTAATTACTGGGTTGTCAGCTTTGTAGCCTTAGTACTTTCTTTTATATATTTTCTTACTAAAGTTTTCTTCTATTATTTAAAATAAGTCAAATTTGAAAACTACCACTGTGCGACAATTAAAGGAAACCTTTCCACTGGTCTGCCACACAGGTTTACAACATAGCAACTAAACTAGCAAGTGCTGACACTAGATTATCATTCTCTATTTCACTAGCTGAATCCCAAGCTTTTCCTCACCTCTACATAAGACAGGAAATTACTGCAAAATAAAAATACATACACGTCTTACTCTTTGTCAGAACTGGTGGGATTAAAGGGTTGTGTTACTTTAAAACAGTAACAGACAAGTAAGAGCCATTTAATAGCATGTGGCATTTCAGAAATAAACATACTGTGTCATAATTAGCAAAGATAGATTACAAGGATATGGCATTACCCGTATATAATTGGGAGCCTGGATACTCACTCAGACCTCTCTTATTGCTGCTGATAAAGAGGTGCTCACAATGAAAGCCATTATTCATTCAACTCTGATACAGATATATTTTTCCGTGACCAAAGCAGCCTACGCTCCAGAACATAATTTACTTAAAGTGTGGACAAAGGCTCTGTGCTATGTGGCTGGATTTATAAATCTGTCAGCACACGCAGGCATACAGGAGATCCACCTGCACAATCCAAATAAACGCAATACCATGTTTCCGTATAGATATTTGTCCTTAAACTGATACAAAATGTTAGTTCAACACTGGCTTCTATTAAAGATTAAGTTGTATCATAGACATATAATGTTTTAGGATAATTTTTATCAGTCATTTTTATAACTTTTCGTAATTGTATTTTTTAAAGTAACATCGAAAAACAGGTCAAGTAGCTTTATTTACGGCAGTACACAAGCACAGGGTAATGGTTGATGCCACCTCCAGACTATATATCTCCAGTGAGATATGATAATGCTACCCAGTACCCATTTACTTATGAAAGCTCATGTTACATGGAGAAAAATAATAAAATACCACCATTACTATTATTTAATATTTATTTTATGACTTTAAGTGGACAGTCCTCTTTGAGCTGCATTATAGTTTTAAAAACCTAACAGGCAAATTGTTAATCTTACTGAAAGCTTCATATGTGTAATACACACCATAACCCCTAAGAAAGGTCCATAAGGGAAAATATTTACCACATCAGTGTTTAGACTGGGCATATCGGTCTTCAGTGTTTTTCATAACCGTTGACAAATTGGTAAGTATAGCCCAACAGTGGTACATAACAGTGCAAAATATCTCCCTGCTTTCCAAGCAACTGGTTCTTGAATGTACATAGCACCTTGGCCATACAAAGCCTACTTGACTGTCATATTTGTTACCATCAGTATTTGTATATACAAATTCTAAGTTTACATGCCGACACCATAATTACTATGAGGAATGATATAAGAGGAATAAATGGGGACCGTTGATGAGAACTATTGTGAGGACCAGTATAAAAAAAAATGAACCACAAACAAGAAGAGAATTAAATTATGACAAAGTATAAAGAACAAATTGCAAGTACCATAGAAGAGCTTCCTGGAAAGAAAAAAAGTTTCACCAACTGCATCAACTGCTATTAAGTAGTTTATGTTTGTGACTCAGGATGGTCTTGTTTTGATGACCAGATTCTAGTTAAAGACTTTTTTTTATTACAATATGTAGCACCATTTTTCCATTCTACTGTCATTGGGTCATTTCCTATATTGAATTCTGCAAAGGAAAACTAATTGAAATCTAATGTGAAATACCACAAATTGTGAAAATTTTCTTTTAGTTTGGCTTGATTCCTGCTAATAAATGGTGTTTCTTCAGATTTCCACGTGAATAAGCACAGTAGCTGATTAAGATAAGAAGCATTGTAGACCCCACCCTAAAGATTAAAACTCTGGCCAGGTTGAGCTGTCTTCTCATTAGAAATGCATGCACTAAAGTAAAATAAGAGGAAAGCTCAAAAAATCATGCCACTATAATCAGAAGCAATTCACTTCAAAAGGAGTAACAAAGCTTTCCTCCCTGCATTAGGATTAAAAACTAGAGTGCATGTCTGCATTCTTATGATATTTTAACTGACTCTGACAGTTACTGAACAATCCCCAAACAGATGCAATAAGCCTAGCTGAAAAAGAGAGTGATAGAGCAAAAATGCTGGCATCTCCTTGGCTCAGTTTTTGAGAGTTCTGAGAATATTCGTTTCCCACTGGATCTCTGGGAATCTGAGGTGCTCTGACTCCCACAAATGGTACCATGTCCCACAAAAAGCAGGAACAGTGCTGGAAGAAAAAGTCTTTCAGTACCAGTCCTTCCAGAAGAGTTTGTGCATCTGAATTTTTTGCTGGAGCTCAAGTCAATTCTTAAGTACCAAGAAAGGATTCACATGACATGGGGATTACACAGACAAAGAACAGCATACAAAAACCTCTTCCATTTCACTGGGTGAGATCACAGCAATCTGCAGACAAAACCCACAAGTTACACCATATAATCATTGCCAAGTGTACGCAGCAACTCTTCTTTCGTTCTTTAAGCCTTTTTCCTTTCTGAACACTGAACAGTGACACAGCACCATACAAGTTAAAACTTTTAAAGCCATGGGGCAGAACTTTGGCCTCCTCTGACACAGAAACACTGCTCGGCCAAGACACAAACTTCCAAATAGTTTCTGTTTGGACATTTCGGAAGGGATTTTCCGAAGAGCTCCACAGTGATGTACCTCTGCTCTTATTCAAGGATAGTAAAACCTGCATTGACTTTCGTGCTACCCAGTAAAATGAGTGTTATGCACTCCATGAAGGAACCACCAGAACATACACAGCTGAACATCCACTTAAGAATTTCCTTATGTTTTATGCCAGAAGTTGTGCAAAACTATTTGAAGATTAGAGCATATTTGTCTCAATTTCACCATTCCTAAGCATAAAAAAGCAAAGCACACACCTTCTAAGAAATTTTTTCATTATTTTCTCAATCATGTTATTAGTAAGTTATTTTCCTTTACTTTCTTGAAAAGAATACTTATTTAAGAAAATTAATTATTTAAGAAAACATGGCAAAATTTTAAAATTAAGGTTGTAATTTTCTCCTTCAGATTCAGAGTATTTATTACACCATAAAAATGATTAGGACAATAAGGCAAGATAAATGTTTTGAAAACAATAGCTTTAAAAACTGGACTCTTCTCAGCTACATTTCTGGCATCTGCTACATTCCATTGCTATGATGTGCTATTCAGAAAAGATTTATGCAGCCAAGTTTTTTTTTTCCAAAGATCTTGAGTTCAGCTATTGATTCTATGATTAAATTGCCAGTAATTCATTTTTGTTAAGCTCCAAAAAAAAGAACAACTTCAGATATTTTTGTTGAAGGTAATAGTCAAAGGAATGCGTAAGTACAGGAGTTGTGTCAATAGAATACTTGTATCATATATGTCAACATCGCCAATAAGGAGGGAAAGAAACCCACACAAAACTAAAGACAACTGATTATGCCAGATATTATTTGCAGGTAACTTCTAAGTTACTAGTTTTTGGCCAGAGATTTAGAAATTTCTCATTTGGTATTACCCACACGTGAAAAGTGTGTGCATATTTTATTAGAGAGAGGGAGTGTGTACGTAGAGATATGTTTGCCTTTCTAATCCTCAGTACTATCTTATGATTGACATGTGCCACCAGAAGGACAAATTTATTATTCTACCGATGCTACTTCTGCCTTTTTGACTTCCATAGGGACCTTTCCAGGAATGCAGAAGGGTTAAATGCAAATCACTTGTAAAGCAGTGAAATAATAACTTAACCATAGAGCAATTCCTCATATGCAGAGACAGGCAGAAGGAAGCTTTGACGGGTGGCATTTCTGATATACAATGCCTTTGCCAGTTCCAGTGGCAGGATTTTACCAGAAGCACATCCAATCCAAAATAAGATCAAAATACCGGACATCACGGAAAGGGTACACTGCCAAAATCTGACAGGTCAGACAAAAAGGCATACACTTTATAAACCAGTTATATAATAAACTGTAACTGGAGCAGCTGGTGCACACTTGATGTACCAGGTTTACCCATGTGAGGGAGGGGGCCCATTATTTTTATTGTTACACTTCCTTTAAGTACCATTATCAGTCAAACAATTTTTTTTAAAACCCCATAACTTCTAACTCGTTGTACAAATGATGCCTTTCTTCAACACCAGCATTTTGCCCTTTTATTTTTGTGTGTATATTACACATATACATGAAATGTAATGAAAAAACCAAAGTTAAAACCCAAGATGAGTTAACACCATTTGGGTGATTTGTTGTTCAAAACACTGGATGGGTGGGCACCCACACCCAGAATGAAATCCCTCAGTTATTCTAGATTTCATTGCAAAAGACATATTACTGTGTTCCTTTCTGTATTTTTAACAACTCATCAGACAAGTGATTTCAGGATGCTCTGTATCCTTTCAGTTTCTGTAAAGTGCAGTATGATACATGACTAACATACTTTGGATGTGGAAGATATTTAGACAGAATCAGAAGAACAAAAACACTAAAAGATTCAAAATTTAAACACATTTATAGACATTTCCTGTAAATTCAAGACAATGAGAAAAAACAGTTGCACTCACACCTCAAAAAAAAGTCACATAGGATGGGGTCACTTGTACAAATGCCTCTGTGATAACTTCAACCATGAGGTCTTTCTCTCCACCTAAAAAGCAAGTTCTGATTAAAAAATGCCTTGAATTTCATAGTATGGATTTTTCACTGCACAGTTCTTAATTAAAAGAGCTCTGAGAAGCCAGAGCATGCATCTGAACAAAACAAACTCTGTTCGAGACAGGGAGTTGCAGCTTTCTGTCTGACACCCGTTAAGAAGCATATTCATGAGTGAAAAAAGCTGGAATTAGGAAAAAAATCTCATTGCATTGTATCCTTTCAAAAATTAGGTTAGCTGTGTGACAGTCTTTTCATGGATCTACCCTGCATTCATGGATCTACTCTGCAAGCTCTTGCAGATATTTAGCTCTGGAAAAAAAGCCGTTGTTTTACAGCATACTGGGAGACAGCTGGACTGCTTTGGGGATATCCAGAAGAACAAATGGTTTCACGAATAGGAACTAACTTTTTGTCACTCTTTAATTGAGTAAATTATTTTCCAATACACACTTTTTCAGTCTACAAGAGCTTTCAAAAATTAATTTCTCTGAAAATATGCCATGCTGACACTTCCATACAGTATCAACTGTCTTACATCTTAATTAATATAGCAGTAGTTTTAGAGGATTATGCAATCTGAGTTACCACTGTGGTGGCCTCTATTGTCAAATTTGACTATTTGCTACACTGGTATTTGGACAAACCAGTAAATAATTGAAAAGATGTTCCAAAGTTACTGAAAAGGAAATTCACAGAATGGGAATTGGTAAACATGTTTGGGAGCTGAAGTCTTGAGGACAATTAGCAAAATTGTTTCCAACTAACAAATTGAAAACAGTCAACATACTGTTCAAGCAACTGTAGTCCCAGACAATAAATGAAAAAATAAAGCAAAAAACTCCACAAAACCTACAACATGAAAGATCATAAAAGAAGAACACAAGTTCATAGTAGTACCAAAAAAAATAGGATTGAGTTTAGAGTCAAAAGTGTCTTGATCTTTCAAGAGAACGCAATTAAAATTGACTAGTGTGAAAGATATCTGGAGGCCAGACTACATAGGCAGACCTCCAACTCTGAATTACACACTTAATTTTCCTGTACTGCAGCAAGAGTTAGAGCCTAGTCTGTCATTAACAGGAACCGAGCAGACCAACAAGCACTGAATGCAGACGAAACAAGAGGGGTTTCTGGAAACCCTCCCTGCCCTTAATATGCATGCTTATATTATCATATCTAGGGCAGGAAAAGTAGTTTTGGTTCAATGTACCACAGCAAGGGATGTACTTCTCTGATGTAACTTACCATTATAACTGTAATATTTTTGTTAACTCTGTAGAAAATGTCCACAGTCTATAGCTAAAATACTTTATTTTCCTCCCACAGGAGAGATATTTTTCTCTTCCATGATGAGAGGAAGAAATTCAGAAACAGTACATGTGAATTAGTTAATCATGATGTTTTTCATACACTATTTTAACAAGGAATGTAACTTTCCAGGTGAGTTTTCTTGTATCGCAGTACCCTACTAGATTGTAGCTACAATTCCCTCACTTATTTTTTTTCAGATTCTTGAAAAATAAACATCATGTATGTCTTCCTGCATTTTAGTATTGTATATCTATCTCAGACATCTCTGTGCTGTGGTTGTGTGAAAATGCAAATTGTAACTTTTCTTTATCAGAAGGTGATAGCCAAGGCCTTGATCTAGTAAGCATTACATATTACACCTTCTGCAAAAGACTTAAGCAATCCCACTAAGTAAACAAATACTATGTTCTAGCAAAAATAATCATGGGCATAACAATAGGCATCTAAAATCTGCAAGATCAGCCCTTCTGATTACTTGTGAAATGCTGACTTTACAATGGTAATTACTCACTTCTAAAAGGTCCATTGGGATATTAAATCAACCATTTTAATTACTTGGTATTAATTGTGATACATATTGAAATGTACATCACACAATTGCTAGACTTAGATGTTAGGAAATTTTACCTGGAAAACTTCTGTTTCTAGTTAACGCCTTCACTTCATGATGCAATGCTTCTCTCATTAGTAATCCACAGGAGAAAAAAAAGTGGCATTCTCAAAGACTTCAGTTTTTTAATAAGACAGAAACATATTTTGTTTTAAAACGTTCATTCACTTTATTGAGAGAAACTGACAAATACCATAAAAAATTAATTTTTTCACATAATGACTTCTATCATGGCAGCCGTTTCTAAAGCATAGTCCAGATGGCCACAAGTCATCTTGGGGCTATTTTTGGATATAGTGCTAAGGCAGGTACTTTTATTATGTGTTGTCATAAATAGTATTGACAAACATTCAAACTTTTGTTGGCTACGTTTTTAATTTCTAACGGAGGACAGAGAAAATGAGGCAAAAATAATTTATAAACAGATTCTAAAATCCTGTAGATCATAAAGATTGGACCTTCTGTGACAGGTTGTTCTTTCTTTGAAGGTATATTCTTTATAGAGAAGTATATTATTTAGCCTATGCTCTAATAAAGGAGTGCAGAGACCCTGTACAATGAGGTCGTAGTCAGCTTAGAAATGCCTGAGCACATTCCATATCGGTTTGGCTGCGAGGGTGTTATCAGAGGAGGGGGAAAAATCACTGTGCTTTTAAGGCAATATTGTCATGGTTAATGCAATGAGGTCGAAACATTTAAGGGAAAAGAATTATCAACACCACCAAAAGGTTATACCTAAAAAACATAAACAGAGGTAATGAGAGGCAGGTTCCTGTGAAATTCATTTCAACAGTAATTTACTTTTATACTAACAAACTGTCAACTAGGGGAAATACAAGAAAGACGACTACCAACTTTTTCTCTGCAAGATTTGTATGAATAGAAATTCTAAACACATGCCTCAAGCCAGCAAAAATTTAGATATTAAACAGAACATAAAGGGGATAGCTTATAATATGTTTTGTTTAAGAGAAATTAAAATATAAAAAAAGACCTGACAGAGAAAGAGGAAAGAATAAAAAAACCTTGGAATTATTCATTAAATACACAGATTCCTCCTGACTAATCTCTCAATTACTCATGATCTATGTATGCCTCTGTAAGGAAAGAGACTGCCAGACTGAATATTTTTTCCAAACTTTTTAGATTTCCTGACTTTTTCCGTAACTTTCAGAAACAAGAATTTCCATGCCTGAGTCAGGGACGGCACTATCAGTCACATTTACCCTGCTCAGCAATAAATGCACACCCGTTCCCACCCCTGGGATGCCATGAGAGAAGTTTGACAAAGCACCAATAACAACTTTATAAAACCACTCCCCTCTGTACATGAGGATTGTGCTGACTGACTGGGTTAATGCCTTGGCACTGCGGTTCTTGCTCTGCACATGGTAAGAAAGAGGAAGATAAGGGAATGTGCTGACAACCATTTCATCATTTGCCCGGTGACAGGATCTTTGGCCCCTCTGTGGGGTAGCAGCTTGAGATCTGTGGTGGAAAACCACACTTCCTGACTTGGCTGTGCCAGATAAAGCCCAATCCATTTTCACTATGTGACTAACTCTTGCTGCTAGCGTTGGTGGCATGAGGAATACTTCCCACCATATCGACTTCCCATCTCTTATTAGGCTTCTGAACCCACAGATTCACTCTGAAATGCTCCCATAAACAAGGGAAGACTTTATTCACTCCTTTATCTACACAGGCCCCATTAAGGAGCATAACAGACAAAGACGATCTTATATTGTAGATCATGATCAGACATGTGGGTGAAGGACCTGCCTTCAGATAATTTTTTTTTTCTTGATGAATTAAATACAGCAGAAAATTTTACTCTGAATAACCACTAAAATTAAAATTCCAGTGGCTGTAATAGAATTGAAATTTATGCTTTGGTGAGCTCCTGAGAACTGATTAAACTGCTCTGAGGACACGGAAATGTAGCTACAGACACCAGTGCACTTTACTGATGGATGACCAAAAGGACAAATGTTCACTCTGGCATTAGCTACAGTCATAGTAATTTTGTGATAACATCAGTATGGGGCATAATGCAGAAATAGTGTAGTAAGAATTATAGATGTCCTCATGGCTTCACTAAAATAAATATGTTCCACATTCTGAATAAAACTAAATATGGTTGCAGAGCAGTCAAAACTCAAAATATTTATTGATTCTTACGTAATTATAAGTCTATTAATGACATAAGAAGGTGAAAACTCTTATGAGGATGTTGCCATCTCCTCAAATGTTCAAGTGTTCAAAACTCTGAAAGTCCAGTGTTGACAAGACACTCAAAAACTAGACTGGAAAATAATTATACAAACTGCAATCTGCATTTAAGGCCACTGAGAAAACTCCAGTTCTGCTCCTGGGTTACCGTTGAGAGTGCAGACAACTCCAAAAGACAGCACAATACTTAAACATTAGACATTTTGTTATGACAGCGGAAAAACAAAAAGCAAGTGGGGACTAAACATTTTTGTGAGGTTACACACACCTGAAGCGACTGATTTTTATTTTCCATACTGAACTGCTGCTTCTTTATGTCAGATAAAAATGAAGCCATTGTGACAGGACAAACACCAAGACACTTTTTTAGGCACAGCAAAAGCACTGTCATATTCCAAGAAGTACAATTTCCAAAGGATCTCCTCATTTCCCATATTTTTAACCAAAAGAGATTCTACGGGACAATGATTAAGAAAGAACTATAGAAATTAAGGAAGTTTGGAAATTATATAATGTATTTCTCAGCCCCAGGGAAGAGGATTGTAGATTTAAGCCATTTCTGGTAGATATTACTATACATTCCTAAGGACTGGGATTTCCCAGTCCTTCTTGACATCTATTTCACTGCTATCTAAACCTTTTGATGAGATGTCCTCTCCTCATTTATCTTGCTTATCTTGTAATTTAAGCTAAATTTTTTTACTTTTCAACTGTCTAGAAAGATCAGTCTATCCCTTCCCACTGCACCTACCTCCTTAAATATTGTCAGTTCTTATGCCTTCCCTCTTCTGCCTATTGTAGACCAAAAAGTCTTAGTTCTTTCTGTCTGCCTTCATTAGTTATGTTTTCCAGAACTCTGTTCCCTCCATTTGTTCTCTTTTGGGCTCTCTGAAACCAATGAAATGTACATACAAACAAAAAGTTAGGAATGTCTGAATCTCCTATAAAAGCAGATTTAATTAATTCTGCTTAAAACGCCCCCGTTCTAACAGCTGCTATGCAGTCCTTCCACTGGAAGACAGGCAAGCTGTTTACAAGGGAGGCGAGGCATATGCTTATCACAGGGAAACTGAGGCACAGCTAAATGACCCACATAAGACCATCAGGGACATCTACCCCAGACAGGAATGGAAACCTGACAAGTTACTAACTGAGCTGTGCTGTAACTTCACCCTGACTCACAACACGTGACCTGAAGCCAGTGTGCCCAAACATTTATGGCTGCTGAGATTTTAACTAAAGTACATGTTATATTTTTATCAGGTTTTTTTCCTGTTAATAATTTCTTTCTGTCTTTCTTTTTCAAGTGTCACAATCCATCCACTGATTCCTTTGAGGTATCAGACCTATATTTTTGGATTGCACTCCACTGGTGCACCTGCTTGTCAGTAGTTTACTTACCAGTTTGTGGCTAAACGTTCTTTCCACAGACCATCCTGCTCCTGTCCTAAGTTTTCTGCTTTGTAATCCCTCTCCTAAGCTTTGTTTCTTAAAGCAGGCCCAGTAGTGTAGTTTTCCTCAAACTAAACTATAAAATTATTACTTTTGCATTTTTCCATGTCACAGCATGACTGATATCTTTATCCTTATGAATAGCCCCTTAAATAATCCATAAAACCTGGACCTGATGATCTTAATCCCTTGCTTGTATGTAACCTGCTCTGGGCAAAGCTTAATAAGCACCAGTAGCTTTCTAAGCTTACAGCTCACTAGAGAACCTGGATGAATGTCAGACTTTTATGACATTTCTACTTTAAATTTAGTATAGCTTAAGCTGCCAGAGAGATTATGAATACCATATGAATCCACAGCCAAAGTGACCAATACCTTTTAAGAACACGAAAAAAAAATGCAGGAGCAGCAGTGTTTCCCACTTCGTCTGTCTTGCTCTATTAGAAAAAGCAGATGAAAAGACTCTATTTTGCAGCATAACCTATGCTTTTACATCAACATAAAAAGAAATATGAACCCTGAGTGTCTACAGGCAAGTACTGCCAAATGACAGGTTCCTGTTAAAGTAAATGTCTCATTTTCATTTCAGTCGAGTAGTTACAGCAGACTACCTATCATCTCTTTCACTGTTGACATCATCAGTAGCAAACGTCTGTCTATTGAACCTGGGCATTTCCAGTGTACCTTATTTATCTACTTATCATTCAGGCAGACAGGGAAATATCTTTTCCATTTACTGAAAGTTTTGAGGATTTCAAATCTATTCCTGCAGAGGCAAGAAAGGAAAAGCCCCCGCAGGGATGCACTTGAGTCTGAACACTTTGGCTGCTTTTACCAGTCCAATGGCACCAACCATTTTATTGCTGAAGAGGTTAGCTAGGGGCACATATGATTTCATAGAAGTGTATCTTGGAGTTTGGCACAGGGCTTTTGACCCTGCTTGTTCAGCACCAGCACAGCTAGCCATGGTGTGCTGCAATTAGCTGAATGCAGGGGTGAGTTTGAGGTTGGCTTTCTCTGTCCTCACAGCATACTGGCTGGGACCTTCTGGCTCACGGGGTTTAGGTTGCTCACTCACCTGCACTTTCAATTATCAGTTATCTGTTATGGAGAGGAATTAGCAAAGGATAATAATTTTGGCGTCCTAATGTTCTAGTCACCAGGTAACAGCACACAGCAGATGTAAATTAGAGAAGGTTTTGCTGATTTACTTTATGCTAAGAATGGTAGCTGAATGGCCCAAGATCAAGTATGGACCAGGAACGTGGGGACACAAAATCCATCAGCCATGGACCAGGAACGTGGGGACACAAAATCCATCAGCCAATGTGATGCCACAGGCGAGAGCAGATCCTAAATTAGTTTCTGACTTCAGTTTAATGGAAATGGAAAACACCTATTAAAGTGACATGAATATGGAAAGTCCTACTGCACAACAACAACATTGTTTTTTCTCTAACAAAAAAAAAAGTGTAGGTTTTAAAAATTAACAGAAGCACTTTTTTAAAAAAAGAAAAACATTACTAGAGAAGATAGAAGCCCTTTCTATATACAAACAACCCTTTTTCCAGTGGCAAGCCTGTCAAAGCAAAACTACCCATCTGATACAGAATTAGCTGAGCACCACAGGCTGCTCCAAAATTTTCATATGCTCCAGAATAAAATCCAGACAATTTTTTTCCAGCAAAGCAGCTGGATCTCCTAAAATACTTTGCACTCTAGTGGTTAGGACAAGACATTTGGTAAATGAAATCTCTCATTCATATGTTTAAGAGAGCAGTCAGAATATTACATTACGCTGTGCTGAAGTGTCACCACAGATGAAGATGATGCCAAGTTTAAACTGATGGTTCTTTACAGCGCACAGTTACCTTACATGTAACTTGCATATACTTCGCTTAGGAATGTTTCTATTATTTGAGCCATAAAAGCTTCTAAAAATAATAAGCACACTCCAGGTATTTTACAACTTTGAACTACAGTGAAGGGTTATTGAATACACAATCTGCAGGCACAAACAGTACTCTGGAAAATGGAAGAACTACATGATTACCCACAGAATTTCAACAACCAGAAGAAATTCAAAGAGGCAGGCGTTAACAAGCTAAATGCAAAGAAAGAAGAAAATGAAAGAATTCAAAGAAGAAATCCAAAGGAAAAATAGTAACAATTAATAACAGCAAAACTGTAAAAACCGGCAAAAAGAAAATTCAGCAGTAGCAGAACACAGGACCCAAGTTATAAAGTCACAAATAGAATTATAATGCATCACTTTCATCAAAGTGTTATATTGTACAGAATTCAGCCATACATAACCATAATCCTTGGTCATTAAAACTTTGGGTCCTAGATCATTTATTTATGCAAGAAGATAAATTTCTGACTTACCTGCTTGTTGCATGCATATAATATATGTGGCAAACAAGCAGAGGCAGTGCTGCAGCTTCCATTTCCAGTGATAGCACCACATTTCACTCACATGAGACATCCTGGGGGAAAAAAAGAAAAGCACCACATTTCACTCACATGAGACATCCTGGGGGAAAAAAAGAAAAGCAAGCAAGAATTCAGGGAGTTATACAAGAAGACAAGAAAATGAGGAAGATACTGTTGTTAGTTAAACTAGTATCTAGCAGTAAATAAAGTAGCAGTCAAAAATTATGGATGGCCCTAGTATTGCTTAAATGGAGACAAAAGTCTGCTAAAAAGGGTAGAAATTATATTGTCTGGTTTTTAGCAGACAGCAAAATGGAAGACTGGTCAGTGTTGGGCTTCTAAGCAGATAGATGTGGGTGGGATTTCAGTAAAAGAAACAAGAAGCACAGTCTGAAAGAGTTAAGTTGTAGGGGTTTTTCTGGAATAGGAAGTTTTATGCATATAAATTTACACATACAAACACATTTATTCTATTAAATTATACATAATATGTACATATTTGTTTTTAACTAAATAAAGATGGTAGATGATAACTTGCCTCTGCCCTTAACAAGGCTTTCCATTTTTCAGTTCTAATTTTTTGACAGCTATGATATTTTCTGCTGACAACTTTTATGAAAATCCTGAAACTTTCCTTGCCAAAATCTAGGAGCACATGTGTGCTGCCAGAGAAGTCAGGGACATCCTGATTATTTAATAAAATAAATGCAGTTACAGTAAAGTCTCTATCAGTTATAGCTTGAAGTTAAAATTTTCTTTCCCTTAAAGCCTAGAGGATATCTAATGTCTAAACCAAAATGTTTCCTCCATTGTGGGCAGAACAAGAAGCAAAACTCTTAATAAATTTATTCAGACCTTTAACCACACATCCAAAATGAATGGTGCTCCACTACATTCACATGTCATTTTATTCAACAAGTTAGCAGCAAGCAAAAAGGAATAACAACTAATGAAACACAACATTCATTATTTTGACCAACTCCTTCCTCTCCTATTTGGTGACAATAACTGGTTTCTGTTCAGTAAGATATTATCTACCTATACCGAGGTAAGTAAGGAGAAAACTCTTCCTTCTGCTCCACAGACATTGCTGTGAACCCACCAGCAAAAGCTGAGGGCAAATATAAAACCTTTTCCAGTGTAAGCTTCTGTTTATTCCCAAAGTGGAAACCAATACAGCAAGATAAACCATTGTAAAGGAACAACTAATGTTTCAGCTTTAAAAATAGTAATTCATCAAAGCACTCCTGTGGGCTAGACACCAATGGGTCCAGGTAAATGGCACTTCAGCAGACTTCTGTGATCAGTTAGGTTTCCCTTGAGTGCAGTGTTACACAGCATAGGTATCTGATTACAAAAGAAGTTCAGTTCTTTGTGGGTAGTTGTATCAAATTAGGAATCTGAAGCAGATTTATTTTTTCTGAGTTATTGTAAAGTCAAATTTAACAAGTGTTGAAGACAAGCACAGAAAACACAGGACTCTGAAGTACAAGAATCTCTTTGATGAAGCCAGACATACAAAATAACTGGATTATCAAACAATAGAATTATTGTCCTTCAAGTTAGTGATCCAAAAATCCCTATTAAAATCTCAGACAACAGAAAGCTGAGGTTTTGGAACTGCTACTTTTCAATGTATATAATTCATAAATCTACAATACCTTTAATATTAATTTAGAAAACTGAATTTGAACAGAAGTCCTTTGAAGACATGAAAGCAGTTACACGCACAAGCGAGCACATACGGCATGCATATATACTCACAGAGGGGGGAAATGGAAATGTTGGGGCTAACAGCTTGACATACCAGAGATATAAAAGAATTTTCCTGTTTCTACGGAAGAAAGAGTTTGCAGGTACTGATGAGCTACATGCCATCCTGCTGCTTAATCTACCAATGCAAACCTGTAGAAGTGGTAGCATTACTGTTTTTTGTTGGTGGTTTGTTTTGAGCAAGCACAGTTAGAGTTATCAGACTAGGAAACAAACAATTATTAATTAATTCAGAATAAATCTGTATTGATTTTCATCAAACTGATAAATTGTCTGTATCATCACTTTTGATATCTCTGTAAGCCCTGGCAAAGTTTTTGCTCATTTAATAACTGGAGAATCCAAGACACCCCATTTGAGATACTCAAGGAAAAATAACGTGACAAGCTTCTGCTGCTTAGGTCTGGTGTGAATGTACCCAGTCACACTGCCTCCAGTGCCTTTTTAAAAGAACCTGAAATTCTACGTTAGTCTGAAAGAAGTATTTAATTTGTCCAATTTCAATTTGTTACTGTTTACTTGCATTGCGGTAATGATTACAAGCCAGTACTCTGTGGTACTCCAGGGTGATAGTTTACAGTCTCTTTCCTCATCCTCATCCATGTAAAAAGTGCTAGTCAAGAAAGATTTCAAGAACATGGATAATCAACAACAGAGCACAGCATAAATAAGTGCAAACAATAAGGCAGAAAGGAGTAGGTATAAAGATTTTTCCCCAGAGTAAAAAGCTAGATAATTACATAATTGCTATTAAAAAATACACAATTCTCCACCAAAATAAATAAACAAAGATACAAAAAAAATAGCAAACCATCTACTCATCTTACGTTCTCTGCCACTGAAAGACAAAACAATTCTACTTACACCGCATTGTCTCAGCTGACAAGACAAAGGTTTATCAAACTCAGACAAGAATGAACACAGAAGCGCATGCTACCAAAACACTCCGCTAATGTGGGCACCATGAGTCAGATCTGTTTCTTTTGGAGAGGATTGTTGAAGAAATATTTTACAAAGCATAACTGCTAGCTGAGTGCTATAAATTAGTGAGGAAATCAGTTATTTATATGTTCTTTGGATCGTGCAGAGACAAAAAGTCAAAATTCAGAAAACTGACTTCTCACAGCCTTATACTGTGATGTATAACACTCCTGTCCACACAAGAAGTTGTCAGGGATGGAAGGCAGATAACACATTGCCAACAAAAAGGCTTCTTCCACAACAAAATCCATCCCTGATATTTTTATGATTTGACATTTCAGACAATTATGATAATGTGTTGTAATAACTGATAAATACTTCCCAAGCTTTAAAAAATCACAACTGAGTTGCACATATTATTCACCTCTTAATAGCCACTGTATTTATTTTAAGGTTCTTTTTCTTGGTTACTAGTGTTAAACAACATCTAGAAGTGAATCCAAACAGCATATGAATAATTCAATATAAAAATTAGGAAACAGTTCTGGGCTTGTTTATAGCTTATCAAGGGATGATATGGTCCCCTGACAGAACTGACTTGATGGCCCAAGAGACCCCTTTGGTCTTGTGTTCTTATTTTAAATAGTATTAAAAAGATGTGTTTGGTCATTTAATATTCATTAACAGCACAGGGAATGGCTATCAGAATAGCAATGTACTAAAACACACCATGAGTTTAGGTAAGCAAAGGGATGGACCTTTGTCCATAACAAAGACCTCAGAAGAGATACGGATTATTTCAGTCTATGTCTTTGGTTACATAAAAATTGCTGAACACTGTTCATAGTGAGTTTTCTTCTCTATTTTGTAACAATTTAAATGAAAAGGCGCTGTTCTGTCCCCAGCTGGTAACACAGTAGCAGCTCTGAAGAAATCACTCTAGATTATCACAGAACCAAAACATTTTACCCAATATATTTGGGAATTATTAGGACACCTATGGTAAGAGTACATCTACTACAGATGGATATAGTCTCAAAACAGCAATCCCTCTTAACCTTTTGGGGGTTTTTGTGGGTTTTGGCCTTCTGTGGAGTCTGATTTTTCTGAAGTACTAATTTTTCTATGGACTTGCATTTCCCAGTGTAGACACTGTGAGACATGACCAGCTATGCACTCTAGCTACCAATTCAGTCCAGTCCACAGCTACTTTCATTTCCTATAACATAGGGAGACAATGAGCTTATTCACAATTCATTCCAGAAGAGCAAAATAGACATGTAAATTATCTAAACCATAAATGGATAGTAACTTGACACAGTTCAAGATGGACTTACTGGGAGTTTTGCTACATCCAACTACTAAATCTTTTACTTTACATGCCAGGTAGCAGGCAAAACAGCATCGCCTTTTAGGGAACATACAGCTCTGCAGGACAACATACACAAAACGTGAATAATGCTGGAGCATTTCATTTGTATACTGTACTATCCCAAAACATGCAATATAAATTTGAATACACCATCTTCCACGTTCAAAACTTTGTCAAAAGTTCCCTGGAGTAGGATGTGAATTCTGCCTCAGGCACACTGACATGACTTTCTTTGGTCTTTGATATGTCTAAAGCTATTAAGGAAAAATGTTGCTGACACTTTAAAACTAAAGGAAAGAGAACATCAATTTCACTTTTTTTTTTCTCACCTAGACTGTAAACAAAAATATTTTAAGCTTAATCACTCTCAAGTGGAACTGCAAGTGAAAGATGATTGCAAATCACAGTTTAGTTCCCCAAGATTAATAGAGAGGTTGATTTAACTTTGAAATCATTACTTTAAACTGTAGTTTTACATTAATGTCTTGAAAGATTAATTACACAATACCCCTTAAAACTTTCATTTTGTTACGCACTACTTGTTCCTAATTATTCTTACAGCCAACTTTGAAAACACCCTCATGCTCATCAAAAGAGATGAAAAAAAAAAATAAGACACTGCCTTTTAATTTAAACAGTATCAGCCCTATCAGATCCATCTAAGTCCCTTGGCTTTCCTTTCAAAATGAACTTTTCCCAGTTGCAGGCAACAAATCTGCTAGCTGTTTCCAACCCGGTAGCACTGCAACACGAAGTCTTTAGGAACTCCTAATTTCTGCCTTAACTTCAGGGCGCGGTGTGAGAAGCCCCTGCCTTTTTCAGCTTGTACCGATTCCCTCGGGTGCATCCGCAGCTCCTCGCGCCTGGCTGTGAAGGCACCGGCGGAACGCCTAATTGCAAACCTCAGCACCTCGCCTTACCTTCGGCGAGGGACAGTCAGTAAAGGAGAAATATCCCGGGGAAGGCGCCCGGAGGCCAGGGCACTGTCCCTCCCGCGGCCGGTGGAGTTGCGCAGGAAGGGGAGACCCCGACCCTGCCGCGGCGCCGCCGCCCGCCTCTCGTCCCCCGAAGGTGGCGGAGCCCCCGCTCCGTGCGCTGCGGAGAGCCGCGGTCTGGCTGGGAACGCTTTCTAAAGCCCGCCCGGCCCTCCCTCTCCTTTTCCCTACTTTTTACCTACTTGTGCTGGCACCTCACCTGGAAGGCTGCCTGTGGTGCCAGGGCTCCTCGACGTGAGCGGCCGCGGCCCTGAGCCGAGAGGCCGGGGCCAGGTGGATGCGGGGGCACCGCCGCTCAGGGCAGGCGGCCAGCGGGGCCAAGTGTTTCGCTACTTGTCCGCAAGCACGGGGAAATTCACCAGAGCCGTCCTAAGGACGGGGTTAGGGTGCCCTGCAAAAGGCAGCGGCCGCCCGGGAGCTGGCAGGGCAGCCGCCGACGGACACGAAGCCCGGACAGGGCAGAGTCCTGCCAGCCCTGCCCTCTGAGCTCCCAGCCTGAAACTTCCCCGTTTCCCCATTCCTTCAGCCCTACCTACCAGCACGGCTCAGCCCTGACATTACTCACCACCTTCTGTGGGTGGTGGGGAAGCCCTGCCGATCCGCCCGGGGTTCCTCGCCCCGCGACGGAGCCCGCGGGGTTATCCGCGCTCCCCCAGCGCCCCGGGCGGCAGCCGCAGCCCTCGCCCCAGAGCCCGGAGAAGAGACTTACATGGTGACATTACGGGGAGGCTCTCCTCTGGGTCTCAGCAACCATCCTCCCGCGCTGCCGCACGCTCTGCCTCTGCCGTGCTCCCTCGCCGGCTCCTCGCAAAGGTCATCCCTCCTTGCCCACCTCTCCCACGCCCGCGCCGATCCGCTCCTCCTCCGCCGAGATGCTTTTCCCACCCCGCGCAGCGGCGGGNCCCACCGGGGGCCCCCAAGCACCCCTCCGAGGAGCTGCTCCACGGGACCGGCGCGCCGCGCCGGGAGAGGGGTGCCTACCCTCGGAAAGGCGCTCACTGGGCTGCACCACACGGCACCTTCCAGGCTGACACGGCCGTGCAGCGACTCGGCTCACTGGTTAGGGGCCAGGCCAGGGGTGTGCAGTCCCCAAGCCCCGCTCTGGAGATGATAGCCACAGGCCCAAAGCCACCCGCAAAGGACGGGGGTTACCTCTGAGAAGATTCCATTCTGGGGATACTGCCCTTGCCGGTCACAGGCAGCACCTGAGAGTGCAGCACCTTGCAGCATCCCAGTGGCAGAAGGGCCCTGGGGAGAAGCACACCCTGCACACCACGCACTGCAGAGGGAAGCGCACATAAGCCCACCCGCTCACCTCAAGAAAACACACTTGTCCCACTGTGTCCCAGAGCTACTGGCACAGACTCCAAGGCACTTAAAGTGTGTCGGTTTCCTTTGAAGCACAGAACGCACTAGGGACACAAGATGGTAGCTGGAGGTGACGCAGCTCTGACCCACTTTCTAAAGCATGCAACGCAATGTGCTGCTCCCACAAAGTGCTGGCCCACACCTCACTCCTGTGTAGTGTTCTTGGAGGATGGTAATTTGCACCATTTGCTAACGATCCTGAGCTGCTTTGCTCAATTAAAATTTTGTAGAAGATGGGACTGCACTACAGGTAGGTGGGAAAGCATTGAAATGATAGAAAGGGAGAAACAAAAGGTCATCAGAGAAATCCAAACTTTTCACAGTACTCCATGCATCTGAGCTGGCAGGATTAGGAAGGATGAGGGAAGAAAAGCCCTGGCACAGTGAATCATTCAATGAAGTTATCAGCATGCAATGGCAGTTAAAAGCAAACAGTTCCTATTTTAAAAAATAAAGGAAACATCATTAAATTTTTCATGAACTTTTTACTGAACATTAATATTCACTTATTCTGGTCAATTTTTATTCTCTGTCCTTAAAACCAATAAGGCTATAGGCTTGCTTTCATTGTAAATTCCTGGCATTTAACTTGGGTGCAAGAAGTGCTGGGACTGGGTTAGCCAGATCCACATGGCCAATGGTGCAGGCTTGAGCAAAGTCAACTTACAAGTTCTTGCCTCTGGGTTTATTGTACACCCACAGCACAGCACACATGCACGTACACCACATGCACAGCAAAGTCTGTGCTTCTAGAATGCCCTGGACTCGCTGTAACAGGAGCTCAGGATCTCCTGGGCATATTGGACCCACCACGTATGAGATGTACACAATAAATCAAGAGCATCTGGAACAAATCAATCTGCCATTCATGTCCAGATTAGTGATACATGTGTAGTGTTTATCTGCTGGCTGTGTTGGAAACTTACATCTTCCTTGCCTTCTCGGAAGGCATTAGAGGTGACTGCAATTCCAGAACCTGGCAGTCAAGCTAAAAAAAAAAGTAAAAAAAAAAAGAAGTCATGGGATTTTTCCCACTATGTTTTTGTTCAGCTGTTTCTTGGTTAATTCTCCTGTTCTGAATTTGCTGTCATACACTTTTGCAACCATCAATCTGCTTACCCCTCCACAACAGGAGCCCTGCTGCTTCTGGATCCCAAACTAAACACTGCCCAGTGAGAAATGCCTGTGATGTCCAGTGGGGAAAACATGCAGTGCAGATTTTCTGGACAATGAAGTAGCACGTTTCTGAAGACAGTCTCAGAGCTGCAGAGCAGTGAAGAGAACCCAATCACTCATGAGAAAATGCCGATCATTATCTGGCAGCAGCTCACTGTGCCACATCAGCCTTTAATCAATAGTCAAACAACTTGGCATGGTGTGGGTAGTCGGAGAGGGCTCCATTTCTGGCAGCTGCTTAGCAAGAGAGAGTTTCTGTGTAGATCAGTGATTTTAAGATCTCCGTCTCAGCGTGAGAAACTGCAGACTTCATTACAACACCCAGCTCAGGTTAACATTGCAGGCTGTCTTCTGCACAATGTGATTAAGAGGAAAAATATTACAGAAGTCTGGGAAGCAGTGCTATAACCAGAAAGGTTCTTTATATTGACATCTAGTGAGGGACACCTGCAGAAAGTCAGGCAGCTCTTTTTATTCTTTTCTTACCTCATACTGTAGCCACAATGTTGCTTTACATTTATTTTTATTACACCTCAAGCAAGTGGGGTCTGAATATTGTCAGGTACAGGGGCAGCATATTCCTTAAATATTGCAGAGTGTTGCACAAATATTCTGAGATGATAAGTTAAATATTTTGCACGAGTTTATAGGCCCCCATTTTTATGGCTTTGTTCACATATTTCTTTAAACTTACGGCTAAGGTGGTTTCCTTATATTTTGTGCAACTTTGCATTGACTCCGTTAAATATGTTATAAGAATGTTAAAGAATGTTTCATTAAATAATAATACGAAATACCATATTTTATGTCTGGCTACTTCATTTTAATATTTGTGACACATGATTTTTCAATGAACTTTTGTTTTGAAAGTCTCTTCTATATTATATCAATTGCATTTAGGAAAATCTGTGTTTATTTTCCAGAGAAGTGCAAATACTGAAACTTTATTGCCTGTAACAGTGTAAAAGAGAAAACACTTAACCTGAAACAATAAAAAGGAAGCTGAATATAAATAGTGAATCGCTATAAGGTCATGAAGAAAATTCAAGATCATATGCATTCTCAAAAATTCCAAGAGAAAAAAAATTGACTTTGCATTCTACATCCATTCCTGGCTTTCTGTCTGGTCATTCTCATATCTTGAAGAAAACATGATACATACCGCTGAGTCTGAAAGTTCAAAGGTGAGCTCCCAAAGGCTGGTTTTGAGGATAGAAGTTTGGGCATTGGTCTAAAAGGCGAAGTAGCAGAATTGATGTGAATTTTTGGGAACAGCAGTTCACATCAATTAAAGGATTCAAGAATTCACATCAATGCAAGAATTACTTCAGACTTTTGTCATATAGGTCTGTTCCACTATGCTTTTACATAAAGTAATCTTGTAAATTACATAAAGTAATCTCTCTTCAAGCTTTTCCTTTTTGAGTATCTTTTGTCCATCTAAAGACTACTTAATCAGCTCCCAGATTTCCCAGCACCAATCAGCCTTGTTGCACCTACCTGGGTCACAGCTGAACCCATTTTTCACAGTCTGGAGGACAATCTGACCAAACCTCTGGCTTTTCTACTTTCAGAAGGTCTCTAAGCAGCTCATCTTTCCTTATTTCCCCTTATCTAAGAGAGTAAGGGCCTTACCTTTCTGTTTCAGGTGTAAATGCAGCACAAACAGGATCAGGAGGGTCTCTTTCTTTATTTAGTTCTTTTTTTTTTTTTCTGGAAAGATGTTTTCCCTTCAGATTTGAAGTACCATCCAGACAGGGCTGGTTCCCATTAGTAAAATACGGAAGAGCTGTCAAGTCAGTTTTCACTGTGGGCCTTAATGCAGTGGTTTCACCTAAGTGCTGGGCAGGGATGGCTGGATGCTGGGTGAGTGAGCATGTTTTAGAGGCTGCTGATGCAGTAGATAGGGGGAAATGGCCCACAGTTTCTATGCTTAAACCAAGTACCAAGCCAGCACGGTCTTCCAAGAACTTGGGAGGCAGGGAATTGTAAGGACCGTATCGACTAAAGTTTCTAAGTGGTGAAACTGTCTATAAATGATTGCACTGACCTATATGTACCTGAATTTAAGTTTTTGTCTCCTGAAAACAAGCATAAAGTGAACTGTAACTCTAATGTATTTCTACAATGCATGCACAGAATTTCGGGGGTAACATACACTCATATATTTTCCTAATTTGGTACTTTCTCTATGTGCTTTCATGTGCATAAAACTTCGGCTATGAAATATTTCCTGTCAGGGAGGTTACCACCAGCTAAAATGCTGTGCTTTGTGCCAGATGAGATGTCTTTGATGAAGTGCTGAGAGCATGGCATATACAGTGCCTGCACACGCTGCACTCCATAAAATTCCGTAAAGTCTGTGACCTCAAACAAAGCAAGATACAGATTAGGCAGCAAATTAATTTGGATGGTTTTCACAAAACATTTAATGTCTTTGATCACTGTTTTGTATTTTGAGCCCATTTCAACTCCTTACTGTTGATCAAGCACTCCAGGGGTCTTGAACCTTAGCCTGCTGAGGCAAGCTGCCACTGGTGTTTTTGCACACATTTCTGATCTGTAGGGATGGGAGGATGCTGGAGGTCCCTGCTTCCTGAACTTTAATTTCTCTAAACGGGAAGAGGAGCCTCATAACATTTTTCTAGCTTCAGATGAATAAACTTGGGAGTGGTGCTCACTTTACATGGTGATGCACTCTAACTGTAAAGAGCTCTGTAGGATGATGTTGTTATCAGTAAAGAAAAATCAGCAGCCTGAATCTGAGCTGGTGTCTGGTATTTGAACAGGAAGAACAGGTGGTAAGAAAGAGCTTGTAGAATCAGAGCATATTCAGAGAGAATCAGTCATTTGTGGTGTGATACAAAGCACAGGGCGGGGAAAGCTCAGTAGTGAAAAGAGGGGCTTCAAAAGAGATAATTCATCTCTGCCAATTATACTTTGAACTTAATAGATACCAACCAACAGGGTAAAATAATTTATCTATCCAATTCTTTTGTCTAAAAATGTGCCTCTCTGGCTAAAAGTCCTTTCAATGCGGAGTTCATCACCACCTAAATTGCCCCATCTCCTCAACAGATTAACCCTGAAATTAGAGTTATTTAGAGAAGGTAACACTGATAGCTAAGGTCCCTCACAGAGTGTTGGTACTGAGAGGAACCACACTGATATTTTTGTACAAGATCAAGAAACTGGTGTACTTTTCCCAGCAAGATCTGTGTACAGCTTTCTCATGAATGGATAAATACTTGACTGGAATAACTACTCATCCCTGAAAGATTCTAAAATGGCAGCAAATTTAAATTTTGCTCTACATATGTCACTTCACAAATAACCATATTCTAAGGAGAAACAGGTTTCAGCTGAGCAGGCAATATTTTTATGGTGCCAGTTGACTTCATTCATCTCTAATTCTGGATTCTTGATCTTTTTTTCAGTCATGCATTGGCCAGTTTGGAGGAGTTAAAAAAACGGACATTCTTCACCTATTTTTAGAACCCAACTTTTCCTTTAATACAGCTTCTGGGCAGGATTTCTCACTTCCGTTTTCTGTCCAGATGTTAAATATTTGGAACAACTGGAAGAAAAGCTGACCTCATGGTATTTCCATCAGGTTCCACTGGTGGAACAACTGGAAACCTCATGAGGAAAGCCCTTCTCTAAGTGTTCAGACTAGTTTTGCAGACTCAAGAGCTTAGGAAACTTTGGATAAGTTTTGAGTAAGTATCAAAATATTTGGATGCTTATCAGAACTGAAGCCAGAGCGAGCTGCATGAAGTTCATTCATCACTCTTTGTAATAATAGCACAAGTGGTAACAAAATCGTACAATCACATAGAAATTGAAATAATTGCGTGTTAATCATAGTCAATTAACTATTTCCCATATCATGAAAAATAATATACTTCCATGCAGAATGGAAATTAGATGCTAAATACAAGCAGTACATTAAATTAAAATAAGGGTTCAAAGACCTGTGTTGTAGGGTGAAAGCAGAAAACATACAAATATATAAAACCTTTCTAACTTTTAGGAAAATAAAAGAAAAAAAAAGAGCTAGTACTGTTTGTGATTAACTAGCTATCCACAGCTCTTTTGAAACTTTTGACTCTGTTCAGGCTGAAACCGCAGGAATTTCATACCAGTGTTTTAAAACATTACTGCAAAGTATTTTTTTTTTTGAGATATGAGAAAAAGTCCTTGCAATTCCAGTTTTCAAAAAATTATACAGAAAACCCAAACAAACAAAAAAATTCCCCAGTATTGTTTCAAAACTATGTGAAAATTTGACCTGCCTTCAGAACTTAAATTCCATTTCCTGTGCATATACATTATTATAAATAACAGAATCATATACTATCTGTTCCATAAGACAAGGAAGAAATGAGACAATTCTTGAGCCTGAAGAATATGATGGAGTGATGCAGGTAACACTTTGTCTGACAGACTTCAGCTCCCCAAACTTATTGATTAGGAATTCTTTAAAAGCTGAACTAAGTAGGACAGACTTTGGTGTGAATTCAGAGCAGTGATTAAATCCATGCTTTGGACTTGCAGGCCCCAATCAGTATGAGAACAGTTAATTAAAATAAAAAAGTGTTTTCCATTAAGAGAGTGATCTGAGAAAAATAATCCAAACCCTGAACTTCTCAATGTACATTTTGAATTACCCTCACCATAATTTCTGAATGGTTGATTACACAGTACCCTCCAGCGAATACATGTGTTTACTGTAATATTCCAAAAAGGGAGCTGACAGACAGAGAGATTAAAGGCAAAATTACAGAAAAGTACCCCCATAATAAGTGTCCAGCCTAAAAGTCTTACAATGTTATTTTCCCTTGTAAATTTTGTGCTATATTTATAATATTTCTGAATTTTTCAACATGCATCCCTGTAGCGCTCAGTCTTCCTCATAGTAAAAACGAATAGGGAAGTGGAAATACATCAGTAATGAGGTTTTTTTTAAATCTAAACTACAATGGCAGCAGTAGGAAAAAGTTCTCCATAGCTTCCTTAAAATAGTTTTTGTCTGCCTTCAGCTCCTTTCCCATGTATTGGTCCCCTTTTTCTCATTGGTTGCAGGTATTGCACACAATGAAGAGGCTTCTCAAGTTCTAAAATAATTGTGATTCTTGCAGGTGTATGTACAGGCTCCTACCAGTGAATAGAGCTGGAACCTTGAGGAGGGTATGGTGAGAACTGAAAAGTTGTATCACAATAAATATATTTATATGGCCACTTAACCATGTCTGGCTCACTGAGCTTCACTTGAAACTGGATCACCCACCTCCAGAAACTGCAGTTAAGCCACCATATTTTACTCCAAGTTGACCTGACACAAATACAACATCCTGCAACTAAAGAAGAAAAAGCTGTGAGGGAAAGCAGCTAATCTGAAACAGGTTATAATTTATTTACTCAAAGGAATACCACTGAGATGAGCCAAAATGAGCTCAGAATCACTGGGTTAATGTGTATTTACTCAAACCTGAACTTTTCCGTATGATGATGTAGGAATCCACACCTCTGCAGACCTCCTGGCTATTTCTTCTTTGTATCTTCTCTTTCCCTTTCACAGGCAGAACATAATTGAAAACAAAGGTAAAAGTCAGTGGAAAATCCCTGAAAAGCAAAGGCACAACCTCATTAAGAGAGTGCTACTGGAACAGGAGTATGTTTTTGTGATTGTGTGATTGTGGGGGATGAGAGCTATCAGCGGTTCCACAGACCAGCTGCAAAACAGGGAAAGGAAGTCAGCAGTGGGGAAACAGACACAAAAGCTTTACGGACAGCTTTAACTCAGAATTGTCAAAGAAGACCTAGTCCAGCACCTGAACACGCTCAATTCATTGTGAAAGCTGAGCTAGATGCATGGTTTTGATTTATTTCTTTCGAAAGTGATTTATTTCTTTTGAAGTACTTACTGCTTATAAGTGTGATCATGGAAGCAAGACTGCATCTATTTGTACTGCAACGTCAGTGTGCAGTCCCCTGGATTTTCTGTTTAGTGAGGGGTAATTAAGACTTCATTTGTAGGCCTTGCTTTTAACTTGTCATAGCCCAAGTCACAATTTTATTTTTTAAATATTTAAATCCTGTGTAAAAATGTATGCATTTTCTTCAGTTTTTACTGTATAGTAAGACATAGTAAAACACCATACAATATAGTCTCAGGAATTGAATTAGTGTAATGTTATAGTGTTACTTCTATTGGGCATGTGTTGGATGGTTATATCCATACTTTTTTCCTTAATTTAAGAGAGAGTGCATGAGAAAAACACTTGAGGTTGTATTTCTTCATGAGGAATAAATTAGTCCTGGAAAATTTTGTGGGGAAGGGGAAAGAAACAAAAAACATCTACTTCCTTAACTCAAAATTAGGGCTTGACAAGTCACAGGAAAATATGCAAAGAGAAAAGAACATATTTTCCATTTAACCCTGTCTGAAATTTTGGTGTTTTATTCTTACAAGTACAAAATTTTTTTGAGCCCTCTTTCCCCCTTCTTTCTTTTCCGCCCTGCTTCCTCCCACTTCCCTGCCCCTTCTCCCTGCACCTTCCTGCTACAATTAGAGATTCCAGAATAAAGGTCATTCAACTTCACTCTATATTAAGACCTACTTAAATGAAAAAATATGACATAGCTTGTAAAGGATCAAAAAACTGTATTTTGCATGTATTTTGAAGAACAGTGAGATTAATATAAGTTTGAGGGGAAAAAACCCTGAAACCACGAACTCCAAGCTTGTATTACCTACGCATATTCAGTCATTTCCCTGAATTGTACTGAAACTTTCCAAACATCATAAAAAGAACAAAAACAGTATTCTAGAACAGTCAGTCAAAGCCTCTGTGTGAAAAAAAAAAAGAAGACAAGAAAGAAGACAAAACCCCCCTTACCTCTAACTTGTTCTTTTTTTTTTAAGTGCTGTTTCTTCATTTGTTTGGAAAATATGGACCAGTCCTACCCTCACTAGAGGCGTCTCCTGTACTCTTTTCCTAGGGCCTGGGGACTGTTTATTTTACTTCCCAAAGCATTAGGGATATACGGCAGTATTAGGGATTATATGGATATACAAAATAATCCTGCCAACTGTACCCCTGACTGCCAGGAAGGGTTTAAGTGCAGCTGGCAGTGTAATCCTCCCCACACCACAACTCTCTCCCCAGGGCTGAGGTTTAAAAGGCACGGGACAGCCTTCACCAGTGAAGCAACTGCAGCAAGCGATGGTGGCTTTCCCAGAGCAAATTCCAGTCTGTGGCAAGAAGTCACCCATTACTTACTGAAGCGAGGAGCAAGCTTTGCCCACAGACCAGGACACAGGAGGAGAGGACAGATACCACAGCATGGGAATTGGGAATGATTCAGTGTTCCTATAGCTTGCTTTGTATTTCAGATATAAGGTCTAGCTAAACATGAGAGCTGCTATTTCTTACATGCTCTAATCTTACTTTATAGCACTTATTAGGGTTACTGTACTTCTAAGATAAAAAGAAATGAGCAAAACTGTCTTAATAATATTAATTACTGATTACTTATATACACTCAGTCTCTGAAATCTATTACAAGAAACAGTGACAGAGAGAAACCATTACAAATAATGTAAATAAAGATACAAGTATAAATATTCAAGATTCACAAAGTTTAAAGATGTTTGAACATCATTCTCATTTAACTTTTTTATTTTGCTATTTTAAATTATTTTCACTAGAAGTAGGCATTCATGAGAATTCAGAGGGTTAAAGAAAAAATTCAAAAGAAATGCCTTGTATGAAAACATCTGAACTTAGTTTAATAATCCTTTTTTGACAAGCCACAAAGATTAATTAAAAAACATACAGTAATTCTTTTGAAGTTCACCATTTTCATTACGATGTTGAAATGTCTTCCTGCAGCTAACCTTTGTCTAATCTATCCTGAACATACTTATTTATTTTTTCAAATTGAAAAGGGAATTCAGGCAGTTGAATGTTAGTACTGCTTATTAATTTCACAACACTAGTATAGACAGTAATTTATTAAACTAGAGGTATTTGGTGAACCAGTTTGAGTTAATGACTCAGCAGCTCAAATATGTCCCTAAAGCAATGATCTCATATACAGGTTCTTTTATGTCCTAAGTTGTTGGAGTCCAGCTCTCAATGACTTGGTTTTACCATCATCACGTCATAGCTCCAAACATCTGCCTTGGGATCTCTACTTAAAGTCTCAGCAGAGGGGTGAAGGTGACTGCAGTAAGAGCCAACCTCTTTCCTATGGGAAGCATATACCATTCACCTTAGGGACAAGACACACTGGCTCTATGATCTGGGAAAGCACCAGTGTCTGCCCCAAAATCCTTCTATGAAAAGGTCTTCAGCACTGGAATCCCACTTTCAAATAACTGCCTTAGGACTTAGGATTTAAAGTAGTGAAATAAAGAAATACTAATGCATTAGTAGAGTTATTCTGTGTATCATTAAATGATGTTACCATAAAAGACTACATTTAGATATTGAGAGTGGGTGTTCCTCTAGGTGCTGTCCTTTCTCTCTTCTTGGGAAACATGCTTCCTTCCCGTCTCCTCTCTGCCTTTACATCCTCATGCCTTTTTGGAGGGTGAAAAAGGAAATAGCACTATGTCCACAGACCCCACAGGGGCTTCCTAATCATCCTGCTTCTGCACCCTAAGCACGCAGCACTCCACCTCCACCTTCTCCTTACTCAGTAATAGGCAACTGGTTCCACCCTGCACTGGAATTTCACACAGCATCTTAGCAATTAAGGCACATGTAAACAAAGGAGTGCAAACCCCTAACCACTACTGAAGAAGAGGGTGAGTATATGAGGTGGCACAAGAAAAACATCTAAGGGTGATTAAGAAGATACAGAAAATCTCGGGAGGTAGGAATTTCAGAGGGAAGATGCAGGGAAAACGGTAGAAGCACTGAAAATGAATTGGTGGAAGAAGACTGGGTGGATAAACCAAATAGGTACAGAAGAAGCACAGGCAGGGTCACATAAGGGAGAGAAAATAAGTGGAAATACAGCTACAGGGTAAAAAAGGCAAGGGACATTGCAGTGAGAAAAGAATGGAAGATGAAGATGATAGAAGGGGGTACAGAAGGAAAACAATAAATTAAACTGGAAAACCAGAAAAACTTGAAAAACAATTAATAAGCATTAAGTTTATTAAAATTAAAATTATTAGAGAAAAATGAAATGGGTGTGAAAAAGATATGCAAAAACTTGGTCTTGGAGTTCATACACTGCAAGCAAGTATTTTTGGAAATATTTTAACAATGTGACTGTAAGTGCACTTTTCAGACCACTGTTCTTCAGTATCACACATATTATGTGAGAATGTGTGTGTAGAGATAATGCTTACTATATTAAGTATCATAAGGATTAACAATCTAAATCATTAAAAGCCATGAATTTGCAATCATTACATTCTTCCTCCGTTTCTCATTCCTTTTTTAAAATGAACTTGAATGCAGACATCCATTAAGCTAATGAGGAAGATGGAGCTGAATTTGCACTAGTCTGCCTGGAATGGCTCCCAACACCACTTGGTTCAATAGTCAGCAAGACCTTAATTGGGACTTTTTGTAGAGTTTCCATAGATAGCCAGCTCAGATTCGGAAAGGTCTGAACACCCCAAATTCATACAAAGTCAGTAAGAGGAGTGTCTATTAAGCTGCTCTCCAAATTTTCTCCCTTTACCTTATATCAGAAGAACTTCCTCTATCATTAAAAACAATCTCCAGACAAAAATGAAGGTTGGGGTTTTTATCCTGAGTTAAAATAACTAAATAACTTTATATTATTGACATAGACATTTCAAAAGACAAGAAGAATCATTATGATGTCTCCAGTGATGGTTACTGATGACAGTCTCTTGAAGCTGTAATGTTGTTCTTAATTTCTTTACTCTCAGTAAAGTAATTTATCTGTTGGGTTTTTTTCTGGCAGCTGTTACTACTTAAGCTTCTGAAAGCAGAACTGAAAGATCATAATTCTATCTTAAGATGTCATCAGCTTAGCTGTAACATTGGATCTCAGGACAGGTTACTGATTTCAACCAGTACTTATATTGCAATCAGCAGTGGAAATAATTCGAAACTGCTCTGCCTACACAAGCAGAGCTGATTCCCCCTGAGGTTAAGGGAAAGGTTCCCACTGACTTCAACAGGCTTTGGATTAAGCTGTGAATAAGGATCTGCGCAGGGTAAATACTGGTGACAGAATCTGGGGCTCTGCCAGATAAACACAGAAAGAGATGGGGAATTTCAGAATGCTTTGTTCTTGGAAGAGAGGAGACTTTCTATCCTTTGTTTTTTAGCTCTAATTATCCCCCATCCAAAAAAACGTCAGGAGGAAAGAAACAGGAGAAAAGACTGAATTTTTCTTTTTGCTCGCAAGTGTTCAACAGAATGTGAGTACACTTGTGAGAAACATTTTGTTTTAAGCACTCTTTACTAACAGTGACAATAATCAAAATGTAGGAAGGTATCATCTAGTAAGTGGTGTTAGAATCCCTGTTTATAAGAACCCATTATTTTAAACAAGGTTTTGGGTTAAATGTCAGAGTGTACACTGGAGAATTCCATTCCCCATCAGCATCTATTCTGTACTTGTTTGGAAAGATTCTGACGATTAGTACTGGGACATTCTCTTTGATACAATATGCAATATTACCCCTCCCTTTTATCCAACTTGGGAATATTAAGAGCCAAGGAATATCCCTTTACTGAATGCTCTTTTTAATAGGATTATAGTAAGACATCCCTCTAAAAGCTGATTTTGTGTGGGGACACAGAAAAACATTTCAATTTGTATTGACCAACATTTCTCTTAATTTTCTGTTGGTTTTCATATTTTTAAATAATCTAAGTGTTAATGCTTTCTGAATTATACTAGATTTAAAAATTGCTACAAAGAGGGGGCCAACACATTGAAAACAATTTATATACTAGACCACAATTAAACACACTGACTTATTTTCAAAAACATGGAGTTGTGTTACTTAGAGACATGGTTTAGCGACTGGCATGGCAGTGCTGGTTTAACAGCTGGACTTGATCTTAGAAGTCTTTTCCAACCAAAATGATTTTATGGTTCTATAGGCTGGATATGTATTGAAATCATCATATGAGGCACTGCAAGCTCTTAAATATTGTATTCTGTAGACCATCAATGGATTTTTATCTTTAAGCATTTTCTGCTCAAGCCAGTTTTCAGAAAAAACCAGCAAATGTGAGCACTGTATTAAATTTAAATGTATTGTATTAAATGTGACATACTGGTGTTTTTAAGAAGTAACAAATAGATCATTTTTGCCAGAAAACCAGGTTTGAACAAAAACTGATACAGGGAAGCAAGTTCATACAGACTGTGAATTTTCAGTGGAGAGAAAAGCATTTGTCCTTTTCTGAGCCAGAAAGCACATTCATCTTTCCCAGTGTCAGCAAATACGTGCAATTTACACATTACTGTCTAAGCTTCTGAAAAAAATGTGGCCCTTGAGGCTTTCTTCTTCAGAAAATACAAAGTTAAGCTTCCCAGTAACATTTTTTTTTCGTGGGAATCACTTAAAAGCAGTTAGGAAGCACAATTAAAAAAATCCCTTGACTGTAACGCATTCACCACACCCCAACCCCAGACTTAGCAGGAAAATTATTTGGTGATACAGTAGAGTTGTCTTATCATGGCATGCCTAAAAATATCTTTACAATTAGACTATTAAAGCACAGGGCCAAATTCAGTTCAATTTTAGTTAATAATGCAAAAGTTGTTGCAGGCAAGTCGGATGCAAGTTTTTATATTCTACTTTTGTTACTAGATGAAATGAGTCTTGATGACACTGTGGGTCCTCTGATTTGGATTTCTTTTAGCATGGAATAGGTTTTTACTTTAAATGCACAGTAGATTTGAATGCTTGAGCTTTTGGGTTTATTTTTCTTGAGGTAATAGTTCCTTAGCAACTCACCAAGCCTTTCCTACTTGCTTTCCATAAGAAACAGCAAGACCGTGTGAGTATTATATGTGTGTGTGTGTGTGTATATAGGATATATGTGAATGTATTTTGGTCATAATACACATTTTCTCTGAAGAGGAACTCTTTGTACTAACCACTCACACATCTATATCTGTATGCCTGTATTGAGTAATAACTAATAATAACTAATTAATCCTTTGTCTGCACAGGGTCTGAAAGAAACTGAGAACTCATATTACACATAAGACACAGAACTCATATAGCACACTATAAAAGTGCTGTATTCTGAAAATAACGTGGAAAAACAATCACCTTCCTAATATGTGTGTTGCTCAAGTAAAATATTACCTTAATAAAGGAGCTAAGAATCCACTTGTTTCTATATAGATGTAAATATATCCTAGTTTATTATTTTAGCTCTAGCTTATGATAGAATTACTCATTCAAATTACAGATGTAATAAAAACTAGTCTTGCACAGCCCAGTGAGTAAAATCACCAAGACAACAGTTAAGATCTGGAATCCAAGTGAAAGTAACACTGTGTAATCAATAATCTATGTTTCCTCAGTTAATGCTTTATCTATGTATCTCTGCTTGTATTTCAAGCTGCCTAAACCATGGCAAATGTATCTTTTTAATAACTCTTCTCACAGCCATGATGCACTGAAATTTCAAAATTTTCTTCTGTTTGACAGATGCAGGGCTCGGTCCCCAAGGTGTTGATACCCAACAATGAAAGAAATGGTCCAGAAAAGTTTTGATACCTACAGTATGGTCTTATCTCCAACCCTCCTCTTCACAAAGCCTCTTCCTCCCATGACCCTCACTGCGCTTTGGAGGCCCCAGTCCTGCATCCTCCTTCACATCCCAATTAACAGCACTCTTCCCTGTGGTGCCTGGGGCAATACAAGTGGATACCAACCTTAAATCTTCTTTTTCCCAGTCTGCTTTCCTCCTTTTTGGAGCAAATTATTTCCCATACTGTCATTTTTTTCAGACCACAGCATCTCTTTTCCTTCACACACCTTCTGTTCCAGCCTGCCTCACTGCATCCTCAGACTCCACAGGTAGATCTGTTAAATGCAGAAGGCAAGCTGGCACAAGCCAGCTGAAAGAAAGATAGCTGGCAGAACTTCACTAATCCGTGGGCTGTTCTTAGAGAAGGCTGTATTAAACTGGCTTATTAAAGCCACATAGACAACCCTTCGTTCTGGCTCTGAAACCTGTGGGGTAACCTATTTCACACCAATGCAGGGGAGCGCTCAGCACCTGTGCTCAGACATTTAAGAAAGAGCAGTAGTTGCTAGGGGAAGGAGGAACAGAGGAAGAAAGCAGAAGGGGACATTGCCTGAGACATGGCTGGAGATACACTCTTGGAAGGAGGTGCTCCAACAATGAAGGAGTTATGGCTTTGAAGGATTTTAGCTATGGACAACCTATGTCAGGGCAGGGACACTGGAGAGGGACTATGGTGTGTGAGTGACTCATTATGGGGCAGAGGACAGCAAGTGAAGAGGAGTAGAGGAGAAAGAATAAACAAGGAGTGTCAGAAAGTAACCATTATTCACCAATGCCAATTTCATGCAATGCTTCATTGTAGAGTATGGTACAGTATCAGGTGGTGAAAATGAGGGAAGTTGAAACCAGGAAGAGCACAGAAGTGATATTTGATTGAAGGTGAACCTAGGAAAGGGGAAGGAAAAGTGTTTCACTTGGTATTTTTTAAATTGTTTATGCTTTTGCTAAATCCATTATTAGAAGCTTATGCTAACAAGTAATAAAAAAAAAAATTTCATTGAATCCTTGAATGGTTTGGGTTGGAAGAGACCTTAAAGAGCACATAGTTCCAGCTCCATTGCCATGGGCAGGGACACCTTTCACTAGAACAAGTTGCTTGAAACCCCATCTAGCCTGACCTTGAATACTTACAGGGATGGGACATCCACAACTTCTCTGGGCAACCTGGTCCAGTGCCTCACCATTTTCACAGTAAAGAACTTCATCTAGATATACAACTGAAATTTGCCTGCTTTCAGTTTAAAGCCATCACACCTTGTCCTATCACTATGTGCCCTTGTAAAACTCTCTCCAGCTCTCTTGTAGCTCCCTTTAGGTATTCAAAGGTTGCTGTAAGGTCTCCCCAGAGCCTTCTCTTCTCCAGGCAAAACAATCTCAACTCTCAGCCTGTCTTCATAGGAGAGGTGCTGAAGCTCCTTGATTATCTTCATTTTCCTCCTCTGGACTTATGCCAGCATGACCATGTCCTCCTTATGTTGAGGGCCTCAGAGCTGGATGCAGCACTGCAGGTGGGGTCTCACAAGAAGAGAGTAGAGGGCAGAATCCCCTCCCTCGCCCTGCTGGCCGCACTGCTTTGGATGTAGCCCAGGACATGTTTGGCTTTCTGGGCTGCAAGTGCACATTGCCAGCTCAAGTTGAGCTTCTCATCCACCAACAAAGCCCTTCTCAGAGCTGCTCTCAATTTGACACTGTTTTGTCCACAGCAGCTCTGGAGTCCCTTTCTTTTATTTATAAGCCACTGTAAACAGTTTCTTGCATCTTACCTTTCTACTTCTCATATGCAAGAATGCTCCTCCCTATTTCAAAATAAGCCCAAGCATTTTTCAAAAAGTTTCAGGTACAATTGTGACCTTAACTAAAGCTACTAAACAGAAATTCCAGCAGTGGCTAAATCACTGCTGATTTTGTTAACAGTGTGCACACCACTGATAAACGTGTTGAGTTTCACATACTGAGAAAACACAGGCAAAATCTTCCTCCATGCAAAATGAGGCTTATTTTAATGAAAAGCTAGTTACATTTATATGTGCATATATATAAGCATCTACACCGAAATTCCTATTATGCAACTGGCATTATGTTTATTGGCCATTTTTCAAAATAATGAGAAGCATTTTTATCAGGTATGGCACTTTAAATACAAGATGGTGTAATGTGAAGGGAATAATTAAATTCAGTACTAAAGAACTTGATATATAACTCTTGACATACCCTGTTATAAGCTTTAAGACAGGAAAATGCAATTTCCTGGTGCAAACACTTATTTTAGGCTTAATCTAATCAGAATGATTGTAAACCAATGATTCACAAGTTCTGTGTGTACACCCTTAATATGATATTGTTCTTAGTCACATAGTTTATTGTTCTTAGAGTCACATAGTTCATTTTACTCCAGGAGAAGCAATTCTAAAGTGGTGGATAGTCTATGGTTTGCCAGTATTTCTTCAGAAGGTCCTTTCAGTAGCCAAGGGCAGTTTATGTTGTCTGCACAGAAATAAAGTGACTAGACTTCCCTCAAATGGCCCCTGAAATGACTGAAGGAAAACCTTCTTGTAATGGTTGTAATGACCATTTATAATACTTGTTGGTTTGTCATCCACTTCTACTCTTTCCTTTACAGAATTACCAAAAAAGAGAATAGACTGCAAATTAATTCAATCACAGCAAGCAAAGGATGGAAACAGACCCCACACAACTGCTGTATTTCCTTTCTCTCTTAAGAACAATACTGGCATCTAAACAAAGAAAATTTGAGGAGGAGAAGGAATCTGGCTTTCATTTTTGGAAAGTAGAACAGTAAGCCAACAATACGTCTATGGAGACAATAACATATCCTTCTCCACAATGGCTTTGGCAGTCATCCTTTGCTCTCAATTTCCTATTACACAGTTTCAAACTTCAAGGTACAAATGCTCTCTCCACCTTGTTCAATCTCCCTTCCTCTCTCCCCTCCTAAATGGCGAATGAAGTCTCAGCCTTCAGGAACACTATTCCCTAAAAGAAGTTATGTGTTGTTCAGACTGGGCTCTTCTGGCTTCTTTCTCCTCGCTGTTCCTAGGAATCTGAATGGTTTTCTGAGCTGTCCCATCACAATCAAACCCACTTGTTTTCACGTTAGCACAGCACTAGCTCACTTAGATGCCAAGTGGGTTTTCATCCTACCCTTCATGGATTTATATCCACCTTCTGGACTAGAGTCTGCTGCTTCGATGACAGGAGGAAGTGGTTGTAACAGGGCTTAAATCTTGACCTTACCTCTCTTTTCTGATACTGAATCTTACTTCCTCTTTCAGTTGCAATGCGTATTGCTTAATCTTTCTCTCTACCAAGTGCCTTTGAAACATGTTGGTTGTAGGTTTTTAACTGCATGTGGCAATCCTGTCACATTTACTGAAACCTGCACAGGACATAGCTGCTGGATTCCATGATGGGATCTCAAAACAGCCCAAACTTTCACATGGTGGATCTGGGAGCGAGTGTAGTGAACATCCCAATAGGATCTTCTACCCATACTGGCATTCACAAACACAATCTAGAACCTCATGACTCCAAAGACAGGTCATTGGATCTTGCAGATAAATTAGAAAAAGAACAAAGCATTTGAAAATTCTTTGCCCTTGCTAAGGTTGCTTGCTTTGAGCAATGGTGCAATCTTCAATGTCTTCCTCCAGATTTTTAGGCCTGAGACACCCTGGACAAGAAAAGAAGTTAAGATGCTCCCTTTTCTGCCTTCCAGCAGCAGCCCTCTCAAGAAACCCCATGGTACAAAGCACTCGTGGGAAATCAGAGCATCTTTCTTTTACATATGAATCTGTATGATCCAAAATTTTTATTTTCAAGATCTGAAAGCATTAATGGGACACTGTCTTTACTCTCTACAGGTGGTAATGGGATGGCATGTAGGGAAAGAAAACAAAGGATCTTGTAATTGAGAGAACAAAGAGCATTTAGTTAGAAAGAAAAGACTATTCAGTCGAGGCAGGAGAAATGTAACAAAGTTTTTAATTATTGGTTAGCAAACTTATTAACAATTATACTACTGGCTATCCAGGCTTACGCTATTCTAACCCGATGGCAAAAAGATTATAAAAGCTATGTACACTTTTAATAAATGTCTCTGGTTATACCATGACTGGGGACTGTGTTTCTTTCATGCGCCTTCAATGGCAGGCATGTGCATATAACCTTCCACTGCATGGTTTAAGAAATTAGAGCTATCCTTTTTGAATGAAAGTCTGTATCACCCTTCCTTCTAGGCTAAACTATTGGTATTGTCTTTCTCATGAGATTCATTTTTTTGACTGTTCCAGTCTAGGTGACTTGCAGGAGAGCTTCTAAAACTTTTGGGCTTCCTTCCAAAGTCTCTTTTATTTTGTCAGATGACAAATTAGCACATAGGAACAGAAAATTTACTTGACTTTATCCTGTCACTGTAAGAAATTATGTTTCTGTTTTCTCTGTTTTGTGCCAAGATTCTGCCTTCTATCTGGATGTATTTGTCAGCAGGATCCAAAGTTTACAACACAACCCTCCCCTTAGTATGAGCTACAGAATGCATCTGAGTATGGTATCGATGAACATTTCTATCTTGTCTTTTACCAGCCGTGTCAGCAAGAACCCTCCCTCCAACTTTAACTGGAAATAAATTAATGATTTAGTGGAGAAATATCTCTGGTTTCCATTATGCAAAGCAGTAGCCTGTTAGTAGTTAGGTTTCCAGCTGAAGGATGGTGGAAACAACATGCAAACTCTTAGAGACCACATTTTCCCACTGAGCAGACATACGTCTAATAAAATGTGTGAAAAATAGCAAGGATGAGATATGAAGGTTTGTCTTTGAGGCCTTTTTGAGGGCTGTAACCTCACAACACAAATAGTTTTCTCTGCAATAAATGTAAATACCACTGAAATTGAAAGATACTGTGAGAATATGCCAGAATAAACCTAATTCTTTTTTGACAGATACTTCCAGACTCTTTCCACTCTGCTGCATTGTATTTCCAGCAGACTCCTCAAAAGTTGAAGTCCCCAACTACCCCTCTGTTCATAAAATTAAAAAAAAATTATTTGCCAATACATCACTGTTCAGAATTAGAATTTAAGTTTTTGATTCTCCCTTAAAATGGCCCTATGTGATGGGCCATTTTTTATTTACTGACATTACAGAGCCATGTGAAACAACTTATAAAGTGCATTTCATTACTTAAGCACCAAGCTCTTAAATGTAAGAGTAATTCACTTTGCAATAGATGCTATGACAAATATGACTTTTGCAAGTAAGTAGCTATCATTGTCTGTCCATGTTTGAAGCCTTCCTTGACTTTTTTTCTAATTGCTCAATGTCAATCCCTCTGACATTTGTGCACATGAGAATTTCGGAGCTGCGGCTTTCCAATCCAAAATATTGTTATACAGAGTTTAGTCATTTGTGGAGCACATTTTAAGATATGGGAAATTAACAAGTAACACATGTAGACATAACTATGTTTTTTTACAGTAGGTGGAAAGGGGCAGTGCAAGTTTCATCTTGACTCAGGTTGCCCCTCCTTTTGCTGAACCTCTTTTTAATAATTGGAATTTCTGTTGGAAGAGGTTACAGGTGGCTGTAGTGCTTGCCAACTTGCAAGTGATTTGCAATTTTCTCCACTATTGGGAATGCCTGGTGCAGTCTATTTCATATATGCATGTAGTGCCTCGCTTCCATTAGAAATATAATTTATAGAGGACAGAGCAATATTTTAATTATGTTATTGATTTCATTGCACTCCATTGGACACATATGATCCATGTGCACATCTTGATTTTCATTTAGTTCTTTGCTTTATTGTAAAAGACATTTATTTTGGCTAGATGCAACTATCAACACCAGTTCATTAATTTGGCAATTGCATATTAAAAATGCTACACAGTATTATTCACTAAGATTTGATAGAAAAACAAAAAAAAGAGGGAAATTAAATATAAGGATAATTCCAGAAGTAAAGAATACTAAAAAAGAACACCCCCCCAAATAAAAAAAAAAAAAAAGAGGTTGTTGCATGTCATCAACTGACACAACTGGTGAATCATACCATAGTACTCACCTGCTAATGCTGAAAAAATGTACATCCATCTGGAGGGAAGGCTCCCTCCAGATGCTAGTGAAAAAGCCTATTGATGCTTCTAAGAGGTATTATATTGATGTGACTGCTTACATTGTTTTGCCAAAACCAGAAATCATACAGATCCAACACTAAGGTGTCACTGAAATCTATTACCAAATACTATCTAAACAACCCAAATCAGCTACTGAATTACTGGATTTGATGTAGCAATTAGTTCATAGAATCCAGAGCCAGGACAACAGACACACTGTTCCTCCCAATATTAAAATCTTTGAAACTGTATGTAAAGTGAGGCTACTTGAAAGAGAAGGCTCTGCTATTGTCTGCCATTAACAAGGCTATAAGTGTTAGAGCCCTCAGCACCAAGATGTAATTAAATGAATACAAAAAAGCAGTCCCTCAATAGGAAGAGACTTAAGGAGCAGCATAGAGACAGTTTTAAGGAAGGACTTATTTTTCTTGCCTAATTTACTATTTCCAGTTATTGTTTACAAATCTTTCATGTCAGAGCACTGCCGTTAATGAAAATATTTGTGTTTACTGCTTTTTAGAGTTTCCTCGAAAACTGACATGTTATTTATCTTCTCTAGAACTAATAACTTTAATAATAATATGCTGGTTATAAAAAGATGGCTGCAGTCTAGACAAAGACACTTTAAACTCAACTTTAGTTCAAAGGACAGCAAATAAAGACTAACAGTGCAACTAAGAGAATCAGGCTCCACTGAAAAGTAAAGCATGTCTTTAAACAGCCTAAACAAGTACAGCTGAGAACTGTAACACCTAGCACAAATATGGGCAGATTTGTTGGGTGGTTTGGTTTTTTGGGGTTTTTATTTTGGTAAAATCTTCTATCTTCCCCATTTCTTCAGGTAACAGTCAAATTATAATTAAAATCCATATTTTCTCACTTAAAAAAAGAAAATAAAAATATTTTGGACTAGAATTAATTATGTTTTATGCCTAACATGTCTTCAGGCACCTCTTGCAGATTGGATACAGCTTCAGCAAAGTTTCCAGATTCAAACTTAATTGCTGATGGCACACACATTACCTGGAACTGAAGATTAGAAATGTACTTTCAGAAATTTCACTTTTCTGGGATAAAACTAGCTTTGACAGATAAATGTTTCTACTTTATACAGAGATGCAAACTAGAAGGCAGTGAGGAAAATATAGTGCAGCTTGTCATGGGAATACATTGTGTGAAATTTGCTACATTGGCTAACTCGGCCTCAGTGAATCTGTGTGGAATTTTGGCTGCATTGTGTTTGAAAGTTGTGTTTGCATTTAGCCATAGTGTATCTGTATGATAAGGAAATTACATTACATAATTACTGGTTTAGCACAAGTTCCACATCAGTATTGAAATACAAAAGCTCATAAATTCTCTTCTTCCTTCTAGACAGTTATTCTAAAAGAACCTTATCTGAAGTGCAGGAAATTCACAGGAAAATTTTACTTTAAAAGTACCTTAACATAAAAAGAAAACACTTGTTACATTTCTGTTAGAGAGATCTACTACAGAAATATAGCTGATACCAAATATTTCTCTACATATGATTTGTTAGAAATGTTTTTGCACGCACTCTTTGAAAAACAGGAAACATTTGGGCAGCAAAACTGGATTTGGTATGGTTCCAAACATGCTTCAGTGCACATTAGTTTCAAAATTGAACAATTATTGTATAGCAGTAAAAACGCCATTTTGATCTGAGGGGAAAAAACAGAGCGACTAAAGTTTCTTTGTTAGTAGAAAATGCAGGTTTAGTGCAATAGAAATAATATTCCTCAAGTAAGCTCTTCTCCAGTAAAGGGCATCACCAAAATGCTTAATTTGATGGATAAAGGAGTAATTGCGGACACTGTTACTTCACCGTTCAGAGAAACCTGTCTAATTTAATGATTTAAGCATAATCTGACTAGTTAAACAGTAACACACAGATACCAATATTTTAATAAACCTTGGTCCAGAAAGAACCATAAATGACTTGCTGCAACCACTTGCAGTACTGCTGGCAGCGAGGCACCCCAACACAGGTGCTGTTGCTACACTAGCACTCCTAACCCTAGGCCAGGAGGGGTAACCGGCAGTGCTGAAACCCAAGCACAGTTTTGTGTTAGAAGTATCAAGGTAACTTAGACCATGATTACTTTTGCTGCAATAATACCCCTCACTTGAAGCTAAACAGCCTTCAAAAATACACCCTTGCTTTGCGCATGGAAACAAAGAGTTCTCTTTTGGCTTTATCAGTTGGTCTAAATATTTGGGATTTCAACAGCATGGGGAGTGGGAAAATGATATTTACACTACCCACCTTTAAGCACTTAACGTACTTCCTTCCCCCTCCTTGTCTCCAGTGTCTGCCAGGTTTACATTTGCCGCAGCTATAGCACCTCTGTCTCCTCTGGGAACAGAACACCAGAAATGGTGTATCGCCTCTAGCTTTGTGATAAGTAGCAAGGAAACAGGATGTAAATTCACATGACAAGTACTCAGTTAATAATTTTTCATAAATGATAGTGCTATTATATTTGATACTAAGCAGGGAAAATATGTGTACAAACAGAGCCATTAATCTTCCTCAAGTCATCTGTAAAGAAATACTTTAAGGATCAGATTCTCATTTACTTAATTGATTTTTATTCTCCACATGCTTGTGAAAGATTATGGTGTAAGATCAACAATTCTGGTGAAACAACTGAAGAGAGATATCAGAGAATACCATTATGCAAAGAATTTATCTACATAAAGCTATCAGTGCCACCAAAACTATCACTGAGATAAGGAATGTTAATATCAAACCAGGAGGCTACCTTTGGAATGGGCAGTGTTTGATTAGTAACTGTGAAGACATCAGAGTTTACAAATAACATTTCTTTCCCGAAATTCTACACACTTACAACTCCAGTTCTCATAGACCACACATAGCTGAGGCTTCCTCATTTTGCCCTAGGAACTGTAGGGGTACATGGGAGTTGGTCCCCAGAAGAACCTGGGCAGACAGGTAATTTAAACTGAACTGGAATCTGCCTGGTATTTTGCAAACAGAGACGCTTTAATAGTACATACCAGGGAAATGCAAAGGTTCTGCTTCTCTGGGGCATTTTAGAATGGATTATGATGATTCTAAAGTTTTATTCTATATTGTATCATACTGTCATATATGAAATAATTAATTTCAATTAATTTCTTACTACTTTGATATAAGAAGAGGTGGAAATATGAACAATGATAAAAATGAATCTTTAATTCTTGATTGGTGAAAACATGCCATAAATTCCACACAGCCCCATAGTGTGTTCCATCAGCAGAATTCACACTATGGCCTTACAATTTTTCCTTTTCTTACAGATGTAGTAAGTTTAATAGAGTCTGACCTTATAACATCATCACTAAAGCTGATTCTCCCCAGTGAGAATGGTCATGAGATTCTCCAGTTGTGAAAGGGAGAAACTGCAGGACAATTAAAACTCCCACTTATTTGGTTACACTGCCTGTTGTCATTCTCAGATTATGTTTCTATGCACCTATCAAGAATTGGTGTGTTAAAAAGATGCAATTTCAATATTGTCATTCTAGAGAGTTAAAGAGGTACCGTCTGAAATTCCTTATTTCACTTGGACAATACAATTGTTCCTATTACACTCATTTACTTGTTTAAAGACTATTTATTCTTCACTGTGATAATTTCCACCGTGTATGGTAGTACAGAGCCTTAATCTGTAACACCTTGTGTCATTGTGTTCAGCCAGGCCTAAAGCACAGCTAAAACTCAAAACACCAGCATAGCTGCAGTATAAAATTTAAAGAATGAACACTAATGAAGAAGAGTTGGTTTAGACTTTCAGAAATCACCATGTTGGTTTAATTCCAGGCATGGATTATTTGGTCTCTAATGCTGTTGTGCCAGCTTTATTGACAAATAAGAGGGATTTATAAAGCAACCTTTTACTTGGACACAAATCTCATGCTAGGGTTGTTGCTGGAATGGTAGGGGAATGGTTTAGTGATGGACTTGGCAGTGCTGGGTTAATGATTCTGTGATCTATGATTCTCTTCCTAGCATTTGGATAACTCAAATGCCATGTGGAATAAGCTGTGTGTCTCCTATATAGTCCCTTAGAAATGCTGAGTGCTTAGATGTATTTCTGTACGGTTTAGAACTCATGACAGGCTATGAAAAGTAGAATTTACCCAGATATCTTGCCCTCAAATTACTGGGAGGGAATACATTGTCTCCCAGTTTATTTCCCTTCTTTACTGACATAAATTGTGTCAAAATTATTGCATTAGTACACTTCAGGATCAAAGGTCCTGCATTTCTATAAAACACGTATTAGAACATAAATATTTATTCATGCTTGGTGATCCCTCTTTTCTGGAGACAAATTAATGTAATCTTTTGTACAACAATGACATGTTTCTTTGGGAACACAGTAAAATATACTAGAACTTCACCATTAATAAATTTTATGATTAATAAATTGTATCAGGTGAAGCAAGAAGCACTTGATTGTCAAACCTTTTATGAATTTGGTTCCCTTAACAGAAACCTTTCTTGAAATTTACCAGGCTCATTAAGCTTGTGCTACAGAAAATAGAGAACATGCTTAATAGATCAAGGGTCAGTACTTGAATGAGAATTTACCAGTAAAATAAAATTAAAACTTTAAATATTATAATATAGATATAATATAGATCATAGAAACAAAGTGAAGGGTAGATTCTTTTTTCTTTGGTGCCAGTTCCATGTCAGTGATCATTCATAAAGTAATCACATAAAAACATAAAAATATACAGCTCTCCCTTTAGAAGTTCAGATACTGTATGAAGGCAGGAAAGTCAAAGCTCCGTCTGATCCTCTTCTCTGCATGCCTCCTAGTTTTGCCAAGGAAGCGGTACAGAATAACTGTTGACTCCAAATCGGCAAGAGTAGGAAGTCTAATTAGTCTGCAAAGGGATGGCCATTCCTTTGTAGTTTAATTGACACTGGATATACTTCAACACATTTGTACACTCCCATTTTTAAAAAGGGGGGCTTTGTAAAACTCTGGCATGCTTACATCCTGTTTCTTTCGCAATGCATCATACTGTGGCCAGAAGTGCTGCTATTGTATATCCATCAGAGCAGCTTTCCAAGATTAAATTAATACATACTTAAATCTTATTTTGTTTTCAAAATAGCACTCCAGTTTGAAAGAAATTAGTCCAAACTAAAGACAAAACCAACCAACCAACCAAACAAACCAAAAATCCTGAAACAAAAAACCAGCACACCTGTAGAATAGATAAATCCTCTATTTAGGAAGCAGGCAGCAGTTACGTAGGGTAGTAACAGCTAGAGTTATGCAAAGCTCAGGGATGCTGCTTGACACAATGACCTGCTTTCAACTCCCTCCTTGGTTAATGGGGTTTGTAACCTCAGGTTTTGCTATCCAAGAATCTTCTAAAAGAAACAAAACCCAATCAAAATGGAATCTGCACTGCAAAATACCAATTTGTGCCCCTTCCCCCCTAAACTAGTCTTGGTTCACTGGATTGTAATTTTGGCAAATCTAGTGAAGTGTCACATCCCAAACTGTAATTAGAGAAAATAAACAGTGATGTATCCTGTTGAGAAACAATATTCTCAAAACTTTAGTGGAAGGAACAACTGAAAAATCAGTATTGGCCAATGTGGAGTAAGTTCATATACAGTGATGCAATTTTCTCCTTGCAGTTTATGAATTGCCTGTTTTGTAAAAAATCCAAAAGAAAAATACAGTAAAGAGAAAAGAAAATCACCTTTGGTTAGCCTGCTGACTTTTAATCACTCCAGCAAGAGCTAGGCTGCTTTGGATAAGAATGCCAACCTGAAACAATAAGTGAGAAGTTGTGGAAACCCATATCCGATGGAAAAAAAAAAAGGAAATTCCAGAGCATGCTAACATCACGGCACAAGCAGAACACTGCACTCTCCACAAGTGCCCAAAACAGGGGTATATCAGCCCCTATCAACAACTTCCATTCCCAAGCAAATCTCAGAAATGGCAAATACAGGTACAAATGTGACAGAAAAAAACCTTTTTAACACATAGTTCTTTTTATACCATGTGCTCCACAGATACCAGACCCTGGTATTGTAAAGGAAATGGACAAAATCATGACAATCACTGATGACATTTGGTTTTTATAGACTTTGAACCTGTCTTAAAAGATTTTGGGAGCATATTTCTGTAGCTAAAATCTTCACAACAAATTAAGTCTTGAAACTCTGAACTGATTTTTAAGAGTATGTTTTTGTTTAATCATCTTAGCTTCCACTTAACCAATCTGGATATAAGTTCTCCAGCATCCTCAAATTATTCCCCCCTATCCTTTTCCTCTCTTCTCTTTTACATGCCTTGCAATCACATGTCACCAGAGGATATCTGCCTATTCTCCATGAACCCACCATTCCTGTAGCAGTTACATGGGTTCAGAGAAATCACGCTTGTAGCAATTCATAAACCAGCACATATTTGTATGAGTGAGCTCCATCTCAAGAGAATAAAACAAGTCATTCACCAGCCAACTCACATCGTTGTTACAACACAATGTTAGTGAAAAACCCCTACTGACAAGTCTGAAGTGTCTGCCATTCCCGTTGCCACACTGTAAGGGTGGGATTAGGTTGCTTTCAGATTGTTTATGTGACTTGTTCATGGCGCACGGCAATCAGCACGCTGACTGCATGCATGGAACAGTAAGTGAAAGCAGTCAGACAGTGGTAAACAGAATAGAAAGAATAACTTTTATTCTACATAAATACTCATATTGCATAATATTCTCTGCAGAGAATTCCACATACTTACTGGAAGTCCTGATTTTGTCCCCACGGAAGAGCTAATTTCATCATTTAAGTCAAAGATACCTATGGCTCTAGGTTTCTCGTCCCATATGCAGAAAATTTGACACCTAGATGCTAAATTAGAGAGAATAGAATCAGACATTACTAAGACAGAGACCAATGTTTATACACTGAACTTTGTTAGTTTTCTTTTTATGTAGAATTGGAGCACATTTTCTTCTCTCCCTGCCTATTTCGATGACACTAATCAAAATTTGTGGTGCCAGGGAAGGGAAGCACTGAAGAGATATTTATTTGCATTTAATAGCTGAATGCTTGCAACAGATTCTAGTGCAATCATGAAGAATGCTGGCTTGCTTGTGAACGCCGTAACACAGGTTATGAACCAGCATTTGCTGGCAAGTGTAGCATTTAAAGAAATGCCAGCTAGAAAAGGATGTGCTATGTTTGAATGTTTATGAGGCAAATAAATTTGCAGCAACACTTCCTGAAGTTTTTTAATTTGCCTCTATCTTAAAATACAATTTAAAGTACAATAGTAATTAGTTGAGCACATTAACTTAGTAAAAACGGAATAAAAAAATCAAATCTCTCATTCTGGACAATCAAATGAATCAATGGTGTAATCCACTAAGAAAAATATTTGAAGAGTGAGTGAATTGTGTTGGGATAGTTTCCCTTCCCACTCCCAGCTCCTCTTATATTCTACTACTGTGAGACTTCAAATACATAAAATCTCAGTTTCAGTTATATCTTGCCACAGAGAAATATTGATTACATTAAAATCTCTAATTTCTTTTACACTTACAAGTATGAAGCACATATTCTCACAGAATAAAACCAGAAGGTTACAGTACAGAAATAAGCGTACATATCTCCCCAAACACTCACAGCAATAAAGATGTAAACTTTTGACATTTGTTAAATTTTATAACCTGGGTTAATTTTTCCTTTCTTCTGTCCACTTCTGTGTGGAAATTTTTGTGTGAGATGTGCTTTCCAAATCAAGTTTTTTTACTGGGTACTGCCCAGAGCATAGCTGGAAAAAAGGATGACTATGAATAGTCCCCCTAAATTTTCTATCATTTTATATTTTGCATGTACATTAACTTTGTAATTTAAATTGCATCTTCAGGAACAGTATCTGCTATGGTCATTTTAGTAATGACATATGATGAGCCTCTGATTCTGTTAGCAAGTCTAAGAAGGGAATGGGAGTCTCAAGGGAGGTGTTCTAGCAGACAAAGTAAAAAACGTTTCATAATTTCAAACACGTATGAGGTTACCAGGTGTCAAACACTGGTGATAAATGGCATCTAAAATGACATTAGGTCAAAGTCACAACACACAGAAAATAAACAACTTGAATTGCACTCTACAAAAAGATCAGATTTAATATCTTTTAGAGTGGAGAGAGGTCCCCTCGTGACAAAAAGTATCAAGTAGCTATCCTTTTCAAAACGACCACTTCACTATACAGATACTTAACATTTCTCACTGCACGATAAATTTTCTTCAGGAATCAAGATGCACACAGAACAGACACTAATGCACATGCTGTGGTATTCTCCTGGGAAGCCCAAGGAGCTGCATGAGAATTCCTTTGTGTCAAATCCCAGAAGAAATTATTTAGCAAGTCTTCAAATGTTAGCAAGTGGTTGACAGGTCCTACTACAAACAAAGCCACTCAGTTCAGCAGTAGATATGGTGGCTACTGTGTTTGGTCATATGAACAAAAGAAGCCTCTTCCGCACTCTTATGTACTTTTCGTCAAAGTTCCCAGCTTTATGAGTATTTTGAACCTAGCCACCCGGTGAGTCCCAGTCAACAAAACCTTTGTTTTGGAGTGATGATGAAGGAACCTACCAAAATACAGACTGATAAAACATTAGTATGTTTTACTATCCTTGCAAAGTACTTCTGCCACTTACTTGCCAAAATCCCAAGAACCTACTTTAAGTCTTAATAGACAAAGAGTTTCAGAAAAATGGCTGAAAAAGAAGTCAGTATAAAGATTATGAGATTAGAACCTCCACTCTGGAGAACTATCAGCATACCACACCTGGATTCATTAATGCCATTGCCCTTCTTCTCACTGTATTTTGCTCAACAGCAAGCAAAGCTTTCTGAACACAGCAAACACTCATGTACATGAGTACTCTTACTGCCTCAGTAAGACCACTCACATGGATGGAGTTACTCAGGCAAGTAAGTGTAGGATAAAGGCCAGATGTGTGTGGTTTCTATTATCAAAAGCTGTTGAGCTGAAGTGCAGCAATTTTGAGTAGCTGCATGCCTGTTTTACAAACACAGGTTTAGTATTGACACTGAATGAAGTATTTTTCCCAAGACTGTGCTGATACACTTGATTAACTTCAGCACAAAAGAAATATTGCTGTTTTTTACAACAGCTTACAGAGATTTCAGTATGGGCTCATTCCTGCAAAGCTGAATTCACACCAAGAGATACGGACTCTATCTTGAGCAGTGCCATATTTTGACCATATGCTATACATCTCAATCTTTGAAAAGCTTTTCATATTGTAAATTGAAAAGGTGTTTGCATTGAGAAACATGCAGACTGTGGATATTCTTTCACAGTCACAAGCAACATCCATTAGGTATGGAACTAATACAACCTATAAATACCTTGTCATTCTACCCCACACTTACTATTATTCACAAAAATGCTTACAATGTATTGTACCAATCGTTAGGCCTCATAAAGATAAAATTATGCGGAAAACATGTTCCCACTGGAAAACACTGGGAGACATCAGGTCATCAAAATGTCTCAAGTTCTGCAATACCTTTTTTAATATTAACATTTCCAGGAATTTTGGGAGATGGAGCATTAGAGTTGAGCAGAAGGCAAAAAAACTTCCCCAAAAGCCCACTGACTTGACAAATTGAAATTTTAACTCTAGAATCACTTCAGTATCGCAATCCAATCCACAAATTTATCAAGATGTCTTAAAACAAATGCTTCATCATTAATACCTTAAGAAAGCCATTCTGTAACTATGGTTAATCTTTTTTCAGTAAGTAATATTTTCATCATCTCAGTAGCCCTTCTTTGCGTCTTGTACTGGTAAATAACTTTCATCAACAATGATCCGAATCAAACCCAGTACTGCAAGTGACAGTGTACTTTTTGTACTGATACAATCTCATCCAACGCATCTTAAATTCAAATTATGATCAGCATTGCTTCAACTTCCAGTATCCTAACTTTTATTAAGAAAACACTGTCTTGTTAGAACCCAGGTGAATTACATTGTATTTTGTGTTTTCAGTTTCACTCCATTCTAATCCTTCAGTTAAAATCCCAGAATTTTCCCCAGTTCTCTGCAGGTCTTGCAATACTTCCCAACTTCCTCTCATCCACAATTACATCTGACTTAGATGGTGACCTACACCTAAGTCACTGATACATGAAACAGGATGTGTCCCTAGGCTGATCTCTCATTTCCATTCTGAAAGCAATTTAGAATTTACTGCAATCTTTTTCCACCTGCTTTAATCAGTTTTTCAATTCTCATGTTAATCTATTTCCATCTAAGTATTTTTAGAGCCTTATGTCAAGCATTACTTCATTTTAAGTAAATTAAATTAATTGCATTCATTTTCTAAAAACTCAGTGTCCCAAACCACTTGGGGTGAGGGGAAGGAAGAAAGGGCAAGGAGGAAACATACTATATGCTATCATATCCACGTTTGAACTTCCAAGGCTTTTGTTCACAATCCGAAGTAACCTCTTGCTTAGTGTTGTGGTTAAAATAGCAGGCCTAAAGTTGATCACAGGTTTTTGTTCTTTTTAATACAATTGCTTCCTTGCATTAAAGGTTCTTATTACTGCATTTATACTTATTTCAATATTGTAGAGTGGAGGTTATTTTGGACCTCCAATAAATACAACATTTTAAGATTTGCATTAGATGCTACTATCTTATATAAATTCCTGCCTGTCATTTACAACTACAATATTTTGATATCTCAAATCTTTTAATTTCTGCCCATTGTTCCCTAAATTATCCTATCAAATTTTTTTCCAATTCTTCTTGTAGTTGGTTGACCTTGACAGGACAACAGGTGCCGACCACGCCACTCTATCACTCCCCAGCGGGACAGGGGAGAGAAAACAAGATGGAAAACAACAAGATGAAAAACTTTGAGATAAAGACAAAAAAAAAAAATTAATACCTTCTCTGCCTCTCCTAAAAATTCTATTTATTTTGGGAACTTGTTATAATGATCAGCCCTTCTCCTGTCATTACTTGTCAGAATTACAAAAATCCTGACAATATTAATAAGTGTTAAATCTAAGTAAGCCCATTTTAAAGATGGGCTAATTGAGGCAAAGAAAGTTTAAAATTGCATCAACTGCTTAGCTGGAGGTCTCCAAGCTTCTAGAGATTAGTTTGTTGGACTCTGACTTGGAAAATGGCTCTGAGTAATTTCCATATATCCTTTAGATGTTGTAGTCATACTGCTGCAAAGGAGCCTCTGAAGCTCAGAAGGGAAGCACGATCACTACCTCTTTCTTTATAGCACGTAGCAGCTAAAACTCAGACCAGATAATCTTCACAAATTACCTGAGAATGCCTAAACATGTGGGCTATCACTCATACTTAGCATTGTACTAAACTACAGCAACCTGCCCCCAAGCTATGGGAACACCACAGAATGAATACACTGAAAATAGGGAGGCAAATCAAAACAGGAAGGAAAGCACAATATCAGCAGATAGCATTTTAAGGCAAACAGATCTCTCTAGTTCTCTGCAGATACCATGCAGTAACTTATGCAATCTCCCAAGTTCTCCAAAAGGGCACATCAAGTCAATTTTTATTACTTGATAAATATATTAATTAATAACCATGGATTCATAGGATGGGAGGATCTATTCCTCTCCATTTTCAGAATGCTTGTGGTTTTTTTGCTTCACTTTTATAGCTAGACTTAAGATTCTGCTACAATTTTGTCAACTAGGTTAACTTTCTCCTGTCCTGTAACTCACACTTGTTCCAGTCTGCATTAAAAAAAAGGTATGGATTTTCTCCTGTCATTCTAGTGCTCCTTTCCACCTCTCCTATCCCCCTGTAATCTTCTGCCTTGAGCTGCAGCATTTTTTCTCATCACCTTCAAGGTTCTAAAGAAATCAGACAATTCTAACCTCATTCCAGTCACTGTCCTGCTCCCACTCCACGTAGGATTTTAAGTATTTCTTCTGTTTTCTTCTACAATCACTTCTGTGCCCCCTCTCATTCTGTGGAGAATGCAATTTCTTTTTTCTCCCCTGGCATATGTCTTCTTTCAAGTCTGTTTTAAATGCTCTTATTTCTAAGTTTCCTATTCTGAGATCATTTAGGGCATTACAACAGTGTCTATAATCAGACTGTTCCAATACTCTTGTAAGCCAAAGAGAGCTCTGCTGGCAGCACTAGTATTCTTTTCTTGCTGAATATCTAATGGAAATTCATGTTTTCTCCAGTTCTCTTGTTACTACAGCTGTGCATTGAAAGGTGATGATGCAGTAAGAAAAAAGTGTTCCTCCTTTTCCCAACAAACTTGGTTAAAATTCCAATGTTTAAAAATAGGTACTCTGAAGTGATTGTGAAGAACAGTTGCTGTCAGTATCAGGATGCATTGGTGGTTTAGAAATTTGGCATCAAAGTCTAGGTTTTCCTAGTCCAGATATCCTGGCTCAGGCTCTAATTCCATAAACCGCATGACAAAGGATACTGTAAAAGTACGCAAGAATTACACTTTATAAGCATGGGCACTTTCCAATCTCAATCAAAACATTACTGCAAAGACTACAATAACAGAAACTACATTTGATCTTCTGTAAATTAAACTTCCTCTGAATTTGTGTTCTTATTCTTTTTGTACTGGATTCCTGTTTTACTGTTGACATGAAAAAGAAGAAAACCAAAGATCATTCATTTAGAATAGCACACAATTAAGCGCTAACTTTTGGCCCTAAGCTAGTACATTTAAAACCTCACATCAAGAACAAAATTTGTCAGCAGTATCCATGTATTTGTATCTGACATCTTCCCAGTACTTGTAAACAAGGTAATAATTGTTTTCTTAAAGGCATTCCTATACCTTTGAATTTATATCCATTATATTATACATGCACAGATGTGAGTGCACACAAACCACTTCCACCCCCCAATTCTGCTTCAGGAAGGAAGTTTCTCTGTTGTTTCTTATAGGTCAGTGTTACATAGTCTCAAGTACTCCTGTTACAATCACATCTTGGCATGTGATCATGCTTCAGTCTGTGCTTCTGAAACTTCACTTACAAAGGACATCATTAACAATTCCACCTGAAATTACTTCAACAATTTGAGAACACTGCCTCCAGTATTAGTGAATCCAATTAATTTGAAAAAATCTCCACTGTTTCATAAAGGATGACCTCCTCCACAATACACTTTTTAAAGACTTCTGTAGGAATCCTGAAGTATAATATGGAACTTTCCCTAGAGAGAAATGAAAATACAAAGAACTGCAAAAACATAAGCCTTTTAAGTAACAAACATTGAACAGATTTACTAAAATTTTAGCTTACGTAAGTAGAAAAACTGAACACGGAATACCTGATAAAAATCTGACAGATGCATCTTTCTGCTTTCTTAAGGAAGACTTAGAAGATTGAGAACTCACAATCCAAAGGAGAATGGCCAACAAGTATGTAGGTGGCAATCAGACTGAAAAGGAGAGTTGTTAACTGCAGCATGTTAACTGCAGCATGGAACAAAATCAGCACTCTCCTTTACTTAATACTGTACTTGTTTGTGTGGGGAAGCAGCTGAGAGAAGCTATGTGTTGATACTTTATCACTCAGAGTGACTGTAATATGAATCAGTCAACACTTAGAAGCTCACACAGTATTTAACAATGGGGCCATAAATTTCAGTGCTTGCCACAGATTCCAATTTGGAATAATTATAGCCTATGTACCTACATTCTCCTGACATTTTCAAATATGTACACGTTTTGAACTGTTCTGCAACACTGGTTTGTACTTTTGGGCTATTTGCTGTATTTAAAGCTGTTCCAGAGGCTATACTTAATGGAATGGAAATGCTTTGCTATAATTTACTTTAGGCATCAGTTTGGATGATAAACATTCAGTGTGTTACATCAAAAATTAGCAGCTTAAAGATGGGATTTAAAACATGATTTTATGAAAAATAAAACTCAATAGGCTATGTCAGGTATTGTGGTCTGAAGGCTGGTACTAGGATATGTTCCATTTTACACAAAACGTTATATAATAAATCTCCTAAACACTAATTTTTTTTTCCCAAAGAATTTCCTGCTAGCTTCTCTAAGAAATTCTTAAACTTTTGTATTAGCATTTTCATCTCCATTCCCCTCAGGAACACTTACTTTAATTTCTTTCTAGGAAGAAGGTTAACAGATGTGTAAATGATCAGTCAAAAAAATTGCTTATGACTTTTGCATTACTTATTTCTTTTTTACTGATGATTCCCTAGTTTCTCAGAGGAACCAAGAAGTTCAGTATAATCATGACCAGCAGAAAATATTTTATACACTTTAAGAAATACTTAAACTTTCATTTTCAAGCGCAGTTACGTACTTCCATTTCAGATCATTCCATCACAAAAACCCCAGTAACTTTAATTTAAAAGCCTCAAATCAATACAGCATTATATCATAGCTTACTTATTTTTGCATGTAATACAAAAGCCCCAAAGTTCTTTTCATTATTTTATAAATAGAAATAGGAAAACTGAATTTCTTCCTACTAGTTCTGGGGACTGAAGCTGGTTTTAGAAAATAGTACTATGATCCTGAAATGAAAGCAACTTCTGACTATTTTATAGCAATGCTACAGTGCAAACCAACAATTATATACGTAGAAGAATTTGCAGGAATTCAGTTTGATACTGAAGTGAGAAATATATCTTGCACAAAACACTGTAGAAAATACAGACTTACTACTCAGGTCTGTACAGCATTACTGTCAAAAAAGTTTCAGATGGTTTTGTTCTAAATTTCCCCAAAAAATTAAAATCTAACCCAAGTCATTGTCCACATTAGCATGCTATACCATATCAGAAAGCAACACAAAAAATATCAGATTTTATCTATTAAATCTCAGTCAACTAAAGTGCTTAAGCATACATTTACAAGTTTCTTAGTACCCATTTCAAATCTGCTGTCAAAGACACTACAATCTTAAAAGGATACAACCAGCTAAACTTTAATGCATGCTTATGTTTGATTTTCTTTTCCACATCTTTTTGCTTTGAATATAAGACTTATTTTAGTCCCTCCAAAGCAGTGCATGTATAAAAAACCATGGATTTGATCTGGTAGCTTGGAAAGACAGAGAGATCAGATAAAATGTCATTAAAATTATTACATAAATCAGAAATGCTTTATAGTGTACTCAATTACTATGTCACGCCAGTTAAAAGACCGCGTATTCTTTCTTTTAAACAGCATGGGGGGATTTTTAACAATCAGGAGCTCTATAATTGCAATAGTAGACCTCATAAAGACTCAAAATTCAGTTTCCAAGATATTTTAATTAAATCCCAAGTCCAAAAAGTCTTCACAACAAAGCAGACAGGAAAAATATTAGTTGGAAATACAAAGCTCTATGACACTAATAGCAGAGACAAACCTATAGTGCTTTAATGGCTGAAGAACAAGCTTTTTTCCAGCCTCTTAAAGAGATGGAACAGTTTTGACATAAGTCTTCCTGAAAGTTCATGTTATTTAGAATCTCTGCCTCTAGTTTCAGTATCATTGTTGATAAATATTAGTATTTTCTCTTAATTACCCATACATATACAAAACTCTAAGTGTTCACACAGAAGGAGCAAGAACCAATAATCAAGAATACATGTAGCAGTCCATACAGCTGTGGGGGATTAGACTGGAACACCATCAAAATTACTCTCTCTGAAGTATCAAGAGATGTTCTTTCCAGCATATTTTCAAATGAAATACAAAGGTCCTCAAGACTCCCTCAACTTAAGACTTATGTCTCAGATAATACAAATACTGAAATAATTTAAGTATAGAAAGTCCTTCCTGGTGTGGACCTGTCAACCTTCTCACATGCTCTCATTTCAGGAGGAAAGCACTAATCTTAGTTACCATTTTAAAGCTATTATACCTATTAAATAATTGCTTGCAATAACAAAACAAGAGTAAGAATTTTAACAGAACATCCTAATTCTCAAGTTTTTTACAGTCAGCATTTTCCAATTCTGATAATCCAAATATTGCAAGATGAATTCTAACTCTTGAGTGGTGTTGACAGTACTTCAATATTTTGCATACATCAAACCACTGCATTCATGTTTCAAGCTCCACTGTCTGTAAAATGAAAACAGAGATTCCTACTGTACCATTAATTGCTAATCTGACACTGAAACAGTGGTTTCATTGTCATGAATGATGGGATTGAGAATTTCTTTCTAATTCCACTTCCCTAACAGGTACAGTAATAAACTGTTAGTTCTTTAGGCAAAAGACGTGAATCTGTTGGATTAAAGCTTCATTCTCTGCCTGTAATCAGTAACTTGAGGGCCTTCTGTAGATTCTGCACAGCAGTGCTCACATCTTCATACTGCAAAGCACTGCCAGCATATTTGCAATATTTTTGAGCTCTGGCAAAGTCCTCTGGAGTCAAGCGGACTTCTCCTGCAAAAATATAAGTATTACAAAGTTACTACAAACGAAATCTGACTTAAGCGTCCTGTCTTATGATTTTTATGTTTTACTTGTATTTGTGGCAATATTACGAAAACTAGGCAAATATTTGTGGTAGTATTACAAAGACTAAGATACAGCATTTCTTCTGTTTTCTGTTCTCTTTTCTTTCCATTCATATAAAGCTTAACTTCTTTGCTACTGAAAAATGTGAGGACCTTTCTAAACACTGCTATTTGCATGACCCAGTGCCTTTCAAAAGTAAGCCAATACCTTTGAGAAAGATCTGCTCTTCATCTAAGACAGCAAAGGAGAGCTTTTACATGACATTAAGTTAGCTGTAATCATATTACAACCTGCAAGAAACAAGGACAGTGCTTTTTGTGTTCACAGCATAATTACTCTGCTCTCTTCAGGAATAATACATTAGAAACTGTTCCTTCTCAGCTGGAATAACTTTTCAGAACATAGAAACATTTCTCACCGGCATGTTTTCACACATTTTGTTTCTGTTTTTCCAAATAATTTTTATGTTTCCAATTTTATGTAAGATGACTGAAAACAAGATTGATGTAAATGAATGTGCCCATTTTTGTAACACTGGAGAACACTAGCAAAAAATACTCCCAAAATATAGTATAAACCAACTGTTATTTATTAATCAGAGTATTTTCTTGATGTAAGTTAAAACTTTAGGAATTCTGTAGTGCTCAAACACACGCATTCAGTCTCGGAGAAGGCATAGTAGGGACTTATGCCCTAACTGGCAGAAGATTTTATATGTGAATAGTATCACTGATGTGTGTGTAAAATAAAGCACAGCTGTGTTACTGTACCTCCTTCCACCCACAAATTCACGGGGAGTTTTAAGGCTAATCCCATGCCACTCCAATAATCTATGGACAAATTATAAAATCTTTCCTCAGGTTCTTTCAAAACAGCTTAACTTGTAAATGATAGATTTTTATGGGAACGGATAAATAATTATATAAAACACTAAAGACTATGTATATATTTAATAATTTCCCACATGGCATCTTATATGCAATTAATAGATTTCACAGATTAAGAGAAAATGTGTTTTTAAATGCAGCATGCATTTTACATAAAATTTAGTTAAACAAAGATTAAGCTAAGTACATTTTACTTTTAAGCAACTACATGAATATACTTAAAGCCGTATTTTATGGCACAATTTCATAGCTGGATCCTTTCTTTCAAAATAGTACTGCTGTTAGCAATACTTTGAGAATGTTTACTAAAGAATCTCAGTTCTTATCAAAAAATGTCTATTATATTTGCTTTTCCTTCCCCCAATCTTATTATTCAAGAACAGCTTTTGAACAAATAAAAAAGAAAACCTGGGAATACTAAAAACTAGACTGGTCTGCTGGTTTTCAAAACAACCCTACCCAAATAAAAAGCAGAAAGGTAAAGTACTCTGAACATTAATTCTATCAATTTCTAAAATATACTCTAGACCTCTACTTATTTTCCTTTCAGTAAATAAATATAACCATTGAGGGACATAAAAACTTGGTGGGCTCATTATCACTGCAATGTATATTAATTTCGTGGTTAATAAGTGAAGCCACATTAAATCTCTTAAAATACATACACATGTGAGTAAATACATGCGAGGGAGTGCATAAACACAGGTGCACAACTCAGTTATTTTGTAACCTAAACAAAGTCACAGACTAAAAGCAGCTGGGGTCAATCTGCGACCACATTACTGAACATCTTTAAGAAATTAAAAAGACCAAGTTCCCCTCAAAGTAGCTTTATGCTATTGATGCCAAAAGAAACTACAAAATCATTCTTTAAAAACTGGCCAAGGCATCAGTCCAGTATTCAACTAATTTATTGGAAGCAAGCCTAAATTCACCCGTCTAATCTTATTTTTACAGTATGAACTCTATTAATGTTTTGCTGGCATAAAGCCTTATTTATTATGAAATCTACCTGAGATGCTATTATGACATAATTTGAGGGAAAAAAATTAATAATTTTAAATTTATAAACCAAAGTTTATACAGTAAGAGGGTTGATCTTTTGATGTGCTCAGCAGCCTGAGCTCCTATTGAAGTCAACACCTCACAACAGAAAAGCAAAATAGGTACTACACTTTAATGTAATGACTTGTACTTACATCAAAGGTATAACCACAAAAGTTAGTAACTGACTTCAATTTACATATTCTAAGGGTTAAGCAGTTTTGGAGGAAAGGACCTCAGGGTCCTAGAGGACACCAATTTGCCCATGAGCCAATAATCTGCCCTTGTGGCGAAGAGAGACAATGGCATCCTGTGCTGCAGTAGGAAGAGCACTGCCAGCAGCTCAACAGAGGTGATCCTGTCCCTTTCAGACCTAGTGAGGCCACATCTGGAGTGCCACATCCAGTTCTGGGCTCCTCAGCACAAGAGAGATGGACTGACATCCTGGAGACAGTCCAGCAAAGGGCCACAAAGATGACTAAGGGAACGGAGCACCTCTCATATGAGAAGTGGCCAAGAAAACTGGGACTGTTCAGCCTAGAGAAGAGAGGGCTCAGGCGGATCTTATTAATAATAAGATTATTAATAATAAACACCTGAAGGAAGAATATTTAAAGGACAGAGATGGGGTTTTTTTCAGTGGTGCCCAGTGACAAGACCAGATGCTGAAACACAGAGGGGTCCTGTCTGAACATCAGGAAACAGTTTTTACTCTGAGGATGACCAAGCTCTGGGACAGGTTGCACAGAGAGGTTGTGGTTTCTGTCCCTGGAGAGATTAAAAAACTATCTTTTGAATTAGCAATGACATTTTTTTCTCAAACGTCTTCAGTGCAGCAAATTAAACCACGGGGAGAGTGCACGGACAGGGGAGACACAAAGAACATCGTCCTGAGTGACTGCTTTTATATGACCCTTCCTTGAGCAGAGGGGTTGGACCAGACCACCTCCTGAAGTCCCTTCCAGCCTCAAGTATCCAGGGATTTTTGGTTCTAAAAAAGCCCAACAACACTGAGATAGGAAAGGTATACTGTATTTATTCTAAAAAAACTGCTTCTGTGTTATTCTGGAATTATTAGGACTGTAGTTATATTACTGAAACATGACAGGAATATGGAATCCATAACAACAAGCATGACTCTTTTAGTTTAAGAGGAACACAAAATGAAAACAATTTGACTAGAGATTCTGAAATAATTTTGGGGAAAAAAGCAGTTTCAGAATGCAAGTAATACGCATTTTACATAATATATCTGCTTCTCCCTGGAATCCTTTTCTACCCATCAGATGTTTTTCCTTTTTATGATGCCCAAATATAAGGCAGTTGATTTAAGAACATTTCAATCACACAAATTGGTGCATAAAAACAGTGATGGCAAAGGTAACAAATGGTTTTTGAAACAAGACACTCATTTTTCCCATTAAATCACTTGAAATATAATCAAGGATTTCTTTTTAAGATCATGAAAACACATTCCATGTCAAATTATTACTTCTACTTTGTGTGTAGGATATCAAACATTACATTATACATACAACTACAATGGACAAATGCTTTCTTTATACTATGCCACCTGTGGAAGGGACCATATGGCAATGTAAGAAGATCTTATAAAAACCATGTAGCACAACTATGAATGCCTTTAGTGTTAGCAAAATCCAGGGGTAATAAATTTTTTAAGAAAACTACACCAGAGAAGTGCACACACACGTACATGAAGTTGCTGTGTAACCACATTCTGTTGTCAGACACATTAACCCATGCTTAGATGCAAAAGCTTTGACATTTTCAAAAGTCAGAGTTAAACTCTGAAACTCGTTCCCACAGGACAGGACAACTACTGAAAAGACTCATGCTGACTAAAAATCAAAGAACACTGTTCCTTTAACTTAATCTTCCTTTGATAAAATATTCTACTCCTCTCCAACCAAGTTTTTCTCCCATAACAGTATGAATCAAATGGCTTCTCCCATGTTATGGGAAGCAAAGAAAATATGTAGTTTATTTTTAAAATATACATTTGATCTTATTACACGAAAGAGTCTTGCAGGAATATGTGGAATATCCTGTTTGACTATGCCTATACTACCACATTCAACACTGCCAAGGAAGGTGTCTCAGGAGTCAAACTTGACTGTATGCAGTGTCAAACTGTTGGAACAGACTCCAGTATGGTTTTGGCCCATGCAAACTAGCACTTTCCCAAACAATTCCTGGGCATGACTTGTGGTCAGAGCAAGCTTCAGACCATTCAATACGAGCAGTTTTCATGAGCTACCTTGTTTAGGTTTAAAAGTTTAATAGTATGGATGTGAGAGGTTCTGTGCCAGCTGTTCTCTGCGCCCAGTACTTGCAGGCACGTATAATTTGTTAGTATAGACACAGACATCATGTCTAAATCATGGAACAAATGTACCTTGCACTGCAGATCTACTGGATGGAGGGCAACACTGATCCCTCCTTGCCGTCCAAAGGAAACTTCAGTTCCACAGGAATGGTACGCACCTCAATACGAAGCAAGGATCTAGCCCAGATATGCATATTGCAGCTCAGGAATTGGGGAAAGCTCTTGGGTCCCACAATTTTGTACATCCATTAAGAGATACAGGCATTTCTCAATCTACTTATGGGTTAGAGAACAAGGCCACTGTTGGCATAGAAAGGACTCCTCAGCAGCACGAGGAGAAGAATGCACAACAAGACAGTGACAGGCAAGGACAAACACTTTCCATTGCTCTCAAGCTTCTTAATTCCAACATGCAAACAAAACTGTCATTGTACCTCTGCTGACACATCCCCTGTGCCCTCTCAGGCTCCTGCATAATCGACACTGTATTTTCTAAGCCTTCAAACCAAGAACCTCTATGACCTCTATCACATCTCTGGGTGCACTTTTGCGGCACTCCCTCATAAGAATCTAGCACTTTGAGCTGTTACAAGACCCAAACTTGTAGTGACACAACAGATGTGCAGAGGAGGAATGTAGGCATGCAAATACTCAGGTTAGATCACGTTAGAGATTTATCATGGTGCTTAGCAAGGGTCTTAATCTCTTAATTACACAATATTACTTATTATGCATTCTCATAAACACAATTCCTTTTTATTTATGTACTTATTAAACCAGGTTATCTCAGGTAGGTAGTAAGAGGGAACAATGCACTGGTACTATTCAGATATTGAATAATGGAATGTCTTACACTTAATAAAAAACTAAAGTTTCAATCAAAATAATGACATTTTTGACAATCAGAAACAAACATTCAAACTAAGAAACAATGGTAACTAAAATTTTCAGAGTAGTTACCAAAAAACCTGTTACAATGACTGTCTAGAAGATCATGATAAGCTAGTTAAACATGAAAGCTTTGCTGCCAAACACCACAAAATTTGCCTTCCAACTAGCAGTTACTATGGCAAAACTTAAGTAAAGCTTTGAGCCATTTCAGTTAAGGAGCTACCGAAAACCCCCACAGCAGTCCCCAAAACTCAAAAACTATCACCAAGTTTAAATGTTTCAGCTACAGGTCTGAGGTGTTGTTTTCAATAAAATGAGTTACTGCCACATGAGACATTATTGCCAGCTCAGCTGGCCAGAGCATGGTGCTAAAAATACCAAGGTTGTGGGTTCCATCCCTGTATGGGCCACTCCAGAGTTGGACTCAATCCTTCTGGGTCCCTTCCAGCTCAAACTATCCTGTGATTCTGTGATTACAATAATATGCCAGAAAAACTACAGCACATATAGTACCTTTTTGCTCTTCAGGAGAATACTAAAGGTTAATATGTCTCTATCAAATGGCAAATTTTGCTATTTTTAATACATCTTCTATAAAATGACTTTCTAATACATTAAAATGGAAACATCCTTAAGCATTCTTATGCCAGTAGACTAAAAACAAGTTAAACATTGAATTCCTACTACAGCATTCAATTGAAGCAAAAATACTTTTTCAGTAAAGCTATTTTAACACAGACACACTCTTCAACAACACAATAAAGTAACTAAATATTTTTAAGTTATAAAATACAAAAACATTTTGTAGTCATAACAGGCAATGTTTTACTGTGGTTAATACTAGAACTTAACATAGCAATTATGTATACTATCAGCTTTCCCTGATGAGGATAAACTGTAGGGGAGAATGTGAACAGATTTTGTACCAGGAATTCTAGACCTCCTCCTCACTCAAAATCCTACTTATATTGCCAACAAAAATCTGATTATTACAAACAGATGTAATTTATGGGGATTTTGAATACTATTTTCTCTATTCCATGGACAGAAAAATTCTTAGAAAACAGTTAACTCTTTGTACAAATGTACATGAGTGTTCAAATTAGGATCTAGGATGATTCCAGCTTTATTGTCAGTTACTACTCTTCCACAGGCTGTGGTTTCCCTAAGTTTAGCACTTATGTGTGTACTTCAAAGCATGGAATATGCAAGCAGACATAAAATAGATATGATATAGGTTATCAGTGATTTCAACATCAAAGACAGATGACATCTTAGAAGATAAAATCCTTGATTAATGGTATATCAAAATAACATCATTAGCAGTACCTTGTAAATTGTTTCATTTAACACAGGTACTACTTATAGGCAGGAAGCATATACAATTATTCTGCACAAAAACACAACTTGGAATGTTTTATGAATTACTTTATGAAGCTAGTAAGTAACTTGCATGCTGACCCTGTAGAATAAATTTTAAGTAAAGGGAATGTGTATTAATTACAAAAAATATAATTTAGCAAGGCTATCAGGAATACAGGCTTTGCAAAATATATCAGAACCTCATCTGAGAAGTAACAATATAAATAATAAAAAGCCTTACACAATGATAGCTCATTGGTTCAAAACAGTCAGACAGACAACATTATATTGTAACAGCTTTCAGAAACTATTAAACTCTTAGCAACACAATGCTTAGATGTTGTCCATTCTTTTTAAAATTCTGGAATAGCATTCAGATAACAATGACAATATTTTTCAAATTTCTTCCTTCAGTGCAGGGGAGACACAGAGGACACAGTATGTCCATGTACAACAATACAAATGCCACAAGCTTACCTGCAGACTGAGCACTGTAAAGGGAAGGATCAACTAGAGGAATATTCTGAGGAGTAGGCTGAATGGTGTTACTTGTCACTCCTGCAAATCAATGCAAAAAAATGGACTTTGATTATTTTTACTTACTGGCTTTAAAAGTAAGCAAACAAAACAGAACAGGTACACCTAAAGATTTTCAAATTAGGCAGCTGATAGCTTACTAATTCTGAAAATGTCTAAAAAATAATTTTCATGCTTTCACTTCAAATATGAATGTTTTATAAAATAAAACAGAAGAATGTACAGACTGTCATCCATTTTACCAGTACAGCATTTCACAGAAATTGAATTTCAGGCATTAAAAAATAAGAAAATACTAGTCCAAGAGACATTGGTTACCCTAGACTATTGAGGAAAACCTGCTAAAGAAAAGTGTGAGTGAACTTTTGCATTTGAAACCTGAATTCTACATTCTAATACCAGAGGCAGTCTATATTATTATATTTTTAAAGCCCCATGCCTGTCACCTCACACTTGCAAACTACCTGCTTCCTAATTCCTTTGAAAACAATCAGTGAGAATAAAAAAGCTAGCCAAGTTTAAAAGGGAAATAGTGGTGCGAGAAGAAGAAACAGCACTTTATGCTGTGAAGCATTCTTGTATCTGCATTCCCATTTTAGGTACACTCTTTTGCTTTGCTCCAAAACTGTATTTTTATAGTATGTCCAGAACATATCAGACTGGCATAAAGTTATTTCTACAACATCTGCTTTGTAGGAAGAGGGTATAATCACTTTTCTAAATTACATCACTCCAGTGAATGACTGGTGGGGTTAAAACTATGTAATGCACAGAATTAATATAGTCCAACAAGGTATATACTCCTTGATTTTCAGATCTGGTAAAAAAAGTCATACTCTCCCTCCCAGACCCCAAAATCCCCCACCTATCTGAAGGCTTTCCCTTTGATAAAGCTGAAGAGCATCCTGGATTCTTCATAGATGAAGCGTTTTTAAAATGAGAAAATAAAATCAAAGGTGGGATTGTGCGACAAAAATCTCATATGTTCGATAATATAAAGATGTATCTGAACAATAACTGATCATCAGGATTGAAATAATGGACTTTTAACTTTTTAGTTTTATTAATCATTAATTAATAATTCTATTCTATGATTATTATAAAAAGATCCCATAAGGTAAGAAAGTTGCATTTACCAATCACTTAATTTTTTTTTTTAATACAGCATCTGGGAAGGAACTTGTAATTTTTAAGAACTTGGTTTTGGTCCAAACATTACACATAATAATAAGAAGGATGTAGGAGCCAATATGTTTAGCAGTAGGGACAAAATCCCCATTAATAATATTGTCTGAAGTCAATCACAAGAAAGCACCTGCATGGGAAAAGGGGTGCAAGCCAAACCAAACCAGTATGGATGATACATCAGGCATGATTGCTATGGAGTTGTAACAACTTCAACACTATGTTGGACAAGCTCCCACGTGAAGAATAGCAGCCTATCTGCACAGGGAAAGCTATATACGAAATGAAGTAATACAATTTCATCTATCAACTAAAAGATTCAAATTGTGCTTTACAGTACAGATGTTGCAATGCAACACCATTTTACTGATTCAAGAGAAGAGAAAAAAATTCTGTCTGCAGGAATCGTCACTTTCTTAGTCCATGTATGTCTTCTGTAAAAGTGCTCCAAAATACGATTTACATATTTTAAAAAAACATTAAAAAATATTTCCAATGGCATTTTTACGTTTTAGCTTATGAAGATGCTTTTGCCACACAATACTGTGTTATTCTACTCTATATGTGATGGACTAGAATTTGGGCTCCAGTAAAGGCATGGATTTTTTTAGGTGTGATTTGGACATACCTGTGTTATGAGGTACTTCAGCTGGAGTGTTGGCTGGTGCATGGGCACCTGGTGGTATATGTATGCCAGTGTAATTACTAGTTGGTATGTTGTTAGCTTCATATGTAGATGATGATGATGGTTGAGTTGTTCCACTATGGACAGAAGATGACCCTGCTTCTTCCCTTTCAGCATCTGCTAAAATGACACAAAATATGAATTACTGCAACTGTTATGTACAAATACTTGAAAGCTTTGGCTTTCCGGAAAACCCCCTTTCAAATTTTTATTGCTAAAAAAATTGCCACCACACAGTGTGACATAAAGCATCAACCAAAACCACATAGAGTTGATTTGAATAGGTAAAAAGCAACTTACCATACAATAAAGATCTAGAAACTCACATAGTTTCACAGAACTCTTCTGTTCAAATTGAATAATTTCCTTACTGATCTGAATATAAGCTATCTGTCTCATTGGAACAATTTGTTATACCTTCACGTACTGCATCCACAGAAGTTGAACAAGTTATTAGAAACAGGCAATCATTTACACTTTAACATATACATGAACCGGAATACAGAAAACTGTATTTGCCTTACAAACTCTTTATAAAAGGCTAGACAGTGCCAATTTTTTTACCCCATATCAAATCACAAATAAATAGGAACCAAGAGAAAATTTGGGAAAGTAATACCAAGCAGGAAACTAAATGCACCTTAGCTAAGTCATAATTGCATCTGGAACAGTTAGAGTACATAATGAGCCATAAGAATAATGAGGTTCAATATACCCTATAGCATGTAAAAAGAATATACATATTATTCAATCTAGTCATGTTCTTAAAGTTCTCGTCTAGTTTATTTAATATTGCTTTAAAGGCTAATGATCCAGTTAATTTAGAATATATGCTTGACTCCTGCTCTTCATTTGAATTCAGTTCAGTTTAAAACAACTAATTTCCATTTACTGTGTATGCATTCACCTGTATCAATAATGTCAGATGAAACAAGCACAGTTTTGGGAATTGCTTATTTAACAGCCAGTGCTTGACAGGGAACAAAACAAAAAAAAAGGGAGCACAGAACTTGTATGTGTGTAGAGCTAGCAAAAGAGATGTTTTTTAAGAAATCCACACTGATCTTCAACTACACAAGACTATGTGTTATGCAAACACTTCTACTGCTTAATAATTAAATGGTCTACTATTAAAAATATTACTATTACAAATATCAGAATTGTTTCCCATGTAAGTCCTTCTTCCTCCCAGAAAAAACTTCACATGCTACCTTTACGAAAAATGCCTGAACACCTTCTAATTCACAATGTGATTTACTACAATAAAAGGCTGTAAAGCAGAGTAAAATCAAGTATTGTCATTAGAACATTTTTAGTGGGCTTTAATGAATACACTGCGGTTTTATGGAACAATTTCTGACACATGCAAATGAACACCTGACAGGTTTCTGGAAGACAAAGAATATCTTAAGGTGCCAGATTTTTCTTCTGCTGTATTTTTTGTTAGTAGCTCATACTGCAATATTGTGTGGCTAACATGCATGTAAATAAAATTAAATGTCTGAAAACTGGCAAAAAGGTGAGATTCAAGAGTAAACATTGCATATGCTATCTTTTAAATAATAATCTAATGATAGGAACCCATTGTTTGAATGCCGTATTTTTCACTGATTTTGGTGTTAACTGAAAAAAAAATTATAAAACAGTTTCAGAAAAAAAAAATTATCAAAAACACAGAGGCTTACTATATATAAAATGAATGAACTAGTTACGCACAACACTCATCATGCTGTCTGAAGGTGAGGCTGCCAAATATTACTGGTAACGCTGTTACCAAGTATTTATAGCTTGGTCAAATTCTAGCCATAAAGTTGAATTTTCCAAGCTGGGTGTCTGCTTGAAGTTAGGATTTTGGGAAAGCTGTTGTAAAACTTACGAAGCAATTTTTGAGAATGAGGGAGTGAGAGAAAACATGCTTCCACTGTGCTTAGTACCCCAGCTATGAAAAATTACCTGCAAATTTATGCCCACATTTAACCTGTTAATGCATGTATTCCTTTATTCTGCCCCTTCCAGCTTCCTGTTGCCCCTATCTGGTTCTCAAGGCAATTCTGATTTCTTTCTTTGCACTGACATATCCCATATCTGCAACCCCTTGCCCCATGCTTATGTCTCTCTTGCAGTGCTCCCATCTTCTCTCCAAGCCATTCCCAGTTTCAGTTTCCAACTTCCTCACTGCATAATTCAGGGTCTCTAGTCACTCCTGTAACAGTGCAATGCTGTGGGCAACAATGGCCATGGAAGTCATGAACTCAAAGGGTTAAAGTCTGGCAATGTTAAAAACAACCAAAAAAAGTGTTAGAAGTGCTGACCACCCATAATAACAGTGCCCGCAAGAGGCTAATTCACAAAAGGGCAATCTACTTTTTAATCAGCTATTTGTATAAAAAGATTAAGCTCAACTGTTTGATTTGCTCATTATGCAACTGGCCAATGTTAAAACTGTATTAAACATAAAAGTAGTTTTGTTTAAATTAACTCTTCTTAGGTCTTTCAAGTGCCCAAATATCACAAAAGCATTGTAACTATTCTTTCTGGAAAGCAAATATTTAAAATATTCTTTATCAAAGACTAAAGTATTAGAAACATTTTAAGATACCCACTTTCAGTATTTGTGAATAGTTTTTAACAGTAGTGCCAGATAAAAGGATTTCAGGCTGCTAAAAAAGAACATTTAAGTCAACAGAAGTTTTAAATTCTGTGGTTAGAACATCCATAATAGAACTGAAAAAAAAATCTTTCCCAGGGAATGGGAATGAATGCTAAAAAATTAGAAAATTATTTTCTCATGCAGCGCTAATAACCTAGAATTCAAAGTTCCTTTCAATTTGCTTAAAGATGCTGAAATATTAGGCTGTGAAACAGTGACACAATTGTTTTACATTTCATTTCAGCTCCAGCTGAGTTTCTTGTCTTGGAACCTCATCAGCCTTTGTGTTTGAATCCCAGCATAATGAATCCATGAGCTCTTTCAACTTTCTGCAGAGCCACAGTATACCCAGACCACCTGTTTGTGTTTTTTAAAATTATTATTTATTTACTGAAGGCAAAGCTTTGTGAAATAATCACCACAGGCCCATAACCAACCATCCAAAGATACTTTTATATAAACAGAGGATTCTCAAGGCTTAGAGAATTTCCTTTTCCAGTGTAAGCAAGCACCGATCATGACTTAACTTCAGCAGCTCAGTGCACTAAATATAAAATTAGCAAAATTTTTTTTTTAAGGAGCCCAGACTCTTCCAGTTCTCTGGACTCCTATTTTTACTTTTTTTCTATCAATTTAATTTTTTTCTTTTTCTCATTCTGCTGCATTGTTTCTCTTTTGCTTGAGATGTTGCTAGAAGATTCATAATGTAAGTTTCTATTTGAACACTGCTTTTAAGAAACAAACCAAACAAGTATTTTTTTCCACAACATTGAGAAATGAACTCAAAAATCCATCAACTTTTCCCACACTGTTCTTTTTACCAGGTTATTAAGGTTTTCTGAAATTCTGTAATAGAAATGTAGCCTAGATATTATATATTGCAACGAAGGTGATTACATTTAATGTCTTTACTGTGGGTATATCATGACTATTTAGGAACTTTTCCACATTTCCATTTTTTTCCATTAGTGTAAAATCTTGTTGGATGACCTAGGGCTAATGCTAAGTAACCTTTATGTGTACTCTAGGACTTGTATTCCAACTGCATTAATAAATTAAGCATGTCATTTTAAGGTTTCCATGGTGGCATCCTGACAAAAGCATCCATAAATCCAACAGCAGAACTGCATAAAGCATGCCTATGTTACTGTAAAAACACCTCCAACAGTTACAGTATGGTTTTCAAGAATCACAAAAAAAATAACACTTTGGAAAAAAATGGTAATTTGTCAAGCTACAGAGACCTAGTTTCACTCTGTTTAAACAGACTTTTTCCACATGCTAGGGGAGGAAGAAAATGAGCAAGCAGAAAGGAATGGGGAAGGTCCAGTTATACATTCAAACAATACTGCTTTTCTTCTTCTGATGCACAAAGCAAGAACTAAAACTCTTTTTTACTGATTCTCCTCATAAAAATTAATTTGCATAAAATTTTTTTCTTGATTATGTGAAACGTTATGGACATCTACAGTATGGAGCTAACTGTCAAAAATAAACATCAACATGTATTTTTCATTTCTCAGAAAACAGGAGTTTGAGAAATAATCTCTCTACATGAAATACAATTCATCAACAAAACAAACAAACAACATATTGGCAAATTATAAGAACTTGCGGGTACCCTATCAAAAAGGATGTTAAAATTTAGATTCACTCAGCGTTTGTGTCCCTTTTAAGTTGCATGTAGACATAACCTGTTAATGAAAGCAGGAGTCTTCACCAATTCCCATTACCACCTGTAATGAACTGCAACGAATACCAAGGATTTGAGGAAAGACTGAATTCTGCTTTCCTTCCTACAACAGTTTCTTTTGTAGCGGAGAGCAATTACCTCTCCGCATTAATAAAATTAAGAAAGAGCCTATTTGTTGCTTTTGAGAAATAATTAGCTTCTACAGGTTGCACACATGGATTTTTATCAAAAGCTTTGTAATGTTTACTTAGAAATTCTACTTTGGCAGTTGTTTAAAATTCATAATTCACATAATCAGGTCAGCTTTACCACACCATGAGCCAGACCACTAAAGAGCACTCATCTAAAGCTGAAAATATTTAACTGAACTATTCATTACATTCAATATAACAAGAGATTTTTCTGTCACATGTTGTGTTCTCCATTAAATCATCAAACTGGTGTAATTTGACAGATGTGGTGATGTTTGCAGTCGGAGTTGCATTCCAAGTGTCTCTTGCTACAGCTGCACGGACATTTAAGAAAACTGCCTTGGAAAAGACCGTATGTTGAAGAAGAAATTAGTTTGCAAATACTTCACTTCAAATACAGCTCTGCCAAGACTGGAGCACATTTCAGTGGGTAAGATACCCATACAATTTAAGTCTCTAGGGTGTCTTTAGGTTAGGAAAACATAATAACAAGAATAAACAAGTAGCTTGGAAATAAAACTATCATACTCAGTATTTGTTCGTGATTATTTGAATTTCCTTATGTTGCAGTGTTTCTGGAGTACTAATACATAAACAGTATTTTATCCAGGAAACAACAAATAAATTATATTTGGCACCCAGGCTTTTAGACACTATAAAGATAATAATAAACTTCAATAAATGTTCAGTACACATTGTCCTTAAAAAAAATGACAATATACTTTTTTTTTTAATGTGACACTGTCTAGGACATATAAATTACAATGTGGAGAAGCAATAAAATATGAGATTGCATGATGAAAAGACTGAGAACCAGAAGAGAGTTTTCTAATGTTCTGATATGTTGAAAATAAAACTAATGTGTAGAAAATGACAAGCCTACTCGCAACATGCTAGAAGTAAACTACAAGTTCAGACTTGAAAATCCACTGAAGACTCAAGTATAGACCTCAAACACAAATGAATGTAAACAAACAAATAATTACTTTTATGTATATATACATGTATATTTCATATGCGTGTGCAAGTATAAATATATTGATCATCTATATCAATACATATGCTCACAAAACTTTATGTAGCCATCCCTATAAGGTGGCTGTAGAGGTTAGATACAAGCTGCGCTCTAGAAGTTAGATTTTTCCCTTTTGCATTGTAGATTGGTTTATTGATCCTTTTCATTTGGAGAAATTTGTATTACTAAATTCCAGCTTAGGAGATAAATTAGCATCAACTTAACTGACAAGCCACAAAGTCCCACGTGCCAGCTCAGAAGAAAAACTACAAATTATTCGATGTTCTTAGTTGTTCTATTAGGTATGTGAAGAATGATACACAGAGGTTGTCATTGTGCAGAATTAGTCTGTTTTAATCTGCACAGTGAAAATATCCATTCCAATGACATCCTATTTCATAAGAGATCAACCTTTAAAATTTGTATACAATCTGCATTGAGGAGAAAAGCAAAGAAACTGGTCACTACCAAAACTAATGAAACTGATCACTATTGAAAGCAAAACAAATTGTTCTGATAGACATTCATTTTGGTTAAGTGGATGTCCTTAGAAATCACCTCCTTAACTGTTTAAATGGGAACCTCAAGGAATCCTGTACAGAGAGCTCAGGTAGCCAGAGGGAGCAACTGAAAACGCAAGGAAAAGGAGGATGAGTGACAAAGAGGCAGAAAACCCAACTCAGTAATTACTGAGTAGGCCATAAACCTGTTTTGAAACCCACATTATTACACAGGGAGAAAGGGGCTGTCTCACAAGCAGGTCTTTGCTTTGAAGTTGAACTCACTTATGATCAGTCCACTTTCAACTCCTACTTAACTTCTGAGAGAGGATAAACTGGCAAAGGGATCATAACTTTACAGAACAGTTTTAACAGAAGGACTGTGGTTAAAGAAATCCATGGTTCTGGCCCAAAGCTGACAATGCCTTCTTACAGAGTAGCTGTATTCAAAATAATAATCTCCACTACAAAGAAAAAAATATTTTAATAAATAAGTCAATCACACAGTAAGGTCCAATAAAAGTAACAGCATGAAAAGCTGAAAAGAGGTAGTACAAGGCAGCCCATTGTGAATGGAACATCAACTGGGGAAGCTGTGCTTCCTGAGGGGTGCTCCCTGAAGAACTGTGCATACCACCACTTCACCTGGGCACAGCCCTCCTCTCTCTTAAAAATAAAAGAGAAACACGTACCAAAACTCTCTCCTTCCATTCCAATGGGGCCAGGCTGAGGAGTCTCTCCATTCTTCAAGCAGTTATGAATGTAAGCTGCCTTCCACCTGGCGTACTTCCTGTGCTGGGCATTCTGGAGGAGGGAAAGGGCCAGCCATTTTAACCACTCACTTCTGCAAATTAATGCATTCAAAACAGAAATATAAAACATATTTTCCACTTTCTCTGCTCTCATTTGACACCCTTTTAAAGATAAACAACATATGTAAAGTTAATAGGTGAATTTAAAAAAATAGTTAAAATAACAGCTTTAGCAAGATCTCAGCATGAAAGGAAAATGGGGAGATCTTCAATTAGTGCAGCATATCAGGAAAAGGAAATAAATTATACCAAGACCATCTAGTATGAAAGACATAGGAAGCGTTCTTCATTATTTCATGTTAGTAATTACTACACAATGCTATCTCCATAAACTTAGATGATTATTTACTTCAGATTTAAATACTTTAAACTTAAAATGCTACTGCTGCTGATCAGAAATATGAAATCTTTTCTAATTATATTATTTTAAAATTGAAAAATTTATTTAAAAGCATGAAAACAGAAAGGTTGACGTAACTGCAGGCTAATGTGATTTGTTTGTAATATTCTATGACATTAAGATTTTCCTTTTTTTTTTTTTAGAATATACTTTACTGTTCCTAGTTACAACTTTTAACGTGTCAAAACATGAAAGGAAGATTGGCCAGTTTACACCTGGGACTGTTACAACAGTGTTTGCTTAATCCAGGAAGAGTTCTCAATTTTTGCATGAAATCTTAAACTGATTATGCAAATCAACTACTTTGTCAAAAGTTGTATGGGAAATGACCAGTTCTGACAGTTATGAGATAATATAAATCAAGGAACAAGGCTGAATATAAACAGATGAGAAATGTGGAAGGATGAGTGGAATAATTTGCCCAAATGAACAATGCAGGTTGTGATAGCATGCAACACCAAAATTTTAAAAATTAATTTTTGAATTAAAAAATTAAAAATTAATTTGGAAATTAAATCCAAAGTTTCTTAGAATTAATAAACTGAAATTCAATACTGTACTTCACAAAGCCTATTGCACTGTCATCTAGAACAGGGTAGAGAGACACAATACAAAGGGTATCTCCAGCAAGCTCCCTTGCTCATATTTAATATATTGTATCACCCAGGATGCTCAGGCACCCCAGGAGACAGAAACTGTCTTCATTTTTGAAAATAAGATGTTCTCCAGGAAAAAAGCCATTCTCATGACAGATTTATTAAAATGCATTCATTCTACCTCAGAAAGGAAAACTGCAATTGGAAAACATGGCTCTCTGTTAAACTTTGCTTTAATAATCACTTCTGGTCAGTCAGTGTTACAGATTATATTCCTTCATTTTTAACAAACACAGTAGAAGCCACAAAACGCAGAAAACACACATCCAGAATACGGTACTTTTAGAGTAGATTATTATGCAATATTTAAGAGCCTGTACATCTCCCCTCTGTTCTAATATGGCGATTATTTATTGATAAAGTGTGAAGATGCTGTTGTATCAGGCGTCCATCTCAGGTGCTGGCAACTCAGCACGGCAGGAGTGGTGTCTGTGAGGAGAGGCCCTATGCTGGATTAAACCAGCTCCAGCGGACTGACCTTGGGACATAGCTGAGACCCTCTGCCATCTGGTGATGCCCTGGGGAGAGCCTATTTAAGCCAAGCACCATCAACCCCCACACCCAAGATGCTGGATGGAGAGATGATAAGGGAACAGTGTTTGATGTCTGTCCCGCATCCCAACTGCAAGGCTTACCATTCCAGAACTGAGAAGTGAAATGCTATTGGTTTTGGTTTGTTTTTAACATGCACTGCTGTCCCTTTTTGGAAGGCTGCCCTACTGAACGAATGTTACTACTGAGGTAAACGAAAAGAACGCTGCTACCGCAGAGCTTCCTACTGATCTGATCTGTGTCTTGTAAAACACATCTTCCAGAAAATCCTTTTGCCTAGTTCTAGTATGGAGATATAGAACATCCACTCTTCATCTGTGGCACAATCCATTCATACTAACCAAAAATCAATCACTTGCCATTTAAAAACATACATATTAGGCTCAATACCCATTTTCTGATTCTAGGTGTCAAATATCTGCTTTCTATGCCTTCTGCTGTTGATTTAAAAGCCTTTTAATAGTTGATAGTCCACACATATGAAGGCAATTTCAATTATCTATTGAAAAAATAGGCAGGTAGTCTGAATACAGATGCCATACCATATAACCAGGTGTTAGGCTGACTGTATTTCAGGCAAACAAAAACTTCTGCAAAAGTCTAAGACTGTGAAGTCATACTTGTCCCATCGTCCCTTCACGTGAGAATGGATAAGGAAACTGTTGAAATGTAATGATGCTATACGGAAGAGCAAATCTTTTCTGTATTTCTTGTATGCACTCTCTTACTGTCTTCATCAATTAAACAAAATGAGAGTTCTGCTTCTTTCCAATTACAAAGCATTTCTGTCCTTTCATCATCAACATTAAAAAACCCCAACACACACTAGAAAACATAGCACCGCTAGCATTCTGAACTGACATTTGTAACAATTTCTTCCATCTTCAAAGCAGGATTGCTTCAGGTACTCTGAGGAGTCAATGAATCAGTGCACTGTCCTGTGCACTGGATTCTTACAGACTGATTGTTTTTTTTCAGTCCAATTCAATGTGCAAATGTGCATTCACTCTCTGGCTGTAGGAAATGTTATTACTGGATCTAGTAAAGGATGTCAGCGTGCAAAGCAGGCAGTTTTAAGAGAACACATCAAAAAGCAAACTTACCTGTGCCTCTTACAAGATGAAAATTTTAGATTGGTATAGTCTCAGGCTACGCAAGATGGAGAATCTTGCAAGACCTCTTCACCAAGCATTTCTCTTGGGTAAGATCTATCTTAGGTATCTACACTTATATCCTATCATATTCAAGAAGTGCACCACCATCAAGACCATTCTTTTACCTTCTTTCCAGTATTTACAAATGAAAGTAGCCACAACAACTGCCTTTTAACTGAAGAAGTATGACCGGACATTAGGCATACTTACCAGATTGGGGATTTACACACAGGATGTCAAGTCTGTTAATTTCAAGCAGGACATGGAAAAAAATGAAGGTGGGAAAAGCCAGGAACCTTACATCACTTTTCCCCTATAAGCATTCCCACTTGCTCAATGTAATGCTATGTGTCCCACAGTAATAATCAAACTTTGAATTTCTAACTGATACTTGTCATGAAACATCTTCTGAAATACTTAGCATGATTCTTTATGGCTTACTAACAAGTACTTGGCTCCCCTATTAGAACCTATGTTCTTTAAAATTCATATTCACGGATTATAAAAGCAACATCTGTGCTCAGAAAAGCAATCAGATAATACACTCCTATGCCTGACACTTACCTCTTCAGAGAGCTCCCCAAATACCGTCAGAACATCTATCAGGAGACTTGCAGTATAAAAGGATTTTATCATGTTTCTGCAAAAAAGAAAACATTTTGCTAACTTGGTAATGTCAGTCTCTCAGACTCACGTTTTAGGAGTTGTCATCTTAGATCGTACTGGCTTATTTCAAGCCAAACATTGCTATTTTTTTTCATTTTAATCTGATGTTACAGAAGCTGCTTCACAACGTTTAAATCTAGCAAGATATTGATTAGACTTCTAACTACTGTGCAGAAAATGTTCAGTATTTTTTAAAACTGGCTATCTGTTCTGCACTTAGTTTCTAGTTCAGAATGTTCTGTGTAGAACATCAGAAGTCCTGTATTAGCTTGGAAAAATACATGAACATGCCGTAGTAATTGCTATAAACCAAACCACATAATGGATCATCACAACTATTTTACTATCACTGGTCAACAGAAACTGTAACATGCTTAATGTAAATAAAGCACAATATTAGCCTGTGATTTTAGAAGGCTTGCTAGTAGGTGAGCAACCCCCTAAGGAACATAAGGAGGAGGATATCAGTTAATGTGTGAAGTTAGAGACCTAAAAGTAGCAACAAACGGAAATTTCCAGAAGAGAAAAGAATGTATTAAAGCCCAATTCTTATTTCGAGTCAAATTAAAGAGCATTTGGATATTCAAATTCCCTGACCAGTATCTTAATTCAGATAAGAAACCCAAAGATTTTCACCTACTTATGAAATTGTCCAGCTCTGTCTTCATTGTCTGCATACAAAAACATTTTCAAGGCATAATTCTCCACATGAGCAGAACCAACAATTTCCTGAGTAATTGCTTCATTATCACCAAATTGCTTTTTCATCTGAAAAATGTTGGAAAAATACATTAATTACTTTATTAGACTGCAGCAGTTCTCCAAACACAAAAAGAACCTGATGATTTAAACAAAGTCAAGTACAATTTAAAAAGAAACAACTTATGCTTTGTTTTACAAGTCTCCAGCTTCTAACATAACAAATGCTAAAAGCAGCATGTGAAAGACAAAGCACATTCTTTTAAAGAGAGAAATATTACAAATAAGTAGCTCTAAAGCTTCAGTCACAAAATGATTATAAAAACTACTACCCACCCCCATAAAAAGTTAAAAATAAACACAACTATAATAGTGTGAAGGAATAGCAACAGATATTTTTCCCCTTCATATCTTAAAGACCAGGCATTCTGAAGCCTATGTCAGGATTCAACACAGTTCAACTGGTAAAGTAATGCATGCTTTATAAAGGTGCTGTAGATCAAACTGATCATGTATCTTCCCTCTTGTAAGGTTATTTCACTGCAGTTCATCACATCTTTCAAAGTATCTGAGCCCTACCTTGACCGGTCTAGTGACCTATGGATTTACTGGAATTTTCAGTGTAAGCAGTGTATTTCAATTCAAAGACCCCTTTTCAAAGATGTTACAGTACAAGAATCCTCAGGTTTCCTAATAAAAATCAGTAAAGCAAACAACCCCCTAACAGTTACAACAGGTGGATTTACAGCTTCTGAATAGGCTTACTGTTTGCACATAAGGAAATCTCAGGTTATCCTTAGAGAACAAAAACAGGAACACTGCATGATACTAACCTGCAGCCTTTATTTTGCCAAAAGATTTAAAAACAATCTCTGAATGGCAGTTATTTTTCACTGTGTGTGCGAAGAAAATTTAATCATGCAGGCAGCATTTCCATATTTTTTAGATTGCTGCCAACTTTCTAAGACATAGAACACTGCCAGAAAAGTTGCTTGATTTCAGTAGTTAAATATAAGCTTTCCAAACAGAATTTTAAATTTAAAGGCTTTCATCCAACTATTCTATGTGGTTTTCAGAAAGTATTTGTTTTACAAAGTGTAATTTTCTTGTAAAAGTACCAAAATTCATAAGTTCAAATGAAACACTCAAACACTGAAGCTAACTCAGGAAGAAAGCTGTTTGTATACACATATATTTCTCCAACCTATCTGTATACCTCACACTCAGAAAATAACTGATTACTATACTTGATCTGATGCTCAATTGTTTTAAACACACAACTAACACTGTTACATTTCTAAAAGTATTAAAGTTAACCAAGATGTTTGCTTTTGAAATTATCCTCCACACAGTCTGTGATTCAATACAGCAGTACTGGTGTTTTAAACGCTCATACAAAATTTCAACCTAAAAATCAAGGCATTTAGGTTTAATTTTACAAAAAATTAAACCGCACCCCTCTGCGCCCCCTGGTGGTTATGGGCAGACTGGAAACCGCAGCTACCAAACCACAGCAGGGGTCCAACCTTTCCATTAATCTGAACTTCCTAGCCCCAAAACTGCTCTATTAGACTTGATTAGGAATACTCTCTCCATCCTTCCACAACCCGGATACATAGAAGAATCTTCAATACCTGTGCATCAGTTGCCACACAGACAATCTTACCAGTAACCAAGAGGTGAAACTATGGATTTTTGCTGCTTTTTTAGTCTTTTCAATTTTGAAACAGAAGGGATAACTGAACGCTGTATATTAACTGCTTCAGTACCACAAGTAATCCAGAAAATTCCAACAATTCTTAGGAAATGAAGAGCAAAATCTTACTGAGTCTTAATCTCACCTCTCCTGTCATCTCTCTCTCCTTTTGAACATAAAACCCAGATCCATTAAAGATGTCAAAATCAATGAAATAACAAACCAAGCAGTCACTGCACACTGAATTTTCCATTGCAAAAAATCAATGATAAAAAGCAAGAAGCACAAGTTATATAAAAAAAAAGAGAAATGGTTCATGTTTCATTTTTTTCCTGAAGAATCACAGAATGGTTTGGATTGGAAAGGACTTTAAGGGTCATCTAGTTCCAACTCCCCTGCTGTGGGCAGGGATGCCATTCACTAGATGAGGTTGCTCAGGACTTATCCAACCTGGCCTTGAATACTTCCACAGATGAGTCATCCATCTTTCAAAACTGAAGGCTGTTGTACTAGTTTCACACAAACTCTTCGTGCACTGCTGGATTTTGGATGGAATCATCAATACTGAACAAAAAAAAGAACTGCTGCCTCATTTTGCACCATTACTTTCTGCTTCCAAATGAGCACTTAGAACTTAAAATCAACAAACCTCTTCCTTCGAGAATACTGAAAACTACAGGGTATGAACATAAACAGCTCCCGGAACTTAAACTGACCATCTGTACAACAACTTTACCTTTCTTTGTTTAACTCTGTTTTATGAAAGGTTTTTAATAGTATTAGGTCCATTCAGAAGAGTGTGGCATAGACCCGTAGCCAAACAGATTAGACTGTGCTTACAAAAATTCATAAAATAAAATCTCCACTCTCTAACACAGGATACAACCAGAAGTATCTTTATCTTTTAAAGAATATTTTTAAAATTCCCTAGATATAACAGTTTAGGTTACAGATTTCAAAAGCATCCAAGGACAAGGCTATTAAGCCCTATAGCAGTGAAAATAACTCTTAAGACTTCAAGGAGTCCAAGGCAAATCAATTTAAAAAGTCTTCTAGAACACCTGCATTAGCTTCATAATGAATTATGATTTGTCATGAGAATATGTGCAAATAAAGCATTGTAACTTGTACTGTCTACACAAAATCTTACAGCAAAATTTCAATTATGTATGTGCATGCACATACGGCTTTATCTCCTTCCAATCCTTCTGCAATTTATTACATACAACTGAAGTTCATACAGTATGCCTGCATGCAGAATAGCTGCAGAGAAGAGACAGTATTTCCAGAAGTTTAAATAAAAATTAAATTAATATCATGATCATTTTTGAGGACAGCAATAAATTCTACTTACAGCTTCCAATTGATCCATAAGTTTGGATAAAAATTTACGGCATTCTGGTGTTTTACTATCAATCTTCATCCCTGTTTGCATTGCATACAAACGACCTTGAAATGATACAAAACACACAAAAAACACCAAAAGTGATTATCTAAAGCAAAACCCATAAGCAAACAAAGCAATGGCCCCCCAACACACCTGAAAGACAAACTCATGATTTAACCAAGTACTGACTCCAGTACCAGTGAGCAGTGACAGTGAAATGTAAGGTTTGGCCTTGCAGAGATACTAGGAGATATTTTTGGGAGGTTTATGCTTTATTTTTCCCCAATGTCTATTCCTACTCATTTCAAATTGATGTTTGTATTATATTATGCAATATTTAGTGCTTTTATAAATTACTACCACCCTCACTTGCAACTCTCTCAAATAGGAACTTCAATTTGATTTTAGAGAATGTATGGATATAAATGGAACTTCATGTAGCAGAAGCCAGTTACCCTTAAAACACTTGAACGAATGGTATTAAGCATCTACTATCTCCATGTACATGCATACATAGCACCAAAACACTCAAGACACAAACCTGATCTTTAAATCCGACTAAATCAGACTTTATCAAACTTTCCCTGCAAGAAGAGTTGCCCGTTTCTAGTAAGATCTTGAAAATGAATTATTAACATCTTCTGATGAAAAGTTATCTTTTTACTACCAAAAATCGGTGAGTTTTAGATTTGCACATGGCAGATCTTAAGAGGCCTCATGAAACTGTGGGCAAACCCAAGCAAGTATTATTTACTAGGATTAACACAAACCGAGAAGGGAAAATGGCCAGAAACTTTCAGTAATCAAATGCAGGACAAAAAACCCATTCCTCTAACTCTCACTTCTGACTCTCAAGGGAGTCCTACAAAACACTTTCAAATGCACAGTTTAAGAGTCAAAAGCCGTAACTCCACCAAATATTATCATGAGGTAGTTATTATGGAATATCCCTAGTCCTTCTTCTTGCAGGACACAGAGTTCTGCAAGCAATCCTTACTTGCTTCACAGCTTTAGCATCTTGTTCCTCCCAAGCATCTCTTCATACACTTGAGAGAACCTTTTCCCTTCAAATTACCTCAGTAAACATTAATATAACACAATTGTCATCACATTGCACTTATCCTGATGCTTGCTGCAGAAGAAAACATGCTCAAAAGCTTGTCTGCCTTTTCCATGTATTAGCAGTTTGTCTAATAAAATTAGGTATCTGTCTACAAAAGTTAGGTTCTGCTGGTGAGCACCATAATTTAACTAATTTTTCTGGATTTTTAAAGTAGTATTTCCCATTTCATATACAACTGAGTGTTCAAACCAAGTGTACATTCCTTATTTGGGACTGCAAAGCTCACTAATTTTTGAATGTTAAAGCTGTTGAGTTGCCCAACCACTTAAAGACACTCTTCCTGAAAAATAAAATACTTCTGCTCTCCAATGCCTCTCTAGTTTTACTATTACAATGTATAACAGGATCTAGCATCTTTGTATTCAGGTTTTCAGTAAAGAACAACCATGTGAAAATCCTGAACAAAACTGAAGGAATTAATAAAGACTAAGAACAACTACACTTGACCATGACAAATGGAAGAATCGCTACGTAGGTTTCATGAAGTGACAACATTATTATTGAGCTTATTAACGATAGGTACTCTTAAGCCCACCTTATTTATCTTCAGGATGCTGATGTGTTAATGTTAAATATTACAAAAATACCACATGTGAAGTTGAAATTAGATTTCAAAGAAATTCAAACACAGAAAGATATAGAGAATTTTTTCTAAGGCACTAAAATTAATATTAAGTTGTCCATCAATTAAAATACCATCATCACATGACAAGGAACTAAAGCACAGTCTTCAATTTAATTGATTTTAAGTACATACTTGATTGTAAGCTCCCCTGAACACATTTCATGATATAATTTAAAAATATAAAACTTAAGAATTAACATAAGGTTGCTAAACCTGTGAGCCATCTAGATCAGTTACTTCTTTTTGATGGATGAAAAGATCAGAGGCAAATAAATTAATTTCAGACTGATATGCATTAGGGTGACAAATTCAAAATACATTTGGTCATTACGGGATGCAGATTTACCTTACTTGCTGAAGTGTGTATCTTCAGATCTTGTCTGTAACTCGTTTACATAAAAAGAACTCTGTTTCCATATAAATGGATCTTGCAAACATCTTTAGTCTTGATCAGTTTAAAAAGTAAAAGTAATTCTAATTTGTAACTGTTACTCTTGTGTTACTTATATGGGGATTTTTTTACTCTCATTGCAAATACATCCATTTAAATACTGAATGAGGATAATTTTTTCTTCACTAATATCCAAAGAGGTTTATTTACAGGCATCTGACATCTGTAGGCTTTGTATGAAGCCCTGAAAAGCCAGCCCTTTCCCCTCTTAGGATTTCAGAGGCTGAGAAAGACTTTAGGACTCCTTCAGGCACCCCAGTGAACAAATGGAGAACAAGTCTTAAACACACAGAAATTACGTGTCAGGGAACAATAGTTACAGATAAGAAACATGTTTTTCTTGTCCATATATAACTTTACACTGTGGGTGACATCAAGCAATCTTCCACACCAACACCACTTCCTCCTAACAAAAGATTCTAGGATCAAGGTACCCAAGGTTCTAAGGTTATTAAAGATCAAAGGACTATTATCCAAAGCACAGACAGTCAAGAAAGCATGAAGGTGCTCTAGAAGCAGCAGCTCTAAGATACTAAGAACAGAGACATCCTAGAGACAGACTATTAATGTCACCTGAGATAAGATTAAATGTGTTCCACCTGTCACAGCAATTACATCTCTGTACCACACAAGTGACCATAGGAGACAGTTACCACATGCAGCCACCAAGCCCCAATTTGTATCACTGCCTACAGAAATTGTTAAGATTTCCTGGAAGGTCTTATTAACTGGCAAAAGGTCAAAGCACACTTAAGTTACCCAACAAAAAAGTCTACTGTGATCTTTAAAAGCTTTTGAAGTCCAGAATTTTTGCACGCTCACTTCTTCACATACATTTATATGTTTGAAAGAAGGACTAACCTGTCCAGAGACAGGCCTCTGATGAGGCAGTCACTGAGATGAAGGCAAAAGCTATTCCTTTTTTCTCAAGTAAGGGGTGATCAAGAAAGAATGATGTCTGTGAAAAAGACTACTGACAGAGCATCACCACCTAGTAGCATTCAGTGCCAAAAGGCAGTCTTGGCTCAGATACCACTGATAAAACAACCTTATTGCAATGAAAGATGAGGCAACCTTTAGGTCAGAAAACACAAACCAGACACTACCAGTCAAAATCTCCACAAACATCAGTTTCACTTGATGAACTGAAGATACAGAAGAAAAGAGCACTCTCCACAGTCTGAATCTCATCAGTGACACACAGAATATTGTTAAGTACGTTTAGGTACACTTACTGCTTTACTCAGTGCTGCTCTAGTCAAAAGTGGGGCTTTAGGATTGAAAACCTCTATCATTAAACTTACCAAGCAGACAGAAGGTGAAATAGTTGAAAAACTGAAAGAACTAGAGATTTCTTGGGACAAAAACAAAATAGGAAGAGAAGGAAATAATGTGATATTTATCTTTAAAGACTACTGAAATAAATATAATAATCTTATTAATGTTTTGAATTTTGCTTCTGAAATTATCTGTATGAAGAGCAATATGGGAATGAATCTGAAAGCAGTAAGCGATCCTTTACCTTATTGCTGACAACAAGAAGAAGTGTCTACTAGTTCTACTCTTTCCATTTTTGAGTATTACTATATCAGATTTCTAGGGAAAAAATTTTAATTTATTTCCAAATGCAAGTTCTTCCATATCTGTGTCTTCTGCCAACCTCTCTGCTCTAATTTTGAAATGCCCCAAGTATTCTACATGAAGGCTATCTGTAAGACTGTGTTGGTTTTGATGCTACTACCTTTGCCAATTAAGGTGCTCTCTTGCATATTTTTTATTTTGTGTGTGCTTGATCACACAGGTATTACTTATTGTAAAGATACATGATAATAACTGAAAAATATGTTTTCAACTACTGAAGGAAATCTATTAATGTCCTTTTCCTGCCTAACTTGCAGCAAATGGGCAAACTCACTTCATTACTAAATTTTCAGCAGCAAGAGCAAAACATATCCTTCCTGTGTTAATATCATCAGTCAAATTTTAAACTGGCAATTAATGGCCAAAGAACTGTCCTCCATGTTTATGCTGACAGGTAATCTCAGTAGCAAATAATTCATAAGCAAGAGGCCAAAAGTTTACCGCCTCCAACATCTTCACTAAGAAAGTCAACAGTGACGTGTTCAGTTGCCCCTTTCCCCCACATCTAAAAGAAAATAAATTATTTACATTCCATTATATACAGCTGTTCTGGTTTCTGTAATATTGCAAAAGGAGTGGACAGTATTATTACTATGCTTGCTAAGTCCCAAAACTTTTGCTTTAATGGAAGTGGTTCCATTTCTAGTAAGTGGAAGGTAATCTCCTGAAGAGTAAAGACACCATGAAAGAAATCCTCTTAGTGTTCTGTATTACAAATGCATTGTTTTACCTTTTAGAACACCATACTTGAAAGGCCATCTTACACCAAAATCATTTCAGTTTTCTCTTCAGAACTTCTCTCTATACATTGAAAAAAAATGTTTAAAGTGCATGTCCCTAATGACCAGTGTTACACTGTTAAAATTAAAGAACTCGACTTACAGGAGCTATTTGCTTAGGAACTTCTGATAAAAAAAAATCCTCTGTGAACAGCCAAGCTTCTGGAAATGTTGATGTAAAAGACAACTAAACCCATACATTGTAGCTGCAAAAGTTTTGAAGTTTTTAAAACCTAAATGGAGTATATCAAGAATGTAGACAATCTTGGAATTAAGTGACCTGTAATTCTTATCTCTCTTCACTATTTATGATGAAGATTGGGAATATCTGGAAACAAACAGGTGAATGAAATTATTCCTCCTTTTTGTTTTATGCACTCAGCTTTATAATAGATACAACTATTTTTTGCCCCCCTCTATTCAAACCAAGTAGCAAAAAAGACTTTTATGTGGCCAACAAAGTAGTGTAGTATGTGCATAAAGTAAAGTACTAAGGAGGTAGAGGACGCTACACAGAGCTAATGTTTAAATAATAAGTAACATTATAAGTAGAGCTAAAGTCACTTGTAATTTTACACACAAAGACACAACTGTTTTGCCAATTATTAACTAAGAGAGTTTGCAGACAGGGCATTTATCTTCAAATTCATAAAGACTTGGCAAGTAATCATTCTCACAAAAATGTTATGCCAAGACAGCTACAAAATATACATCTTGATTTGCTGCCCTTAATCTTTGTTCAGTAAATACTAAGTGTGGGTGTGCTGGCTGGAATTATACAGTGAGCTTTACAGAAACTTCTCTCCCTTTATTTATGTCACGTAATACCATGTTATTTTTCCTTTGCTAATACACAGCACAATTTCAGAGCAAGTATTTTGTCTTTAGTATGTGCCAGACATTCATTCCTCATACACAGTAAGTTACTCCAGATTTATGTTTGGATAACAACTGAAACTCCCCTCACTCCCATTTTAAACTAACTTTGTGCCAAGTAAAAAATACTGGAGAACAAAAATTCCAGCCAGCAAGCATGCACAATAGATTGATTCTCTATCTTCTAAATTCTGTCCTACTATCTATCTTTCTTTTTCCTGGTCTAACAGGGTCAAAAGATTATACTTCTTTTTCCCTGTGTGTATTTAATTCTCTAGCATAGAAAATGAACTATTAGCAACTGGAATATTTTTGACATTTGATAGTAACAAACTGACATAAAATAGTAACAAATAACGTTGCAATAAATTTTAGCCATATTTGATTCTGATTAAGGGATGAAAGCTTTTCCAAGCCATAATTTATTACTCATTCATATTCTACATCTTCCTCTTCCCTTTGTCAAACCACTCACAGAAAAACGTTTGTTAAATGCTTGGTACAGGAAGCCAACAGCTGGAATACAAATGTGGGAAGCAAGGGGAACAAAGACATTAAATTGGATTCTACTCAAATCCAAAACTACTGGAAACATATTTTCATATAAAAATGAATTATTCTTGCTTTCATGAACATTAATGTGTCATATTTCAATCATGTAATTTCTGCATGCAGATCATAAATATATTTCTACATGGCTAAGTCAAAGTTGTCTGAATTCAAAGACTTTTAAAAATAGATTTAACATATTAACAAACTTGGAAGGCCTTACGCTGTCTCTTCATTACATGATGCAGAAGGAAACTGGCAAAAGACAAGACATTAGGCTGGCAGCATCAACTGAAAATCTAAAACATTCCAGAGAAACTAAATTACTTTCAAATACTTATTTTCAAGTAAAATCAACTTAAGAAAAAATGTAAGAAAAAAAAATCTAATGCAAAAGTGGGGGAAATGAAGACTATAAAAAATATAATTAAGAAACTCAAAAGAAAATAGCATCATCACCCTCTCATCCTCCCAGATTCTTTTATAGTATTCTAAATCTTACTGAAGAAAATGGGTGGATAACACTATAGTATGTTACATGCTAAACAAATTTTGTCAAGTCAAAATGATCTCAATTGCCTCTTAAAACTCCTAAAAGTTAGAGTAAATCCCCTTACAATTCAATAATAATAATAATAATAATAATAATAATAATAATAATAATAATAGCAGCAACTTACAGACAAGCTAAATAGGTGAAACAAAATTTCCAATGACAAACACAACTGGTAACTATTAAGGTTAGATGACAAAACAAATAGCATAGTAATACCTACTATGAATCTCAGGAAATGACTGTATTCTACACTACCACACTTCAGTCTGGTTTAAGGATTTATTTCGGTCTTGTAAAATTTGAGTAAGAGAGTTATATGTACAATTCATAAGCTTCTAAGCTTTTCTACAGTATTTGAACTACCCATATTTTTAAAAGCTTGTCTCTACAGTTAAATAAAGAAAATAAAATATTTCCAATTAAAATAGAAAAACTACGTTAAACCTGGGATTTATAGCAATTGAGATCTCTAGAATGTGAAAAGAGAAGAGGGCAGCTACGCTGGATTAGCTGTGGTCCAGTCATGAGTATAAAACAGCTTATAGTGATTAGAGCACAAATCTGAAACACCCTCTTGTTTAGTTTAAACTGGAAGAAACCTATTTCGTGTCTTTAAACTACTCTGTGAGGTAAACCAAAGCACCCTGGATGACCATGAGATAAACTTCCAAAGTGCACTTCTGACCTTAATGGCTAACAGCATCCACAGCTGCATTAGGAGAAGAGTTGCCAGCAGGTTGAGGCAAGGGATCTTTCCATTCTACTCAGCACTGGTGTGCCACACCTGCAGTCCTGGGTCCCCAGTACGAGACATGGGAAGGGCCACAAAGTTGATGAAAGGCTAGGAACATCTGTCACACCAGGAGAGGCAGAGAGCTCAGACTGTTTAAGTCTTGGAAAGCAAAGATCAGAGAGTCTTATCAATATACATAAATACCTGAAGTGAGGAGGGGGGCAGTGGGGAGTGAAGACAAAGCCAGATCCTTCTCAGTGGTACCCAGTGACAGGACAAGAGGCAATGGGCTCAAAATGAAATACAAGAAATGCCATTTAAACATAAGAAAAATCTTATACTGTCTGGGTAATCATACACTGGAACAGGTTGCTCCCAGCAGTTGTGGAGTCGCCATCCTTGCAGATGTTCAAAAACTGCCTGTACACAGTCCTGACCAACCTGCCCTAGTGATTATACTCGGAGCAGGGGATTGCACGAGGTGATGTACAAAGCCCTCTAACCTCAATAGTTCTGTGATTCTGCAAATCAGAATGTTGATGTTGATGCATCCCTCCCTCAAAGGCAGCAGCAAACCTCAGGCAGAAAAAGACAGTTGTTAATTCTACTTTCAGAGGTTCAAGTTCAGTAAATATGTATCAAAAAATGGTGAATTATGTGGTGGGAAAAAGGCACCTTAGTATATTTACACCATACGAATTAAATGTATGAGTTTTATACAAATACATGTAACTCAGAAAAGCTTCAATCTCTGAAGTACACTTGTTCTATTTTATGTTCTCATTCCTATCTCCATCAGAACAGATTATTTAAAGATATTACCTATGTAATCAAAGCAAGTGCCCAAAATACTACACAATAGTTAATATCATCTTAATTTTTGCCACTACCCACAGTTTGCTTTGAGGACTATGAGGTTTATATAATTGCCTTTGTTATTCCTACCACTTTTAGTTTTTCTGCCTCCACAGACAAAGCAGTTTTAAGAGCACAGTCCTCCCCAGTTACAAATCTTTGAAATAATCAGAGCAAAAAAAGACTTAAAAAAAATAGAAAGCAAAGAGAAAAGTATAAATTGAGAAAAAGTTTTAGCTTATACTCATAGCAGAATCAAAAAAAGTCTCACAGTACACTACGAAATTGGTATTTACTTATATGTCTGACCACTTACCCTGAGTAAAGAAGAGATTAAATCTATTCTTCTGTATGCAAGCTCTAATAAAAGCCTATAAAACATCTGTTATATTAGTAGCCCACAAAATAGTTTTCTGCCACCAGCAATATGAGAATATGGAAAATGTACTTTTACAAATAGACTATATAAAACTAATACAAAAGATGAGTATTTAAACTGGAAAGCTCAGGAATTTGATCGTACTAGATATGGAATGTTACAAGCACATTCTTTTAAGCATTTCAATTCCACAATGTTCCAGTAAAAATGAAGTCATTAAGTATGTACTGAATCTCTCCAAATACAGCAAATATCAGTTACTTTTAATTTTATTAATTACACACACCTTCTAAATTAATAATTCTAAATGCATCAAGACACAATAAAAAGTTGAATAATTTAAAAGCTCAATTAAAATATTTGACCATTATTAGTCCTCTGCTCTAAGGAAGGATCAGTAAAAAATAATGGTATTTGAGTTGTAAAATTGCACAGTAACTATATTTCTCAAATTCTTAGTCAGGCCATGAACTTTACAGTCTATTTTTTCTGTAGTAGTAGTAATAATAATAATAATCTCTTATAATTCATATGCAAGGAAAAGCTTGTTTCATAGGTGTCTGACTACACTTGAACGTGAAAAGCCAGTCACATTTAATAGATAGATATTTCTGTTAAAAGCTGAGTGTCTTTTGGTTCAAGAGGTTGTCAACTAGTTGCGGAAAAAAAATTGTCTCTTTTGCTTTTCTCTCCTGCTTGATCTCACAAAATCAGAATCAGGTTAATACAAGAGTATCATCCTTTGGAAGCATTTCTCTGATACTCTTCCATCTCAACATTTACAAATTGAAGATTTTTTCACACCTCTTTCATACAGACCAAATCTATTGATCTTACATGATTGTTTGCTGATGTTTAGTAAACTGTAAAGCAAAAATCATCACACTTTGCTTTTTGAAAGTAACTAGAATCATAATTTCTCAGGTTGGATTCATTGACTATCCAAACACTGTTCATGAAACATCAGTCCTTTTCTGGCAACTCACCAGCATTCTCTCAATACTTTTGAATTAGAACATCAATGTCCAGTAAGTATAGACTACCAATCATCTTTGCAAAGAGGGAAGGCTGAAACAACAGCCATTAAGGAAAATCTTGCTTTAAACTCTAAACTTGAAGTTTTTAGAAGATACAGCTACCTCTCAAACCTTGCAATTAAAAAAAACCCCAAACTTTTCAGTCAAACTGCCTATGCCACAGTTGGATATATGACTTCTTCAGTTATTACAGGCCAGAGATTTTTTTTATCAGAGCCTGCCTCCTTGTGTCCGCAAAATAACATCTCAAAGTGGTCAAACAGTCAGATTCATGTAAGTTTTTAACATAAAAACTTATTTTATTGACTACCAATTACTTACTTAACTTTTGCTAGGCAACCAATGTAGCATTGTTTTCTGGTATTCCCTTATACCTGCTGAATAAACTGACCTTTACTGAAATAGCCACGTACTTAATGACACTGATTAACAAAAAATACGAAAGTGAAAAAAAGTATCATATGGGGAGGAAAGCATTTAAAATAAAGTGGTAGATTACTGCTGTGCTGGACACTTACAGTAACCATTAAATGTCTAATCTCTTTAAAAGGAGAATTATTTTGTGAGATCATGCCCTTTTAAAAACTTTTTAAAAATAAACCTGGTTTCTTTATTTCTCTACAGTCTGTGTTCTGGGTAGAACAAATGTTACAACCACGTGAATTTACGATACATACTGTCAGGAAAAAAATGTATTTTAATTACTTCAATCAATTATGTCCATCTACTAACAGTAGATAGGACTAAAAAAGGTAACAGTTTACACACAACATCTAAAGCTACTGATCATATTCTGCTTTGAATCTGATTAACTAAAAATGAGGTTAAGCATGAAGGTTTTGTAAGGATTTCACAGGATTACCAGTAATAAGCCAGTTTTTCAGTTTTTGCAGTGTGGAAGTACCACAACAAAAAGTGTTGTGTTACAGTATACAAGAACATCAATGTTCAACATTTTATTTTTCATGTGGAAAATTATGTGGCTATTGAAAAAGACAAATAACACCCTGCTGCAGCTATTTATACTGCGTAAAACAGATTAATGGTAATTAAATTACAGTTTCTGTAAATCAACATATGCCAGCAATACCAAAAAGTAGGAGTCCTGCCTTCGCCCCAAGCCACTATGTCTTGTTCCTTGTCTGTCTGTGTGGGAACACAGCTGTTTAAGCAGCAGTGAATTGGCCTGCCTGAAAAATAGCTTATTATTGTCTTTCATCATACAATTACATCAACATTTGCTTCCAAACCACTCTAGGGTTGGGAATGAGGCCAGAGAAGGACGACAGCATTTTCTTTAGGTGGCACTACTGATTTATTCTAGCTTAATGCTTAAAATGCACTATAACACAAGAGAAAAAAAATTAAAATGGTGTACGCAAATAAAACATGTAACTGCCATATAAATTCCCAGCTTTAAGAGTACACCTATAGCGCCTACGATGAGAGACAAAAAACTTTACAAGAGCAGTAAGTAGTTTCTCTGACAATTTTATTGCTAAGCTATAGAAAGCAATTATTTTAGGTTGCAAACACATCTTGCCAGAGTGCACTTGCTTCTGATGCTCAAATTAATTTGTGTCACAGCTCTTATTATTAGACATATAAAAATGGAATTTAACTAAAATTAACGTAAATCAAAACCTAGCATACATATGCCCATACTGCAAACTACTGTGCTGTGGCAACATTAATAATATTGTGACCAAACCTTTTTTCTGGGTATGAACCATTTATGGCAACATTCCAAAGCTATAAACACATCACTGTTCAGACTGATAGTTGCATCCACTAGCTAACCAGTGTTCCCCCTCACAGAGTGGCTGTGCAGGCAGCCTTGTGATGGAACATGCAGCACTGTCCCATCGCACGGCCTTTCACCACAGGGTGCACTCTGCTGTGCCTCACCAGCCTCCTGGTCCTGGGACATGCAGGGTGCAGGCACAGGCCACGCCAGCCTCCTGGTCCCGGGATATGTACAGTGCCAGGCACAGGCCACACCAGCCTCCTGGTCCCGGGACATGCACAGTGCCAGACACAGGCCACGCCAGCCTCCTGGTCCCGGGATACGTACAGTGCCAGACACAGGCCATGCCAGCCTCCTGGTCCCAGGACATGTAGGGTGCCAGGCATGTGCCTGCAGATGAGGCTAGTGGAGAAGCACCAGCACTGAGAACACCACACAATCTAGCAGGCACAGAGTTTCCCTCACTCTATTCCTTCCACACAATACATTATACAAAATGTATAGAGCTCCTCTGAAACCCATTTCAAAGCCTCCACAAAGAGATGCTCACTTTTTTCACTGAAGCGTCTAATGAGAAGCATTGCTTTAACCCTACATAGATCTGCGTTGCTTTCAAAACATTATCTGAAAGGTATCCTGAAAATTTTTTGTGTCCCCAGATCTACACTTCTAAAAATCTTTTTAGTACAGCTTTTACCATCCATAGCATGCTAGGAGTATATACAGTACATTTTTTTATAGTAGCAATATTAATAATTAATACTTTGGGATTCCACGTAATTATTCCAAATCCACGATGTTAAAAATTAATGGTTCATAAACCTTACTTTTGCTTCAAAGCCAGAACTAAATGAAGACAAAAACAACTATGTAACAGGAGTACTGCATTTTCGTCAATCCACACAAACTCATCCACCACGGGAGGAAACAAGTGTCATCAGTGGAACACTGGTGAAAACAAATTCTTCTCCTTTGTGTATTTAAAACAACAAAGGATCTGAGCAAGACCTAACTTGAAAAAGAGGTGTCAGTGCTTCTTACTTTACATAATGCTGTAACGAAAAAGATACCTATAGAATACAGTCTTTGCTATACTCAGTAATGAATCAGACGTGTTGAAGTACTCAAATGAAAATGAGTATTTTCAGACTACTTAGGACAGACAAGGCAGGCGACTGTACAGAAAATGGTAATTATCCAACACAGGCTTTTTTTCCCCTCTATGCTAAGACTTAAGTTTTAGAAGGCAGAAGACAAAGAAAATTAGAGATCATACACTAAAACATTTCTAGTTTAGAATAGACTTGTATTTTATCACCTACACTAATGCATATCTTTTCTTGTATAGCCAGACAGGGTATTACATCTGACAGAAAAACCCAAAGAAATAAAGAAAAACAAACAAAAAAACCCCAGTGCAGCTGGACCTAGCTGGTGCTTCCCACCACACACAGTGTCAGTCGTCCTATGTTTTTCCAGTAAATAAAGAGCGAGTACTACTGAGAACATCCAGTGTTCTAATATGTGGCCACCTCACCTTCCTGGTTGCACTTTTCCACATTAGCACACTGTTCCTGTGTAACACAGAAAAGGTAAAATTATTCTTCTGTCACTCAGAAAACAGCTTTTTCAGAGCTATCTGAAACCTGAATTTCAAGATTTCATTCTTCTAAGTTAAGATCACCTTATAAAGAAAAGCTACCAGTTCTACATCTATTTTTTTTTTCATTCTTCTTGAAGACAAGCCAAGTAAACCCCTCAAATGACCTCACATCTCAATAAAAATACCAACACTGTGATGACACACCTTCCTTCCACTTAAGGGTGGATTGTCAACAACATAAACATACATTTCTGGTGATCTGCTAGCCTTAGCACTTTCCAAGTGTGGCTTATCTCTACCAGGTATTTAAGTCTAACAGCAAGCCCGCATTTCTTAATTAGCTTAGAAGCCACATCAGCTTGAAAAATCTACATATTAATTTGCAAGATTTATAGTAAGGTTGTGCTGTGTTCATTTCAGTGAAAGAAGAAGAAAAAGAGCAACGCACTCACTCCCTTTGAGAATCCCGAGAAAGAAGGAAAGGAAAGGAATGGAAAAGGAAAGGAAGAGGACTGCTATCAGAACCAGAGACTCTCAAACTCAAAATACTTATTCAGGGTTACACAGGACAGAAGGGTCTTTTCAGGAGGACAAAAACCCTGAAAAGGTTCTTGAATGTTACTTTTTGCCATATTTCTTAGGACTATCCCATCAGGGCCACTTTACACGGTCGCGTACGAGGACGCAGGCGGGCTGCCGGAATATGCACCACGACTGCGAAGAGGCTTTAACTCCGCAAGCCCAGAGCGGATGAAAGGCGGGTGGGGCTGCAGCGGCAGCCGAGGCACACCGCGACCACCCCGCACCGCCCAGAGGTGGGGCTTCCCCCCGCCCCCACGTCTCCGCGCATCCCACGGGCAGCCCGGGCGGGCAGGGGAGGAGCGCTCCGCCCGGTGCAGCGGCTGCCGGCCGCGGGAGGGAGCGGCGGCCGGGCCGGGCCCGNGCGGGCGGGGCCCTCTGTCCGTCCGTCTGTGTACGCGGACCTACAGCCTCTAATGCCAACCGCGTGGTCCCGTAGTGCTTGAAGCGCGTCCCACAGCAGCCCGGAGGAAGGGCTGGAGACCTCGGGGCGGCCAGGGCTTCTCCCTGGCCCAGCGGTGCAACGGCAGCCCGGCCCCGGCTGCCCAGGGCTGAGCAGTGACGTCCTCCCCATCCCTTGTGCCTCCCTTTGGCAGGTCAGCCCAGAGAGCTGTGCAGACCTGGCCTGTGGAGACACACCTGAAAGTAAAATCCCTTCTCAGATTGAAACATCTTCTCCTTGGGCTGCGCCAAGGCTTAGCAGAGGCCCGGGAGGCCCTCGGGGGCTGAACTGCACCTTTACTTCCTGGGCCTCTGCCCTTCATCCCCAAAAACTGTTGTCTGCAAAAATCGGATTAGTTACCGGGTATGCAAAAAGCCAATAAATACACACTCGATAGAGAAATTGATTATTCAGAGTTGTGTGAGCCTGGGTGTTTGGTGGTATTCCATAAATCAAGTACCTCAACTATCAACACTTTACTATTAATACATTTTAGCAAACAAAGGTTACAGGTTACATAGTTTTCTTATTAATTAGTATTCTGTCTTCTGTAGTTGATGATTCTCTTGCTTCTTATGCTAATTAGTGAGCATGCTTAGTCTTTCTCATTTGAGTCACTGAGTTTCTTGGGTTACTCGCTGGTCCACGAGCTGATGGTCAGGATCTCCCTCTGCCAGAATTACCTTTTACCCAGTTGGAGCTGATTGCAGCACAGTTGCTGAGTTGCCTTATTAGTTTATTCCTTACTTTGTGAGTTCTGCCAAATGGCCCTGTGGCCTGTAAATTCTGCGTTGCTTTTGTCAACTATCAGTGGGCATCCTTCTTCCCAAGCTTTGTTAGCCTCCCCCTGGGTCTGAGATCAATGAAGAATGTCAAGCTCTAAACCTGGCAAACAATGTAAACCTGGTAAACAAGGCAATTCTACTACCAAGTGATATGTTTTTCTGACACTTGGACATCACTTAGAGCTTGCTTGTTAGCTACTATCTGTTTTCACAGATTAAATCTCCCTTGTTGTTGATAAGGCTTGAACGTTTACAAAGATTAAATGTTAAAGAAAATCCTTTCTTAAGAAAATTTTACGTATTCCACATTTTGCAATGCTACCATGGCCTGGCTAATAGGACTGGGCCTACTTCTCGGCAGCTGTCAGCAAGTCTGTCAGCCCTGGAACATGCATCTCATAGGATCACCACTTCCCAGGTAACTTTTTCTCAGGGGAACCACCAGGAGTTTCTGCTTTGCAGACAGGGGATAAGAACAGCAAAAGAAATGTGAACTGTTGAAACAAAGTAGTTTCAAATGGATCTCACAAGTTATTGCAATATAAATTATTTTAGTGTCTATTACGTCATTCTGATGGCACAGTTAAAACTATTTTTAAATTTCTTATAGACAGCCCTTTTGCCAAACCTGTTCTTGATCTCAAAGTATCTGTTTGCAAGGGTGGAGAATGTCAGTACTTCAGAGCATAAAAAAAGGTGCATATTGGAGGGAGGCACAGGGTTGGAGAGGTGGCTGCATTGTCTCAGTGCTGACATGGGAGGTGCCAAAAAGGGAACAGAAGGGAAATGATGTCTGAACAGAAGAAAGGAATCCATGAAAGGAACAGAACAAGGAGTGGTTGTGGGACTGGGATGCTGTGGTGCTATACTAGAAGCTGTCTGGCCCAGAGCAGCTATATCTTTGATGTAAATGCAATCACGTCACAATTACAGCTCTTTGTTAAGTGAGAACTAAAATGGTCATGATGTCTGACTAGAGACAAAACTGACTGCAAACACATGAGCTGGGGATTTCTTTGAGTGCTGTCTGTGAAAATGAGGTGGCTGAAGTATGGTGAAAAACAATGAAAAAGTCAAAGAAGCACTTACAGTGTGAACCTGATGTAAGCAGCAAAAATGCTTCCTCAGTGTTCTGGGAGACAGGACTTCATGTTCGCTGTGTAAAGAAATAGAACTGAATCAAAGAATCCCCAAGTGTATTATATAATTCCTTTCTTAATGGCGAAAAGGAAAAAAAATGCCTTCATGATCGTCTCGAATACTTGCTAAGCATTTGAGCAAAAATCAGTGCAATGCTGAGAAATGCATGAAGGCATATCAATCTCAGAGGGAGTAAGGGTGGAAGGAAGCTGATAGAAAACACTGTAAATAAGGATGAAAGTGGTGAGAGTTTGGAAGACTAAGCAAAAGAAAAGTTTAGAGACACTTGAGAATACAATGAGCGCCAGGAAAACAAATGGCAAATATAGGAAAGAGAAGTGTTGACAGCCTGGGGAAATGATATCTTTACATGGACATAATGTCTCCATCAACATGTTCTAGAAACTAATGGCAGAATCAGGCACAGAAAAAACATTTGCACTAAAAGGCAATAATGCACTTTTTTTAAAATGAAAAACTGAGGAATCTGACCATTTTAATTCCGCAGGAAATGCAGAAAAAAAATATTGGTAGTGTATCTCATTTTGAAGAAGGAAAATTTTTAATATGTTCCAGAATTTGACCACAAAAGGAAAAGGTATGGTGGTGGGTAATCCAGCTCCTAAAGCACTCCAGGGATGTTCAGGCAGTCCCATGCCGGTACTTGCTCTTCAAGGGTCTTGATGGTAACAGGGACTTAAGGAAGTCCTGAGGGCTTGGGGGTTTTGGCACTCCTCTGACTCTTCTGAAGTGTTTGGAAATTTACATAAGAACAGCAAGAAATGACATATTAAGCACCAGGGAAAATACCGACAAGTTTGTGATCAAGTTATTTTATTATTATACAAATAACTGATTAAGTGGGATTTGTGTACCATTGATAACAGCTGTACCTGGCACATGGAAGTAAATTCTTTTTCTTAGTAGTACTATATACTGTATTTTTTATAAATAAAAATATTTTTTTACCTGAGATTACAAGTTTCAGTTGGAAAGAATAATTCCAGATGGATATCAACGTATACAGTGGAAAAATAAACATGTATTAACCAAAGAACATGGCATATTATGCAAACAAGAAGTTAGCACAGTGATTTTCATTCCACTTGCAATGCTTGCAAATATCAAATAACTAGTTTAATATTGCATAAATCTGATAGCTTTGACTGGACATTTATTTAAGACAACATGTAACTTATTTCCATGGGGAAAAATAATATTAATGCTTTAATATAGCAAATGTATTGAAATATATCATCTTGTTCTTGATCAGCATATTTAAAAAATCACACAACTAGTTTTAGCTCACTTTGTTTTAAATGGCCCAGATTCAAATCCAAGACACCTAAAACTTACAATTCCATTTATATAATCAGGATTACTTTTGTGGGTGAGAATTACAAGGCTATGGTAATTCAACTCTGTTTGGGACTTATTAACTAACACTTGGTGGTAAAACATTTGGTAAGAATTTTTCCAGAATTTTCTAAGTATTTCGGAAATGACCCAAATTCTGTTATGAGGATCTCAGCTTTTTATGTTTGAAAAAGAATTGGAAAATGGCTGATTCTTATTATTGCTATTTGTAGGTATTTTATACAGGAAACTACCTCCTCCTTTCTTTCTGATTCTGAAATCTGTTTTATTTCCATTATCTCACTTCAGCACAAGGAAATCACTTCTAAATTTAATATGTTTATGAGCTCTTAAGAAGAAACTGTTGCACACAAAAACATCTGATACCTATATAAAGTTTGAGACCTAACCTAACAAAATACACTTATTGCATAGAATAATTTTAATATGCAGACTTCTTTTTTCATTGTTATTCTGGCAACTTTAGTCAGAGCAAGAAGTTAGATGTGACACAAACAGCAGAAAATTCTGTGGGCCCAATTAAGCAGTCACACACAAGCAAAATTCACTGAAATCAAGTCATGATTGGGCCTAGGAAAGGCTTTTCTCTAAGATTTTATTTTGACACTTTTAAGCCACTTATGCAAAATTATCAAAAAGCCCTTTTCCTCCTTCAAAATGTGATCATACTAAATTGGTAAAAATCTTCTACATGATAAGCCAAAGCATAATGAGGGTAAGGCATTGCAGGCAGCACAAAGAACACCATGCTACTCTTTCAGTTTTGGAAGGAGATTCTGAGCCAGCCGGTGACAGTAGCTGAGCCTCTGCAAAGTAAAGCTGGTGTCCATGCATATGCTGTCACCACAGCCTAACCAGGAGTCTCTGCCCCTGGGGGCTGAGATGCAGGTTGCACCTCAGTGGCACTGCTTAGGAAGATGCTCGAATGCTTTCTGGTACCCAGAGAGTATCCACCATTATTGCTCAATTCTCAAGCCATAAGAACATGTAAGAAATTTGCAATAGTTTTTCCTGGAAGGGCAATGACCTTATTAGCTCTGATGGCATGTGTTCAGAGAAGTTGTGAATAGAAATGTGTTTATAAATAACCTTCTCCTCACACACACTCCTCTGGAGGCAGAACTATCATACATGGCAGGTCATGAAAATATATTGCTCTTGGAGATCTTAGTGCCTTTGGCCATGACATGGAAACAAAGTTTATTCTCATAGTGTGCAAGTTTTTAGATAAGGAACTTACGTCAGATGATTATTCTGCCTCAGGAATAATATATGTGGTTCTCCTCTGCAACACTGCATAGAGGCCAGGAGATGTTTTTTGTTGTGGTTTGAAATCATTGTTACAAAACTGCAGGTGGACAGGGCAGTAAATGAGTACGAGTAGTTGACATCACTGAGTTTTTAAGAAACCTAGCCTTCTACATGAGATCTCAAAAATTTCAGCAACACACAAGATCACTGTAATCACAGTAAATGTGTACATTGCAATAAGAAAAATTGTCTTTTCAAAGTGCTCTGGCACCATGCACCGGGTAATGTTAAACTTTTTTTCAAGTGCTCCCACATCACACATGTAGATTGCATTCACTTTGAAACCAAAGAGCTGAATCTGAAGCCAAAAAGCTACAACTTCAAGGACAATCCTTAAGAAAACAGAGAAGATATAAAAACCAGTGTAGGATGACTTTTGGAGAATATCTTCCTGTTTGATGCTCTTACAAGCAGCATAAAGGTGAAAAAAGGCTCCCGGTACCAGTACAATCACCAGCTGTAATGCCCAGAATACCTAAAATGTACCAGAAATGTAGCTGTCAGATCATTTACAACTGCATTGGGACAGCTAAAATGCATGCATATTGGAACATTTTGCAAGTCTATTTTTAATATATATCAAATGTATAAACACTTAGATGACAATAGAAGTAAAAAGCAGTTATGTTTTGATTTGAAAAGTTTAGTTGGTTTCTGGAACATGAGGATTGTTTTGAAGGAAAGGAAGCACAGCTCCATATTTAGTCACAGATAAAGGGATATTAAAAGTAAAATATTAATGAAAAAAGCTAGTGATAATTAGTCTAGTCAGTTAGTACTTATATGGAACAATCATATTTTAATTTTTGCAGTTTACTTTCTTAACATTGGATTTTTACAATGAAAAAAATAACAGAAAAAGATAATTACCTGAGGAGTTATAGGTCTGAACTGGTTGTAACAGAAAAGATTAACCTCTCTCTTGTCTGGGTCACAGCTGAAATGCAAGGCCTCATTTCCATAAACAGCAAAGCCCAAAACACCAAGGAAAAACATTCGAATTGAGCCAAAAAAAAGAGTGTGGAATTGACCAATTACCGTTGGCGGCCTGAGCTGCAAATCAGAGGGTTCGTTCAACATAAAAAAATAAAAATGAACAGTGTTATTGTTGGAGGTCTACTGGCTCTTTTTCATTATCCAAAATATTTATTTTATTCTGCTTGTTTTAAAAAGAGAGGGTTTGTCTATGAAGGCTGCAGTAGCTCTCTAACAAAATAATGTCTTAGAACACTTTATTGTTCCTACTAACTTTATATAAACGTTAATTTGTCTAGCACTTGCCAGTTCATTTGTTTCACTGCCTTTATCTGTATTCCGCTGCTGCAGAAGGCGCCAGACGGAGCTGAGCGCTTCGACCCAAAGTCTATTCGTTTTGCTGTTGTACTGATTCATTCACATGATGTCAGGTGATGGCAAAGCACGGACCGCCGTGCCACCATCAAACCTCACCATGCCTAGAGCCATACTTATTCCCGCAAATTAAAGTTCATCTTCCCCAAAGGGGCAATTCCAGCCCCGCTCCGGCCGCCTGCCCCGCCGTGCTCGGGCCGGGAGCGCAGGGGGGCGGCACTGCTGGCCCGGGGGCGGGGGCGGGGCGGGGTCCCCGCGCGGTTTGGAGCCGGACCCCCGGCTCTGGTCGGGACCAGGGGGGCGCGCCCCGCGTACTCACACATCCCTCCGAGAAGCTCCGGATGTAGTTGGGGGACATGGCTGGGGAAGGTGCNCGCCACCGCCGCCCCGCCGCCGGCTGCGCACCTGCCCCCGCCCCTGCCCCTGCCCGCTGCCCCACGCCGGCCTTTGACCGCCACCCCGGGGTACCGACCATCACCCCCACCCGGCCCCGGAGCCTCTCCCCGCCCCGGTCC